>OU343218.1:226512746-226722265 GCA_910596185.1 Chrysanthemum makinoi
TTCTTAGGCTAACGCTGCTTTTTTGTTGTGTAATGCCAGATCCAAAGGACCTCAACAGGAGTTTTTGTCGCAAGATTAGCCGAAGGATTAGCTTGTTCGGTAAATTGCATATTTTTTACCCTCAAATATTGTTGTTAAGCTTTTAATTGTTGCATAACCAATTTGACAAAAGGAGTGTGTTAAACAAATATTTGTCGAACCATTTTTCAAATTAGTTCAGGTAGGTGCCAAATTTATTATTATTTTTAATAATATTATATATTTAATTTAATATTTTTTAATATTTAATTTAGTAGTGTTGCATTCATACATTAAGTAATAATAGGATAACCATTAAAAAAATTAATATTTAATGTAGTTTATTTATTAGTAGTTTTTATTATAATAATATTTTTTATTTATACAATTTAAATATGGATAGATAGGTTGGCCTTTTGTTAAATAACGAGGGGAAGGTGCCTGCCGCGTTGCGGCGGGGGTCTTCGAGATAGTTTTGTGGCATAATGGTATAATTTTATACTGATTTTATCTGGTTGTCGTAATGCATTGTTTACGGAGAGTGTTTACGTTCGTAGTTGTTGGCGAGCGTGTTCTTTTTATAAATGATTTGTTAGGCTGTTTACGTTAATAACATGTTAAAAAATTTTTATGTGTATTTTGGAGGCCCACTGGCCTATCTATACACTTGTATGAATAACCATAATTTTTAACATAAGAATCCCTTATAAACATTAGTATGTAACAATATACTAATGATAACAAAAAAAAACCTTCAAAATTTATCTCATCAATCAAACAATAAGGACTCTTATAACTGAAAATGAATGAATTCCGAATTGGCCTTAATAATGCTACTCTACAGCAGGCAAGCAAATATAACTACACAAAACCAAAGTATCAGCTCCCATAGCAATCCAACCGTTAGAAAAACATAATAATACATCTATATTATTCATGTCAAAATCTCAGGATACACAAACCCGTACGACTTCTTTAATTTTCCATTACTTAATCGGATCACAAAAATAAAGAAGCTCAATCGTATAAATATTCAAAACATGTAAAGTGAACCAAGTCTTTAGTGGATATGGATATATACTATTACAAACCAACCATGGTGATGTAATAATAACTGGTTGTTAACCATTGCCTAGAGGATGATCCATAATTGTGGGAGGTTGACTTTTACCTGCACCAATATCTCTTAGGCTACTTATGCTCATTCAAGCTCGGCCAGATAATTTGGTAAACTTTGATTAAAGGCCTACCTTCCTGGGCATAGGCCAAACCAGTTGTCTGTACATGTTGTTCTCCTGCTGGGGCACAGGTCAGGCCAGTTGTCCGTACATGTTGTTCTCCTTTCCAAGCAGCATCGCATCCTCTAGAAGCAGCAGTGTTGGCACGAAGCTCCTGGTAAGAAATCACCATGCTCTAAATGTCATTTTTTTCTAAATAATATCTTAAAGAATCAAATTTTAGAAAGTTACCCTGGCCTCAACATCTTCAAAAGTTTCAGCAACAAATGGATGATCAAGCAGTTTGGCCCATGTCAGTCTGCTATGAGGATCCTGCTCTCAGGATTTTTATAAACAGTTAGCAGTTAACACTAATTGAATATAAAGCATAGAAAACAGATTATTATATACCTTATTAAACAAACGAACCTGCACAAAGCATAAACATCAGAACCGGTGCAGCTTGTTAATGTAAACATAAAGTTGTAAATTAACTACTTTTAACCCAAACATTTCATCAAACACATTATATGCATGGTCAAAAATCTTAATTACCACCAAAAATCAAACCCACATGGACCATTATATGCTGGAAACTCATGTCTGTTATCTTGATTCACCTGCATAATTCAATAGCTAAATCAACTTTCTGGTACTCGTTTTCTAGATATTGCATATATGTTCATACTTGAATAAATAACATGTGTTTTAATGGTTTTCTCAGTGCTACGTGTGTAAGCTTACATCAAATCAGCATATAGAGGCATACCGAACCGGAGGGACAACCGTGAAGCCTACTGTGCACGCTTCGCCGGAAACCACGTAAGCACGACAGCGCCCATTTTTTTTTTTAGAACTGGTACTTTTTCTGGCTGGATTTTGAAGACACGTAGGGGATTTGTATCTTGAATTTGAAGACACGTATGGGATTTTGAAGACACGTATGTGATAAAAGGGGATTTGTATCTTGAATTTGATGACACGTAGGGGATTTTGAAGACACGTATGTCATAAAAGGGGCTTTCTTTATTCTATTAGACATGGCTCTCTAACAGTGTAACATAGAAACTCTTTTTTTATTACCGAAACCCACTCAGATACGTCTCTAACAGTGTAACATGGAAACTGTTTTTTTATTAACCAAACCCACTCACACTGAGTAGGAACAAATGATTATTTTAAGCAACTGTGTGGAAAAACACTCACTCACGCTGAGTAGGAGCAAGATATTATTTTAAGCAAATATACGAAATTTTTTTATTAGAGAAACCCACTCACAGTGAGTGCAAATTTCCCTCTCTACCAGTGTGAGGTAGAAAGTGTTTTTTTATTCGCCAAACCACTCACACCGAGTGCAAACATTCCAATATTTTAAGGCGATATATCAAAAAGTTCCTCGCGCTATGATATATAAAGAGAATTATAAAAAGTGATACGTGTCATTCAAAAATAGTCTCACATGTCGTTCTAGAATGGGTGGTTTCTATTGCACCAAAGCAACTTTTGTGAGTATGTAACACTGTTCATTGAACAAAGGAAGGTAGCTGGCGCTGCTGCCAGTACCGCCAGTGTTTTTTTGTTCTTTTAAGTTCGTAGTTCTAGTTTTTTTCTTTTTTTGGGTTAAATAAAAATTTAGTACAACTGTCACACAAATTATTGTTATATGTTATAAGGGTTAATATATAAGTTATGTAAATAACTATTATGTTATGTTGATATATTATTATTGCTACAACTATAAGTTATGTTGGTATATGATTTTTGATATCTACCAACTTGGGTCACATTATACTTTTTATTTGTAAGCATATAAAGTTATCAACTCATCATTTCACTCACATGTAATGGTTTTTTGATAAAAATAAAATGATTTAAAAAAAAATTTTTGCAGTACAAAACGAATACCCAGGAAAATCCCTGCAGCGAAGCGCGGGTTCTCCCACTCGTAAGTATATATAGATAAATAAAAAACGAAGAGTAAAATTTTGAGTGTTAATAATAGATAGCTATATGTCGTATATCTATACTACTATATAATAATTTTAACTCCCTCCTTAATTTTTACACATTTTAAATACCTAAATTACCCTCAATAACAACTTCACACACATACTCTTATTACCCCTTCCTTAATTTATATTTTACACACATACCCTTATTGTTCCTTTAACTTTCACATCAATATTTTTTTCCCCTTGACTATAATTTTTTCTTAAAGCTAATAATTGTCGCGTCGTATAACCGTTGTTTTATTTTCTTATTTTTTTCCGTCGCATCTTGCTAGTTAATATTTTAAAAAATAGCAATAATTCGCTACCAAAATAAAAGATTAGAAAAAGGAGAAATTTTCATTTGCTTACCTTTATTTTGATGCTTATCAATGGACAAATCCCCACCATCCATCTATTTTGATCTAATGGTTGGGATTAACCTAAGATTTAATATGCTTAACCTTAATTCTCCCAACTATATAAAGCCTTTTCTTCTTCATTTTTTTTTTCATTCGCTTTATTTTTTTTCACACAGTTACTGTGTGTTTTTCTCCAAACATGCTCTCATCATTTCCCTCCAAAAATAGTTATTCCAATCAACTACTAATGTTTGATCATCACCAGTTGGATCAACATCACCATCACCATTCCAATCACCATCACCATTCCGATCATCATCTCATCATCACCTCCTGATCATATCATCCTTTTTTTATGTCTTCTTTTGATTTGAATGAACCGTTTGTTTCATAAGCTGATTTGATTGATGTTGTTGCGGTTGATAATGTTGTTGATCTGTTGTTATTTATGTGGATCAAGTGGTTAACATGCCTTCTTATTAAGTTGCACACCAAGTGTTTGATGAAATGTGTGAGTGAAAAATGTTTGATAATCATGTTATCTGCTCATGTAATTCTGCTTATTAGTTAAGTTGTTAGTGGAATTTTTGTTTTTTTTTTTTTTTTTTGAAAGGTTGGAATTTTGTTTTTAACGCATTTAAATGTTGTTTTTACGTCTGATTGTTGTTTCGAATCTGCTATGTATTGTACGTGTAGTATCACCAGTGATATTTGAAGCTGAACTGTATATGTGTATTATCATTAGTGATATTTTTATTATCACTTGTGAAATTTTGTTTATTTGATACTTTTAGTTTATGTTTTAGATTGTGAGTAGCATTAGGTTTTAGTATGATATCATTTTGGGATGGGTGAATTGATGGAAATTTGATGCATGGAAGGTGTTTGACAAAATGCCTAAGAGAGGGATGCACAAGTTGAGAAGAAATCACATGATCTTGTTTGTCCCTCATTTCATATATAATCAAATCAAACATATTTATTTGAATAAACAAGCTTCATGGAATTAATCAAAGTGCACTGTAGTTAATGTAAATGAGTAATCATATCTTATCTTGCATTAGTTGATGTTTATTTTCACTTTTCTAAATGGCGTCCTTTTGAATTATTTTAGTGTGTTTTGTATTTTGCTTTCTCCATCACTCTACATATGAGGTGATGCAAATTTGATGTACTGTTCGATAATTGTGCAGTGACCTAGAGCTTAAGCCACAAGGACTGCTTACCTTAACAATCGTGAAGGCAAATAATTTGAAAAACATGAAAATGATTGGGAAGTCTGATTCTTACGTGATTGCATATATTCGGTCACTTGAAAAGTTCAAAAGAAAGGTTGTTGATTACAACTTAAACCCTGTTTGGAATCATGTAATTCGGTTATTGCGAAGATAAGAAGACCCATTGTGTTGTACTTGAGGTTACGCTTTTCTCCTTTTTGCTTTTCTGTATTGCTGGTTTCTCAGTTGTATCACAGGTGATATCAAATGTGATATCACAGGTGTGTCAGCTTTCTTTTATTTTGTTGAATCAGTTGTGGTAAGGGAGGATCTTATGATATCACATGCGATATCAAAGTTGTTTGAGCTTATTCAATTTGTTTTGTGGAGCTGTTGTGCTTTTTTGAACCACAAATGCTAGCATTGTTGTTGATTCTTTCGTTTGATTGCCGTTTTTTTTGCAAATTGCAATCACAATTAGTTTGGTGATGTCGTCTCTTTTTATGCCACATACAAAACAAACAAGTATGCTTTTAATTTGTAATATCTCCTGTGAGATTTCATTGTTTTTTGTATATTTTGTATATATTATCACCTAAGATATTTCTCTTTCCAGGTACATGATGGTTTTTGTGCCTTTTACTGTAATTGACAATCATAGGAGATGTGTTATTGTTGGTTCTGATCTGCTTAAGAATGAAACTACTGAATCTTGTGTATGGTTACTCCAAGCATTCAAGAAAGCTTTTGTGTGTTATCCGAATATCATTTTAACTGGTCAAGATGGTGCTATGTGAAAAGCAATTGCAGCTGAGCTTCCTGGTTCCAAGCCCCGTCTTTGTCATAAATTAGAAGTTATGTATCTCTTGTGATAAATAGTTGGAATTAATTTTTATGAGGTGTTTGAGTGTTTATGAAATATTTTGTCTTTTTATCACTTGTGATAAAGCCTGAAAATGATGAAATATTTACATCATTCATGTGTTTACATGTTTCTGACATGTATTACTTGTGATATTATTCTTTAATTGATATATATGTTGACCTTTTTTTTGCCGAATCGTTATGTTACTCAAAAGCAATGCTTAATTAATCCTATTCTTGTTTGATTTTGAGAATATATCATTTTTTATTTTCATAGTTTTCTTCATGAAGTCAACGGTATTTTTATCTGACTTTTTATCAAAAGAAGGTTATATTCAGATAAATTAAAAGCATTGTTTACAACTGAATAGAAATTACCATTGTTTACAATTTAAGTAGCAAGATAAAATTACAATTTAAGTAGCAAAAGAAAATTACTAATTGATGCTTTTGTCTTTTTATTTTCTACAACTCTCTTCTTGCCAGCTTTATGAGCATCCCCTCCTTTTGTCTTCTTTCCCACTTGATTCCTTTTATTTTGCAGCTTCTTCTTCTTCATTCCTCTTTTTCTTTTTCTGCAACTGTCTTTGCTTTCTTAAATGCAGTCTCTGTTGTCAGTTCAACAGTTACTGTTGGTGGTGTTGGTGGTTGTAGATCCTGTTATATCATAGATGTTTCTTTTAGTATTTGTTGGTGGTGTATTTGTTTCTGTTTTTGTTATTCGTGTTTTCTAAGCTTAAATGTATAGCAACGATTTGTTAATTTGCTTGGTATTGTTAGTGTTATCGGTGATGATGTTGTTTCTTTGTTCACTTCTTCAGTTTAACTTGGTTGTTTTTCACGAAGGTCTTTTTCCTTTCACCTTCAACCCCTGCTTTTTTTCTTCTTGATAGTTCTTAGTTTTATATTCAAATCTGCATAAAATATATACCATGTTAGTGTATGAATAGTTCATTGTTTTTTAATATCATACGTCATATATATACTAAATAAGTATACGTCATCAAATATCATAGGTGATATACTACCAACAAGCAATCATTACAACTGTTGTATCACAGGTGATATACTACTAATAAGCAATCATTACAAGTAATGTATCACAGGTGATATACTACAAATAAGCAATCGTTGCAATTGTTGTATCACATGTGATATACTAATAATAAGTAATCATTGGAACTGTTGTAGTGATTGTACATGAGCTTATGCGATTTGCAATAGTTCAATAAGCCTATAAGCCAGCCAAATAAGCTTAAACAAACACCGCTAAAGAGATACTTTAAAATAAGGAGCTCATTTTTGGGACACCTAATCAGAAACCAACCGTATTGGACACGTCAATTCAATAAGTACTAATGACGATAAAAAAAATACATAAATTATACCTTTCCCTCTATGGCGAGGAGTACACATCCGTGGAATAAATCCAAGGGAACCATGTTTCTGGTGCTCAAACTTCGTGTGTGATAATCTTCCACTACTTTACCTTAAAACATACAGCAAAAGCCCAAATTAGCACATTAAAACATGACATATATCATACCGAAAAGTGGGAAAATAAGCTGATCCAAACATCCCCTAATAGAACAACAAAACCCATACCATAAAAGTCTAAATTAAGATTAATATATAGGCTTAATTTCTTTTGAATAATAATGGAAAATCATCAAGGCCAAATTGTTTTAAATATTTCTTACCCGTCTTGTGTCACATGTAAATAATGACTGAAAATCTGCAATTTCATTGTCGTGATCACCTGTTAAAAAGAAAGTACATCGAGGCACATTAGTTAACCGAAATTACTTTAAATACAATTAGGAACAAAGCCTTCAATACCTCCAAAAATGCATGTCGCGCTGATTCCTCCTCGAAGTCTCTCATGCTCTTTGCTTCCAGTAAGCAATCATTACAACTGTTGTATCACAGGTGATATACTACAAATAAGCAATCATTGCAACTGTTGTATTACAGGTGATATACTAACAATAAGTAATCATTGGAACTGTTGCATCATAGGTGATATACTACCAACTAATATTAGAGTCAAATACCGCTTTTAAACATATCGAAGCATGCCCAATCTATCCATTATGCACATATATCTACCACAAATCTAACAAAAACATGTTACAGTCACAATATTTATTTTATCATGTTAAGTCTCTCATATTATCACAATAATCATCTAACTTTCACAACAATCCCTCAATAAACTACTAAAATCTACAAAAACAGCAAAGTGTTCATACTGTATAATAAATATCCGTGTTTTTAGGGATACCATTATATCATTCTACTGAATGTGTATGTATCACTGGTGATATAACACATAAGCTAAATGTTAAAAAAAGGACGCCGCATACATTCAGGGTTTTATCACAGTTAATTTGTCTAAAGGAGACATGCTTATACGTTACAATATACCTTTAATTTTATGTATCTCTGGAGATGGAGTCAAAAATTTGATTGACGACAGAACTGCATTTACTCACAGTAAATAGTATATTATCAAAACTTTTAGCAAAAAAAAAAGTTTAACTATAATTACAAAACAGCAACAATAAAATATCAAAAGTGATACTATACATGACATATAATAAATCTTAACCAGTAAACAAAAAAACCTATCAAATAAACAAAAATTTCACAAGTGATAATACAAATATCACTAGTGATAATACATATATACAGTTCAACTTCAAATATCACTGGTGATACTACACGTATGCTACTTTTCACTCACACATTTCATCAAACACTTGGTGTGCATCCATGTATACTAAGTGTTTTACTCAGAAACTCAACCAAATGTAAACACTAAAAAACACAACCAAAAGCATGTCACAATCACAATAAAAATCACACCAAAACAAATTCATTTTTCTGTATTTTATAACAACATTCATCAATTTATTATAACAATCCCTCAATAAACATATAAAATCAACAAAAAATACACATGCATCACATGAGATACTAATAAAACTCAAATAAGTATATAATCATCACATACATCACACAGTATCACATCAAAAATCAACAAAAAATACACAAAATTCTTCATAAGTAGCAATAATATTCATAAATAAGTACAAAATCACTAGAGATTCAAATAAAACAACTAAATAATTAGTCAGAAGCATGCTACCTTCATCTTGAGACTTAGTAGGTTCATTTTGAACCCGTTTTTTTGTGTGGATCTGCTTGTGCACTCGTTAATCCTTCCATTTTTGTGTTTTTATTTAATTTTAACGGTTTAAAAGCGGTTGATTTTGATTTTATAAAGCAATTTTTTATTTTGGTTAGAGAGAGAAAGTGCAGATTTTGTTGATAGGGAATTTGTGAAAGTGAGAGGTTTGGGGGTGGGATTGGTAGGGGAAGTTTGATGAATTGACAGGAGTAGTCCCTCCGTGTTTTTTATTATTAAAAGATGTCTTTTTGATCCGACGGTTGAGATCCATCCCTTGGTAAGTAACAGTTTTTGGGTATCCAAAATAAAGCACCTCTAGAAAAAGAAGTAGTAGCAAGCTAACAGACAACCAACAATCATTGTTGAGAAAAATGGCTAGATACTCATACTTGGATAGAACTTCAACCTTCGACAAATAATTCAACGTTTGGCAAAATAAACGTTTTAAGTAACTTATACCAAATTCAAATTTCATGGGCCTATCTTATCTTAAATTTTTTTTGTTGGTAAATTCTTATCTTAATCTTAACTTTAATATCTTTATCCTAATTTTAATCTTAATCTTATCTTAATTTTATCCTATCCTATCCTATTATCTATTCTTTCATTATAAATTTTTTACCTCTCTGCTTTTTCTTTTTAAGTTTTTCACACTTGAAATACCCTTATTGTCCCTCAAATAAACACTATTCATACATACTATACATTTGAAATACTTATATTACCCTTATCACTTAAACTTTAATTTATATTTACTTTTCTTAAATATTTAGTCAAACATTATTATTTATATAATTACCTTATTTAACTACCAACTTAATTTATTATAACTTATATTTTATAACATCTTAGATGAGGTTTTTACATTTAAGGGTTAAGTATCACATACGTTTTTTATATGTAATAGGTTATTACGTTTATTCAAGTACCTAAATGTTATAATACCCTCATAAATGACTAAATATTTTAAAAATCTGTTGGTGTTATGCCCCTATAATGGTTATAACGCTACATTTGGGTATATAAAGGCTAGAACTTAAAGAATAAACAGCTACTACTACGGAAATTATATCATCGAAAATGCCCTACATCTGTATAGCTAAAAACGTGTACAATGACACTTGATGGAGCGTTTTACTAGCCTAGAAATTTTACTATATTTTTGTAAGATTGTCATTATATAAGTACCTTATAACATCTTAGATGAGGTTTTTACGTTTAAGCTTTAAGTATCACATACGTTTTTTATATGTAACAGGTTATTACGTTTATTCAAGTATCTAAATGCTATAATACCCTCATAAATGACTAAATATTTTAAAAATTATTGGTGTTATGCCCCTATAATGGTTATAACGCTATATTTGGGGTATATAAAAGGCTAAAACTTAAAGGATAAACACCTACTACTACGGAAATTATATCATCGAAAATGCCCTACATATGTATAACTAAAAATGTTCACAATGACACTTGATGGAGCGTTTTACTAGACTAGAAATTTTACTATATTTTTGTAAGATTGTCATTATATAAGTACTTTATAACATCTTAGATGAGGTTTATACGTTTAAGGGTTAAGGATCACGGACGTTTTTTATATGTAATAGGTTATTACATTTATACAAGTATTTAAATACTATAATACCCTCATACTTGACTAAATATTTTAAAAAACGGTTGGTGTTATGCCGCTACAATGGTTATAACGCCACATTTGGGTGTATAAAAGGCTAAAACTTAAAGCATAAACACCTACTACTACGGAAATAATATCATCGAAAACGCCCTACATATGTATAGCTAAAAACGTGTACAATGACACTTGATGGAGCGTTTTACTAGCCTTGAAATTTTACTATATTTTTGTAAGATTGTCATTATATAAGTACTTTATAACATCTTAGATGAGGTTTTTACGTTTAAGGGTTAAGTATCACATACGTTTTTTATATGTAATAGGTTATTAAATTTATTCAAGTATCTACTTTAAAGGGTAAAATAAGATAAATGAAAAAGGAGTTATATACAAACAATAGCACAAGGGATAGAAAATACTAGGACAACCCCTAAGTACTCCAACCCTTGCCTAAAAAAGAGAAATAACAAACAACAAACATAACCAAAACTATCTATGCCAATAACATAAATCCAGACCATTACATAACAACTGAACAATGACCAGAAAAATACAAATGTAACCAAGGCCTCAAATGAACCATCAGTCCTGGAAGAAGACAAGCTATATCTATTGCCTTATCATACTCTGAATACTTGGATAAAATGCAAAGGGACCAACCAATGCACCACCAAACCATCACCATATGACAAGACAAAAAGACAGCAATACCACTAAGACTGATAGAACAATGCAGACCACACAGAACAGGCATAGCAGTAGCATGAACTCCAAAGCTCTTCCAAATATCATCAATAACCATACTCTTTAACCAGATTATATCACTCCAAATGGAACTATCTTGCCACAAGATGAACACCAGATAAGTGATCATCCAAGAACTCTGTCTCATTAAAAAACCTTGCCAACTAAAAAACCCTGTGGGAAAAATATTGTACAAGGAAAAAGAGTACAGAGTTTGAAAATTAAACATAATCGAAAACTGATCCAATGAACTAAAATCAGATGACCCATAGTATCCAAGAATCATAACAGAAGTAGGACCAACAGGCATAATTGGAATCATCCAAATACTGGTGCTACAATGAAGGAGAAGCCTGCATAACATTACACGCAACAAGAATTCCCAACATATAGAAACCTGATCAGAGCACCACATAGTAGGAAACCACAGAGGTACATGGATAAAACTATCATTTTTATGAGTTTTAGCACTTTTACCAGTCCAAGCATACCACTCTTTCAGGTACTTGCTAGGACCAGAACAGTGAAAAACCCATAAGAAGAAGTCATCCATATACATGTTAGCCCTCCACTTAACAAGAAACCTCCAAATGATCAGCCAAGAGAAGAACATAATAGCCATAGAATTACCAATAACCAATAAACCACAAAAGTAAGCCAGCGCAAATAATAGCATAACCAGAACAAACTTTAAACACCCCATACCATTATCTGTAGTGCATAGCAAACCATCACCCCACCAGACCTCCAGAAACATAGACCAGCGCAGGTTATTTGCTAAAGAAACAATGATATGACTACTAATAACCTTAGGCCCTTCCTCTACACCAAAAAAGTTAAAAATAGACATACCAGTGTTCTCGCTTTCACCTGTAGTGCATAGCCCATAGAAACTCCTCCATGAAACCCAAGACATCGCAACAATACCATTCCAAATGCCAGAAACAAACAAGACACTGCCATTAGCTGAAATATATAACAAACCAACACAACTAAAATACCTGCTACACCATATGATCCAAATCAAACAGAACCAGAACAGAAATCTATGGCGGCCTATCATCAGGGCTATTAAATTCCAAACCATTATCACCCCTTCTCAATCCCAGTCTAGGAAGCTGCCAAATCTTAGCAATTTTATCAACCTCTCTAGACCACTTAATATTGAGACTAATAATCTTCAACCTTATAACATTGACAATATGATTGAACACAACATCCTCATTCCTAAATTTCTTTTCAAATAATCTAAGGTTCCTTTCCTGCCAGACAAAATAAACAGCAGCACCCAACGCTAACCTCTGGACAATACTCCATATAGAATTACTAGCCTTCCTAACACAAACCCCTGAAACAACCTCAGCCCAAGTACTAGCAACATCCTCAAGTTTAACCATAATCTTCAACCTATCCCAAATACTTTTAGAAAACCCACAACTGAAAAACAAGTGGCCATGGGAGTCCGGGCAGGAATTACAAAAAGGGCAAAGATTATTAGAAATATGAAACCATCTAGAAATCCTATCTTGAGTTTTCAATCTACCTTTTAAAGCCATCCATAGAACAAACGCATGCCTAGGAATGCATTGCTTATACCAAACATGTTCATGCCATAAAACACAAGGCATATCAGTTCTCAACATCCTACCAGCTTCTTTTACACTAAAATCAACAACTTTATACTCCTTATTAAACCAAATAGCTCTATCATCATCATTATTAAGAACCGGGACAGAAGTGTCAATAACTTCTTTAAATCTACCCAACCAGTCCCTAGGCCAATTCCATTTATTATTATCAATCCAGTCAACCACCTTATCATTAATATCAAGGTCATAATAATGAAGAATATTATGCGATATCAACTTACATAAAGGGCCATTAGAGTGCCACTTATCAAACCAAACAAAACTGCCCTTACCATTTCCAATTTTAACACCAACAAAACTACGAATTTTAGTTCTAAGTTTCATAATATGTCTCCAACACCAAGAAGTGCTATCCGAAACAGTAAGATTCCAAATACATCTACCCTTAATCCTGTAAGTATTAACCCACTTAACCCAAAGGGAGTCTTTCTTACTAATGATATTCCATAAATGTTTAATCATAAGAGCCTCATTCATTAACTGCATACTCCTTAATCCTAACCCACCCTGACTCTTAGGCGTACAAACAACCTTCCAAGCAACACTAGGCACCTTCTTACTACCCTCTTCAAAACCCCAAAGAAACTCTTTAAACAGCTTATCAATGCTAGAACAGATATGCTTAGGAATAATAAACATAGAAGCCCAATACACATTAAGAGAAGATAAGACAGAAGAAATAAGCTGCAGTTTACCAGCATACGAGAGCGACTTATTCTTCCAATCTAAAAGTCTTTTCTTAACATTATCAATAAGGACCCTACAATCCACATTACGAAGCTTTTTGGTCATCATAGGCACTCCTAAATATCTAACAGGTAAAGAGCCTTCCTTAAATGGCATAGCAAGTAAAATTTCCTCTTTAACATTACTAGGAACATTTCCAAAGAAAACCGTACTTTTTTCCAAACTAGGATAAAGCCCAGAACACATACTAAATTCATCCAGGCCCCTTCTAAGAATACAAGCAGAAACAGAGTCACCATGACACAAAAGGAGAAGGTCATCAGCAAAACAAAGATGGGTCAGGCCAAGCTTACTACAACCAGTATGATACTGAAACCTCCTATCATTATTAATCTGGCGTTTAATCATCAAATTCAAAACTTCCATCACCAAAGTAAAAAGGTACGGAGATATAGGGTCCCCTTGCCTAAGACCTCTCTTACTCTTAAAATAACCATGGATCTCACCATTAACATTCAGAGAAAAGGATGCAGTAGTAAGACAAGTCATGATCCAGTTAATCATAGTACCATGAATACCAAACTGAACAAGAGCAGTCCTAAGAAAGTTCCAGTTAACGGTATCATAAGCTTTCCTAATATCAACTTTAAAAGCACATTTACTGGTCATATTCTTCCAATCATAACCTAAAAGCTTCCCAAACAAGAGGAATTCTCTAACAGCTCTGCACACATCAGAACCAACAATGCTCCATGCTTTCTTGAAGAATTTGGAAGTAAAACCATCCGGGCCTGCAGCTTTATCATCCTTAATATCAAACATGGCAGCTTTGATCTCTTCATCTGAAACAGGTTTTATCATGTTCAAGGCAATAGCAGGATCAAGCTTTTTGGTAAAAAGGCTATCACAATCTTCAATAGGAATAACATCTTCTTCCGCTCCCAAAAACTTCTCAAAATGAGCAACAAATTGAAGCGGTATATCATCCCCATAAAAAGTGCTCCCATCTTCATCACCAACCATCTCAATTCTACATTTACTAATCCTACCCTTCAAAACCTTATGAAAATAAGCAGAATTCTGATCACCCTCCCTTAACCAGTCAATCTTAGTCTTTTGTTTAAGAAGCCTCTCCTCATCTAGCACAGCATCACTATAAGCTCTGGTATATATCATTTCCTCTTCTCGTAACAAAGAATTATGAGGATCCTTATCCAAACTCTGTTGAACCCTCATCAGTTCAGTTTTAAGAAATTTAACCTTTTCAAACACATTACCATTATCCTTATTAAGCTTCCTCATAAACTTCTTCATATTCTTCAATCTCTTGGCCAAGATAAACATATCAAAACCATGAACCTCCATGTACCAGTTCTTTTTAACAGTAGGTATAAACTCATCTTTCTCAGCAAGAAAGTTCATGAATCTGAAAGATTTAGGTTTAAAACAACGAGCCTCGGGAAATACTAAAACAGCAGGACAGTGATCAGAGGATAAGTAAGGAAGAAACTTAGCATAACTCCTATCATGATTATGAATAAAAGCACCATTACCCATGACCCTGTCAAGCTTCTTCAAAATACCACGTTCAGGATCTTTCCTTTTCTCAATCCATGTATAAAACATACCATAACTAGTTATATCCTCAATTCCCAGATTCTGCACACACTCACCAAACTCAACACTTCCTCTATCAGCAGTAGCAAAACTATTAGAGCATTCTTCAAAACTAAGCGACACATTAAAGTCCCCAAGCAATACCCAAGCAGACTCACCAACTAATACGTTGTGCTCCACTAAATTCTTCCATAATTTCCTTCTACACTCCTTAGTATTCCCAGCATAAATATACGACACAAATAACTTTCTCTGATTATGAGCAAAAGTAACCTCAAAATGCATAACTTGATCAATTTGAGTAATCAAGTTAGCCTTCACAACAAATGGGTCCCATCCAACAGCAATCCTACATCCTTTCTTACTATCCGCAGAATTCGAAACCCAAGACCAACTACCAAAAAGATCATTACATATAGGATCAACAGATTTAACTCTTAACTGAGTCTCAATGACAGCAAACATACTGATTTTCTCACTACTAATCAAATTTTTAATATCATTTTGTTTAAGGGAGGAGTTCATACCCTTAATGTTCCACGATGCAATTTTAGCCGTCATTGGAAATTAGAAGGGTTCGAGGCAATACCTCCATCCATATTAGCCATGGATTCATCATGTATATTAGACACATCATCTTGAACCATGAAATCAGTAGTAGAATTAACACATCCATCCACCTCATTTCCATGGATATCAATTTGATCCTTCTTCATTCTTTCACTAACATTCTCATAATACAAAAGCATCTCATCAGACCAGACCTCTCTAATAGCATCAGTAACCGGTTTGTTAGAATTAATAAACAAGTCCACAGTCAACATATCCCTCTCCAACATTTTCTTACTAACCATATCTAAACCATCTTTATAAGCCTTAGAATAGAACTCATTATAAGAACTCTGACTTTTCTTACCAGCACACTCGTCAACAATTCTCTTTTCCGCAACCTTTTTAGCATACTCATGAAGACCATTATTACCCAAGACAATCTCCTTCTGAAGCTTATCAATTCTCAGCTTTAACACCTCATCAACACCTAAAACTCCATCCTTACCATCAGTATTAGAACACTGAGACACCTTTTCAGTATACTTAGAATAAGCAGGAGAACTTTTCCACTTATCCATATAATACTGAATCATATCATCAGACCATTCATTAAGAACATCTTCTAAAACTGGGATACCCAAATCACAAGCCACATCAACCCGAGCTTTTACATCCTTCCACATATCACTACCATGATCATCACTTTCCTCAGCCAAAACATCAAACCTATTCACAGTATCAACCTTGTTGTTCCCATTTTCCTTCCTATCAATGGCTTTGTTCTTCTTATTATTCACAGTCGTGTTGTTCTTGCTATCAGACTTATGCTCAACCTTCCCACTACCCTGTTTAGTAACTTCATTAACCACCACACTATCATCTACCTTAGCACTCTTACCATCTTCTTTTGTAGGCACATTATTCACCTTTTGATTCCTAACATCACCATTACTAGCATTAAAATTACCCTTGTTATAGTTACCCCCTCTACCTCTACCATTCATTCCACCTCTAAAGTTATTACCACCATTCATTCCTTGCCTATTAATACCCACATTTCCTCTGCCATTTCTTCTGTTAACAAAATTTTCCACTCACCATCTTCCTTACCTTTAGCAGCATCCTGAGCATTACTTTTAGCACCCTCATTAGCTTTATTACCATTAACATCAGTCTTATGTTCCTTCTTACGACATTCACTCCCATAATGACCAAAAATCTTGCAATGTTCACACAACGGAGGAATCCAAGCATAAGTAACTCCAAGTTTCAAAGACTTCCCAAGACTCTTGTACCAAATTTCAACTGAATCAACTAAACCTTCATTAGCATCAACCTCAACTAACACTCTAGCAAAAGAAGCCCTGCCGTATGGTTTCTCACAAATAGAAGTAGTCATCCTATCCATGATGATAGACACACCTACTCTACTTGCTATTCTACTAATGCCCTCTGACTTCCAAGCTTCCAAAGGAATGTCATGAATCTTGATCCATACCGGAACTTTCTTCACTTCAGGCTTAGACATACACAATCCTGGTTCCCACCTTTTAACAAACAACGGCTTATTATCCACCAACCAAGGACCATTCTCAATAACATGCTCCATACCATCATTTGATTTAAAATTAAAAAAATACATACCATTCTGATTCATAACAACTTCCTCTAATTGAAATAGCCTCCACATTCTCTTCAAGTGACTCACAATATCTCTATAACCCATCTGGAACCCCACAAAAAAACCTACAATGGTATTATTCCACCTCTTACAACCATCATCAAGCACCAGATCCATTTCAGCCACTTTTCTACCCTCATTATTTATAATGGCTGGAACAAATCTGAGCTTATTGCTATTTCCACTACCTCCAAAACTCCTAGCAACAGCACTCGCAAATGACACAGATGAAACTAAACCAACATCCTTACTACCATCCTTTTCTTTACTCTTACTACTTTCACCAGTTTCAAATACACTAGAACCAACATTACCCTTAGCTGAGCTACTAGAATCACCTCCCAAATTACCCTGCACCCCACTACTCAACTTATTAGAATCCTTTGACAAATTCAAAAAGTCATTAACACTGAAATTGCTAACTAAATTTCCACCCTTATTTGCCTCATTTCCATTTTTATCAAACACAGCCTTCAACACACCAGGCACCCTAACATCTCCAAAACTAACCTTCTTAGAAACATTAGACTTACTATTATTAACCATAGGATTCAAAATTGGGTTTTCACTTACAGGAACAGGAATATCAGGCACATTACCATTAACATTACCAGTAGCAGTAGCAGATTCCACATGAGCATTCCCAGAAGACACCTTACCATCTAAAACACCACCCATATCAGAACCAACTCCCACAGAAACATTACCCACACCTTTATCAAACTCCATACCCTCTGCAGTACTACCATCACCATTAATAACACCTTCAGCAGCTCCCAAACCACTTTTAGCCTCATCAGCACCATTACCACTATCCCAAAATTGCAAATCCTCCATATCTGATGCCGTATCACTACCCTTAGAATTAGACCTTGTCAAAACCTTATTGTATGTGCCCTTAGATGTTTTCCCTATCATATTGTGATGTTTCATTGTGGATTTATTACCTGGCTTCATAGAGCGTGTGGTTTTTTTAGGTTTAAGGAAATCATCCTTAATAACAGGAGGTGGAATCAAATTAGATTGAGAACTAGGTAACGGATCAGGATCTAACTCCCCCATGATGGAATTAGATGAGAAACATACCCAGCACAAAGGATTGAGTGAGATGAAAGGTTGAAATGAAAAAAGGCGGATAAAAAGATGAACAGTGAATCAAAATGACCAAATAACTAAAACTTGAAATGGAAATACAAAGGTTTATGTATTATTGTGATTAAGTGATATAAAATAAATGAAAAACAAAGATCTTCATAGGTTTA
Source organism: Chrysanthemum makinoi (assembly GCA_910596185.1). NCBI lineage: Eukaryota > Viridiplantae > Streptophyta > Magnoliopsida > Asterales > Asteraceae > Chrysanthemum > Chrysanthemum makinoi. The sequence continues at coordinate 226,531,437 of OU343218.1, forward strand.
AGGTATAAAATGAGGTTTAATTTGGTGTATTGATGAACAGTTGGAATACGTATTCCCAGATCCCCAAATCGCCCACACTAGAGAGAGAAATGTTTTATAGCTAAACGTGTATAGCTAAACGTGTACAATGACACTTGATGGAGCGTTTTACTAGCCTCGAAATTTTAGTATATTTTTGTAAGATTGACATTATATAAGTACTTTATAACATCTTAGATGAGGTTTTTACGTTTAAGGGTTAAGTATCACATACGTTTTTTATATGTAATAGGTTATTACATTTATTCAAGTATCTAAATGCTATAATACCCTCATAAATGACTAAATATTTTAAAAAACTGTTGGTGTTATGCCCCTATGATGGTTATAACGCTACATTTGGGTATATAAAAGGCTAAAACTTAAAGCAAAAACACCTACTACTAAGGAAATAATATCATCGAAAACGCCCTACATATGTATAGCTAAAAACGTGTACAATGACACTTGATGGAGCATTTTACTAGCCTCGAAATTTTACTATATTTTTGTAAGATTGTTATTATATAAGTACTTTATAACATCTTAGATGAGGTTTTTACGTTTAAGGGTTAAGTATCACATACGTTTTGGATATGTAATAGGTTATTACGTTTATTCAAGTACCTAAATGCTATAATACCCTCATAAATGACTAAACATTTTAAAAAACTGTTGGTGTTATGCCCCTATAATGGTTATAATGATACATTTGGGTATATAAAACGCTAAAACTTAAAGCATAAACAGCTACTACTACGGAAATAATATCATCGAAAACGCCCTGCATATGTATAGCTAAAAAAGTGTACAATGACACTTGATAGAGCGTTTTACTAGCTTCGAAGTTTTACTATATTTTTGTAAGATTGTCATTATATAATTACTTTATAACATCCTAGATGAGGTTTTTACATTTAAGGGTTAAGTATCACATACGTTTTTTATATGTAATAGGTTATTACGTTTATTCAAGTATCTATTCTTAATGGTAAATTTATTAAGAAAGAGCCAAAAAGGCAACAAAACTACAAAACAAGCCCAAAGCAAAAAACTTAAAGGATACATCCCTAAAAGCATGCTTTGGCTAAAAAGGTGCACCAATAAGTGGGTATTTTGACCTCACTTAGCCAATTGTTGTTACAGCAATAACATTCAAAATGCACATCAAACAACATAAAACTTTACACAAAATATTATTACTACAATAGTACTAGGTAAACTGAAGAAAATATGTATTTACCTGAAGTGCCAAAATCAGACTTTTGTTTTTTCCTAATAGAACTAACAGACTAAAAGAGCATAACTAATAGGCGACCCAGTAAGATAATCAATGATATCATAAAAAGCCATATTCGCCTCAGTCTTGTCCAAATTAGCCACCATATTGTGCTTCGAAACAGTTAAACGATTCGCCATTGTTGAAAAAGTGAGCACAATAAAGATTGTATCGAATAATAAAGAGATGGTGATTGGGAGATAAGTATGGAAAAGATGTAAAGAATAATATGAGAGGGAAAATCGGAAAGTAGTTATTTATAGGTAGGATTTGAAAAATCACTACCCAAAATAAAATAACCGTTAGCTTTAATTACCCTTCAATATTACCGTTGAAACAGTACTTTAATACGACAAACAGTACTTTCCACATAAGCAGTACTTTCCCAAGCAGTACTTTCAGGAAACACAGTACTTTGCCAAATTCCTTCATAAAAACTAAGTATAAACAAACATCATCCCCTCAAGCAATACATAGGACTATACTAACACCTTATAGTCCTCCCCTTAAACATAGCTTAGTAGTTAATCATTCCAATGCTCACGACCAAGTGATTGAATCGTGACACATCAAAACCTTTTGTGAGTAAATCAGCTACATTGTCATCCGTGTGAACTTTAACCACATTAATGAGCCTATGCTCATAGCAATCTCTGATAAAGTGATGCCTAATCTGAATATGCTTTGTCTTGGAATGATAGACAGGATTCTTCACAATACAAATTGTACTCTCATTATCAATATTGATAGGAGTATTTTTGAAATTGAACCCATAGTCCAAGAGTTGATTCTGCATCCACAAAACTTGACCACAATAACTTGCAGCAGCTACATATTCAGCTTCAGTAGATGATGTTGCTGCAATTGTCTGCTTCTTGCATTGCCAGGAGACTAATCTTCTGCCAAGATATTGGCATCCACCAGTTGTGGATCTTCTATCATAATTATCACCGGCATAGTCACTATCTGAAAAAGCTTCTAAGTGAAAAGGTGACTCTTTAGGATACCACAACCCCAACTGAGGTTGTTGTTTCAGATAACAGAAAATTCTATTTACTACATTCATGTGAGAGATCTTTGGTGAGACTTGATATCTTGCACATAGACAAACTGCAAACATGATATCAGGCCTTGATGCAGTAAGATACATGAGAGAGCCAATCATAGATCTGTATAACTTGACTTCAACTGGTTGTCCATCTTCATCTTTGCCCAATGAATTAATAGATTTAATAGGTGTAGTAACAGCCTTCATATCATCAAAATTAAACTTCTTAAGTATGTCTGCAACATACTTGTCTTGGCTAATGAAAATTCCTTCCTTGGACTGCTTAACCTGAAGTCCTAAAAAGAATGTCAACTCTCCCATTGAACTCATTTGAAATTCCTTCTGCATCAGCTGCTCAAAATCCTTAACCATGGACTCTTTGGTAGCCCCAAAGATGATATCATCAACATAAACTTGAACTAACATGATATCCTTCTTGTCTCTCTTGATAAACAAAGTCTTGTCAATAGCTCCCCTCCTGTATCCATGTTGTAATAAGAATGTAGAGAGCCTCTCATACTGATGTAGACTAAATAACGAGATAACAAAAATCGGACCTGTTGATTCACACGAATACCAGGAACGATCCTACCAATAATCGTTGATTCACCCGAATGCCCATTATAGGGAATTCTTAGCAAAGCTGCCAAAAATAGACTTTTGGTATTTCATAAAACTGATTATTCCACATTACAAAGAAAGTCTTAAATAGGACTACAAAACAGAAACGTGCCCTAGAAGACAAACGGGCTGAAAGTTATTACATAAACAAAGTCCAAAAAAATCTGAAAAAACACTAAAATGCAAATAACTCATAAAATAGAGTGTTTCGGGGCTCGAAAGTTCTGGAAATCGACAAAGTCAGTTTCCCACCACGTGCTCCTCGTTCCAAGCTTCAATTTGACTGGTAATTCGCCTAAAACGGAGCCCCGTAGCCCAAGTTATGCCCATTTTAGTGAGGCCCCTTTTGTCACACGATCTTGGGCCTCTAGAAACATCATGGCCTGTTCATCAACACTTGGGCCCACATCATTCCCCCCTGGGTAGACTAAATTATCCCTCGAATTCACAGAGATGATCATCATCAGAAGAGTCACCATAGTAAGGCAACAAGTGTTTCACATTAAACACATCTGAACATCGGATATGGCTCGGTAACTTCAAACGGTAAGCATTGGAGTTAATTTTGTCAACAATTTCCAATGGGCCAATTTTCTTAGCGGACAATTTATTATACTCACCAACCGAGAAACGATCCTTAGTTAAAACAGCCCATACAAAGTCACCTACTTCAAAATTCACATGCCTCCGCTTTTGATCAGCATCTTGTTTGTACTTTAAGTTAGCTCGAACCAAGTTGTCATGAATAGCTTTATGAACTTCATGTAACCCTTCAACAAAATCCTGCACTTTCTTTGGGATAGAACCAGAAATAGGAAGAGACATTAAATCAAGAGGTCCACGTGGTTGTGCAGAATAAACCACTTGGAACGGACTAAACCCAGTGCTCGATTAAAAGCATGATTATGAGCAAACTCAGCTTGACATAACTTCTGATCCCATGCCTTCACGTGATCACCTACTAAACACCTCAACAGATTACCAAGAGACCGGTTAACAACTTCAGTCTGCCCATCAGTTTGGGGATGATAAGCACTACTAAAATTGAGTTGAGTATTCAGCATCTTCCACAAACTACGCCAAAAATGACTTAGAAACCGAGTGTCACGATCGGAAACAATAGATGAAGGCAAACCATGTAAACGATATACATCGCGAAAGAAAAGTTGGGCCACATTAATCGCATCTGTTGTCTTTTTTGCATGCAATAAAGTGTACCATCTTAGAGAAACGATCAACAACAACAAATATTGAATCATTACCCCTTTGAGTACGAGGTAACCCCAACACAAAATCCATGCTGATATCAACCCATGGCTGCAAAGGAACCGGTAAAGGCATATAGAGTCCCGCATTAGTAGCTGTACCCTTTGAAACTTGGCAAATACGACACCGCTTGACATAATGTTCCACTTCTTTCCTCATAGTAGGCCAGAAATAAGAAGCTTGCACCAACTGTAAAGTGCGATCACGACCAATATGTCCCTCGCCATGTAATTCCTTAATAATTTTCAAGCGAAGGCTAGAATTAGGAATACATAGTTGATTCCCTTTGAAAAGAAAACCATCATGTAGAAGGAAATCTGGTTTTTGGCCAGATTGCACACCCTGCATAACAACAGAAAAATATGGGTCAAGGGTTAACTACTCGCGAATGACATCCAGTCCTGGTACATAAACTCTCATAGATACAAGCAGATTACTCCTCCTGCTTAAGGCATCAGCGACCCGATTCCTAACACCAATCTTGTGTTTGACCACAAAAGTAAACTTTTCAAGAAATGCCAACCAACGCCCATGCTTATGTGACACCTTATCTTGAGTGCGAATATGCCTTAAAGAATCATGATCAGTGAACAAAACAAACTCCTTATGAAATAGATAATGGCGCCAATGCTTTATAGCTTGAACAATAGCATAAAACTCCAAGTCATAAGTAGTGTACCTAGACTTTGGCTATGTCAATTTCTCACTAAAGTAGGCAACAGGTCGACCACCTTGACTGAGAACCCCGCCAATTGCAACCTTTGAGGCATCAGTATGAAGCTCAAAAACTTGAGAAAAATCGGCAATACAGAATTGTTGCTGTAGTGAGCTTTTCTTTGATAATCTGAAAAGCTTAATTCTGCCTCCTCCGTCCACACAAATGACTTTCCCTTCATGCAATCTGTCAATGGAGCCATAATGGAACTAAAATGTGGGATGAACCGCCTATAAAAGGAAGCAAGCCCATGAAAACTACGAACTTCAGTGATGGTAGTTGGAGTTGGCCACCCTTGAACAACTGCTACTTTAGACTCATCCACTTGTATTCCATCAACAGAAATAACATACCCCAAGAACAGAACCTTAGGGGTCATGAAAACACATTTCTTTGTGGCTGCATAGAAACTATCCTTGCGAAGTAAAGTCAAGACCTGCTTCACATGGATGAGATGGTCACTGAAAGAAGTACTATAAATGAGAATATCATCAAAATAAACAACCACAAACTTCCCAATAAAAGGCCTGAGCAATTGGTTCATCACACGCATAAACGTACTAGGTGCGTTTGACAAACCAAAAGGCATCACCAACCATTCATACAACCCTTCACGAGTCTTGAAGGCAGTCTTCCATTCATCACCAGGTCTAAGACGGATCTGGCAATACCCACTCTTCAAATCCAACTTTGTGAAAATAGTGGCACCACTGATCTGGTCAAGCAAATCATCAAGCCGAGGGATAGGAAACCTGTACCTCACAGTAATCTTGTTGATGGCTCGACTATCAACACACATACGCCATGTTCCATCCTTCTTCGGAGTCAATAGGGCGAGGAACAGACAAGGACTCATGCTCTCTTGAACGTGACCCTTAGAAACAAGTTCCTCCACCTGCCGTCGCAATTCCTCATGCTCTACCGGACTCATCCTATAATGTGGCCTGTTAGGCAATTGTGAACCAGGATGTAAATCAATATGATGTTGGATGTCACGCAACGGGGGCAAACCGTCGGCAAATCATCGGAAAAACATCGAAAATTCCTTGAATAAAGGAATCATAGCCTCGGGAATTTCGCTATGTTCAACTACCTCCTTCCCTATTAGCACAAAGACTTCATCTCCCTGCTCCAACTCGTCCTCAAACTGGGAAAGGGTTAGTAAAGTACCAGTGGGCTTGTTAACTAGTTCTTTGGGCTTATTCGGCATCAATGTTATCTTCACACCATCAAATAGGAAACTATAAGTATTAGTTCGCCCATTATGATTTGTGTTGCGATCATACTCCCAAGGTCTACCCAGTAATAAGTGACAAGCATCCATGGGCACCACATCACACCAAACATTATCTTTGTAGGTTGTCCCAACAGAAAATAGAACAAGGACACGTTTGGAAACAGTAACCTCACCACCTTTCTTATGCCACTGTAACTTGTAAGGTTTGGAACGGGTCTCTGTCTTCAGTCCCAATTTCTGAACTGCCTCTTCAGATATCAAATTATCACAACTACCCGGGTCAACCACAAAGGTGCACACCTTACCCGAGATAGTACAGGTCGAGTGAAAGATGTTGTGCCTGAGCCAATCATCGCCAACAACTTTTGGTGTTAAGAAAGAGCGCCTTACCACCAAAGCTACCCCCACATCTCCATTCACAACTTCCTCTTCATACTCAAGATCTTCATCAAATGTTGGGCCTTCTTCATAACCCTCATCAGCCACGTCATCAACTTCCCAAGTATACATATTGCCATCGGGATCAGCAAATAGGTGCCTTTTCCCCGCGCTTCTTACATTTCTGACTGTTGGTGACCAGTGTTCACCACGTTAAAACACTTCAAGCTACTACTTCCAACCCCTTTAGAAACCGGTCCAGATTGCTACCACCCTCTCGCCTGATTAGGAACAAAACGTGATGTTACGTTACCCGAACAGAACCGCCTCGTTATAGCAGATAAGAGGAACCTCCCACACGCTCGGTTCTGTTTTCAAAAGATAATGCTCGTTGATATGCATCTGAAAGTGTCACCGGATCAAACATGTTAACAGAATCCATGATCTGGACTCTTAAACCACCAATGTAACGGGAGACTAGTTGTTCATCAGTCTCTTGAATATCATTCCTTGCAATTAATTGGTAAAATTTGGTTGTGTAATCTTCAACAGTTTTGGCCCCCTGTTTCAGATTCTGTAACCGCTGGTACATCAACCGTTGGTAATTATGAGGAATAAAGTTGGCTGTCATGCACTTTTTCATCTTCCTCCAAGTCTTGACTCTTGGCTTTCCAACTCTCTCCGCGTCAGTTTCAATCGCCACCATGCGATGCCCTACCACGTAGCCTGGTAGCGATCAGTGAAACCTTCTTGTTTTTAGGAATCTCTTTGAATTCAAACACTTCTTCGACCGCAACAAGCCAATCAATGAACCCCTCGGGATTCAAAGTATCCCCATCAAACTCGGGAATATTGACCCTCACCCAGATTCCCAACGCCTATTACCCTCCCTTTCATTTTGCCTTGGTCGCCTTTCTTGTTGTTCATCAGAAGATGAACCGTCACCCTCACCGAACGGGTTTTCTGACTGTTCGTCTTCACTTTCCCGACGGTTACGATTACGAGGCCTTCTTTGATTCATTAAGTCACCATCGATCAGTTAATTGATCAACAAACTGACCCATTCGCTCCTCCATTCTTGCCATAAGACGCTGCTCAAAATCTTGTTCATAGGCGTCATTAGTATTCCTATTCCTCCTTGGAGGCATAATGATTAGGAACTTTTAGCTCAAAACCAACTGATGTAGAATAAATAACGAGATAACAAAAATCGGACCTGTTGATTCACACGAATACCAGGAACGATCCTACCAATAATCGTTGATTCACCCGAATGCCGATTATAGGGAATTCTTAGCAAAGCTGCCAAAAATAGACTTTTGGTATTTCATAAAACTGATTATTCCACATTATAAAGGAAGTCTTAAATAGGACTACAAAACGAAACGGCCCTAGAAGACAAACGGGCTGAAAGTTATTACATAAACAAAGTCCAAAAAATCCGAAAAAACACTAAAATGCAAATAACTCATAAAATAGAGTGTTTCGGGGCTCGAAAGTTCTAGAAACAGTCAGTTTCCCACCACGTGCTCCTCGTTCCAAGCTTCGATTTGACTGGTAATTCGCCTAAAACGGAGCCCCGTAGCCCAAGTTATGCCCATTTTAGTGAGGCCCCTTTTGTCACACGATCTTGGGCCTCCAGAAACATCATGGCTTGTTCATCAACACTTGGGCCCACATCACATACCAAGCTCTAGGTGCCTGATGAAGACCATAAAGAGCCTTAACCACCTTATAGACTTTGTTTGGATGTTTAGGATCTTCAAAACCTGGAGGTTGTTTCACATACACCTCTTCTGTAATAGTGCCATAAAGAAAGGCACTCTTGACATCCATCTGATAGACCTAAAAACCCATATAAGAAGCAAAAGCAAGAAAGATTCTAATTGCTTCAATCCTTGCCACAGGAGCAAATACCTCATCATAATCTACCCCTTCCTCCTGTCTATAACCCTGAGCAACTAACCTGGCCTTGTTTTTGATAACATTGCCTCTTTCATCTCGTTTGACTCTAAAAACCCACCTGGTTCCAATAACTCTCTTCCCATCTGGAAGATCACATAAAATCCAAACTTCTTGAAGTTTAAATTGAAGAAGTTCTTCCTGCATAGCTTCAACCCAGCTTTCTTTAGTCAAAGCTTGAGCAATATTCTTGGGTTCCTCTTGAGAGATGAAACAAGTAAATAAGCAGGTTTGATGGTCCTTATGATTCAGCCTGTTTTGTTTATACACAAAGCTAAGTAAAGCATTATGAGGTTTTGTGAAACCCTTAGCTTTATGTCTTGTCATAACTCCAGAAGTAGAAGGACCAATGATTTGATCAGCTGGATGATTCTTATGAATTCGTAAGACTGGTGACTGTGGAACTTCATATGTATCATCTAAGTTAGTATAATCAGCACCTTCATTGGAATCTGTGAAAATACCTTCATCTTCAAGCTCATCATCAGTGTTTTCTAACCCAGGCATGATAGAATCATCTAAAGCATCTAAAGTACTGTCAACAGGTGCAGCAGTACTTTGATTGAAAGTACTGTCCAAAGTACTGTGAGAGTACTCTGCAGTCTTATTCTTCTTCTTTGCCTCTTCAAAAGCTCTCCTTTGTTCATCAGTGTAAGAATGTGCTAAAACATCTTGAAGAAGCATCTGATTAAGTTCCTCTTGAATAGATTGATCCTCAGCAGATAATGAGGATTGTGGTGCAACAGTACTTTGTTTTGGAGAATCAGTACTTTGCTTTGGAACAGCAGTACTTTGTTTTGGACTCACAGGATCTTTATCAGGAACAGCATCAGGTCTAATATGAATATCATGAACAACATATTGAATATCTTCTTCAGTGTACAACGGTTGATTTTCTTCTCTAACAGGAACATAATTCATCGAAGGAGATAAAATCTCAAGATCAAACATCCAATCAGGACCTTTTCCTTTCTCATTGTCTTGATCTTCTAAGAACTCAACATGAAGACAATCTTGAATCTTCTTAGTAACTCTGTTGAATACTCTAAAGCCTTTACTGTTAGTGCAATATCCCAATAAGTAACCTTCTTCAGACTTGCCATCAAACTTCCCCAGATTATCAATGGTATTCAAAATAGTAAGAGGGCATCCAAAAGGCTTCATAAAACGAATGTTGGGTTTATTGCCCATCAGCAGTTCATATGGTGTCTTCATCTGTGGTTTGGTGACAGAGACCTTGTTGAGTACATAACATGCAGTACTTACGCCCCAAAATTGAATAGGGAGATGGGAATCTGCTAACATTGTCCTTGCAGCTTCAATCAAGGTCCTATTCTTCCTCTCTGCAACACCATTTTGCTGTGGTGTTCTAGCAATACTAAACTCCCTTTTTATGCCTTTATTTGCACAAAAGTCATCCATAGGCTTGTTCTTGAATTCAGTTCCATTGTCATATCTAATACCTCTAACCTTGAGTCTTAATTGGTTTTCAAGTGCTATAATTAGAGTCTGAATAGCATCAAAGGTATCATCTTTAAATCCCAAAAAGAAAACCCAACTGAATCTACTACAATCATCAGTAACAACCAGACAGTACTTCTTCTTATTTAAACTTGCCACAGAGAGAGGTCCAAATAAATCCATATGTAATAGCTCCAATGGTTCTCTAATATTTCGTTCCTCAAGCTTCTTACAGGAAGCTTTATGTTGTTTACCCTTCTTGCATGCCAAACATGATTGATCATTCTTGTAAGTCTTTGAAGGTAAACCTCTAACTAAATTGCCTTTGACCAGTTTGTTGATGTTCTTGAAATTAACATGGCCCAATCTTCTATGCCATTGATGTGCCTCCTCAAATGTTGCTTTAGCCACCAAACATGTGGCTCTTCCATAAGAATGTAGAATCTTCATGTCTAAACTATACACATCATTTGTCCTTGGTACTCTGAGTACTACCAAGTCATCATCAACAGGTTTGAAGTCAGAAGAAAGGATGAGACATTCTGGTCGTGAATAACACAGGATACTTTTTATCACAAATTTGAGAGACTGACAACAAGTTGAACTTTAGCTCCTTCACATATCTGACATTCTCAAAATCAATTCTTCCAGCTTTAATTGTTCCTTTCCCAGTAATTCTTCCTCCATTGGGATCATTCCCAAATGCAACTTTTCCTCCACTAATATTTCTAAAATCGCAGGATTTCTTTATCGCTACTTCCGAGCAACCACTATCCCCAATAAGATGATCTTTAAGCTCCTCTTCTGGGTTGCCCTGCACACAAAGAAAAGAGTTAGAAACTTTTAGGAACCCAAGCCATTACTAACTTGTGTTCCCCTTGTGGAGTTACAAACTCAAATTCTTTGAGTATGTAATTCCCACTATCTTTCAAATGATGATCCAAAATTATCTTTTGATTTTTAGCATGTGGATTTTCAAAACTCTTTGGTTTTTCAACATAAATCTCTTTCACCAGTTTATTAGCATTTTCTTGTATAACACAAACATCTGATTCACTTTGTGTTGAACGTACTGTTTGTCCCTCAGCAGTACTTTTCCTTTTTACCCATTCAGTTTTAACAGGTGGTTCCTGTGATCTAGATCCCCTATATGAATTGTGATACCTTCTAGGTTGATAGTGAGATCTCCTAGAATTCCTATTCCAAGCAGTGTTATCAGTACCTTGTTTCTGAGCAGTACTTTGGAAAGTACTGTGAGATACTGAAGATCTTCTCTGATGTGGGTATATATGATCTGGTGTGAAGTTTCTGTGATTAACCCTATTTGAATTAGTCCAAACTGGTTTGTGCTCTCTAGGTTTCTGATTTGTAGACTTATTCCTTGGAAACTTGCTTAGATATTCTGAGTGTTTGTCACAATCTTTGATTAAGTGAGTAGGACTATAACACACAAAACACAGTTTTTGACCCATATGACCAAAGTGATTTCTTCTATGTCTATGCCCAAAATTATTTTGCCTTCTTGATGACTGATAAAATCTGTTTTGACCAAAATTATCCCAAAAAGGTTTAGCAGTACTGTTTTGAAAAGGTTTTGCTGAAGGTACTGCTTGTTGAGCAGTACTTTGATTTAAAGGTTCTGCTTGATTTTGAACAGTATTTTCAACAGTTTCTTTGGGTTTCTCTACCTAGATTGAGCAACAAGCTTCTTCCTAAACTCTAGACTATCTACACCATAACGAGAAACATCAGGCCTAGAGGGTTGATGATTAATGGGATGAGGAACAGCATGATAACCATTGTCTTTCTTATATTCAGGAGGTGGTTCACTTATTGATCCCTCATTACTAGATGTATCTACATAGTTAATGAGTTCATCATCACTAGTAGTTATGTCCTCAAAAACACCATCATCCTGATCACTAGTTTGGTTTTCATCTATGTTACTAAAATCCATTCCAAATCCTAAGCTTGTTCTAATGTAATCCCTTCTCTGTTTTTCAACATAAGCAACATGGGATAAGCCAGACTCTCCCCAAGCAGCAAACTTAGCTAACAAATCATCTCTTTCCTTAGTTAATTTCTCAATTTTAGCAATTTTACAATTTAGTTTCCATTCACTAAGTTTTAACTGGTAATCCTGTTGTTCATACTTTTCAGCCCAAGCCATTTCATTATTTTCATGTGTTATGATTTTAGCTTCCATAGACTCTAAAGTGATTTGATAACCTGCTACCTCAGACCTAGCCCTAATACAATTATCTCTTTCAATCACATAACTGTTAAGTAATTTTTGATAAAACTCATAACAGTTTGAGCATACCTCAGAGATAGGAGACTGAGTTGGTGAAGTAGCTACCATAGCAAGAAGAACAGGATCATCTTCACTTTCTTTGCTCCAATCAAATCCTCCAAAGCCATCATCAGATTCCAAAGCAGCATGTTCAGATTCTTCATCAAAAGCAGTGCTCCAATCCAATGCTTCCACTGTGTCTTCAACTGCATCTTCCACTGCTACCATACAGTAAGTCACCAGTTCATCATCAAATTCTTCATTCCAGTCAACTTCTGATAACTTCTCTTGAGCAACCAAAGCCTTTGTTTCAGTTATTGGAATTTCTTTGAGCTCAAGTTTAGGCTTCTCAGATGTTCTGTTTGCTTGATACTTAGCAAACATGCACTCCCTTGCAAAGTGACCAGTCTTTTGACAATTGAAGCATTCAATTTTAGATTTGTCAAAAGTTATTCCTTGTTTTGGTTTGAAATCAATACTTTTGCCTATCTTCTTCATGTACTTTTTGATCCTTGCAGTGATCAAAGCAACTTGCCACCTGATATCAATTTCTTCAAGTGCATCTTCTTCAATCTGTGCTAGATCCTCTTCATAAGTGACAGGTAAGCTTGCTTGTTGTGCAAAGAAGGAGCACACAACTTCATCTGAGTTCAAAGTGGTAGATGGTGGGGCCTGCTGAGCATATGATGGGGATTGTAAAGCAGTACTTTGAGAAAAAGACTTTGAGGAAAAGCAGTTTTTGGAAGTACTCTTCTTTTCAGATGATACAAAAGCAATACTGTGAGATTTGGAATTGGGTTGACCACTCATCTCATGTTCATACACCTTCAGTTGATGATAAAGATCATCAAAGTCCATAACATCCAATCCTTGTTGTCCTCTGATCATAGTAGCAATCACATGCCATGTAGATGGCAAGCTCCTTAGAAACTTCAAATTAGCATCCTCAACTGATACTTCTGCCTTGTATAACTCCAACATGTTGAGGAGATTCTGAAACCTATCATATGCAGCATGAAGACTCTCTCTTTCTCCAACTGTGAAAGTTTCAAACTGTTGTTTGAGCAAGTTTCTGTGCATCTTCTTAGAGGCTTCATTCCCTCCAAATCTGGTCTTGAGAGCAGCCCAGAGCTGCTTAGCATCTTTAGCATCATGAAACTTGAGAAGATGACCATCTGGAATGGCAGACAAGAGAATGTTTAGTGCCTTCTCTTGATTCCTTATGGTTGTTGCTGGTAAGACTGCCTTTGGTGCTATAGGTTGTCCAGGAACATGAACAGGTTCTGGAACAACTTCATTCCCATTCACAATTACATTCCACAGAGCATGGTCTGTAATGGCAATATACTGCCTCATCTTCATGCACCAGAGATCATATTCTCCCTTCTTGATAATTGGAATTCTGAGTGAGGTGATTGAGGGTGGTGGAACAGCTTCAGTCGACATCTTGAATATAGTTGAAGTAGGGTTTCTTCCTAGTCAGAGTTTCCACACAAGCTCTGATACCACTTGTTGGATCGATATACTTTAATCAAACTAACTTAACTAGCTTGTTAAGGTTTAATAACCTCGGATAAATCCTAAGTTATTAACAAAGAAACACTGAGCAATCTTTATCAAGTACGCGGAATTTACTTAACAAAGCTAAGAAGAAAACTTTTATAATAAACTCTAAATCTGCTTATTATGCAGATACTCTAATACAACTCTAAGATAATCGAACTTTTCTCTAAACTCTAATTCGTAAACTCTAAAACTCTTTTTCTGAAATCATATCTCTAATACCAATCTAGGAGTCCTTTTATAGGCTCAAGGATATCCTAGTCGGTTTACAATTGATAACCTTGTACGACAAGTAATCTAAACATGGAATACAATTCTTTCCATAAACGAATATAACAGTTCTTTTGTTCTAGCAGTACTTTGACTTCATCTTGCAGTACTTTGACTTTGTCTTTAGCAGTACTTTGACTATTTGACTTTTTCGAGTACTTTATAGCTTACAGTACTTTCATATCTTCAGTACTTTGATATCTTCAGCACTTTCATATCCCAACATAGAAGCCCAATACACACTAAGAGATGACACAATAGCTGCAATCAGTTGAAGCTTACCAGCATAAGAAAGGCATTTATTCTTCCAATCCAAAATTCACTTCCTCACATTCTCAACAAGCACTCTACAATCCAAATTAAGCAACTACTTGGTGATCATAGGAACGCCTAAGTACCTAACAGGAAGTTTACCTTCTCTAAAAGGTAAAGCAAGGGCAATCTTCACTTTCTCATCATCAGGAACATTACAATAGAAAGCCGTACTTTTCTCAACACTGGGATAGAGACCAGAACACATACTAAACTCATCAATGCCTCTCCTAAGGATACAAGCAGAATTATAGTCTCCATGACACAAGAGTAACAAGTCATCGGCAAAACATAGGTGAGTAAGGCTAAGCTTGCTACAGAATTGATGGTACTGAAATTTCTTATCACTTCTAATTTGCCTTTTAATCATAAGGTTCAAGACTTCCATAACAATGGTGAACAAATATGGCGATATGGGGTCACCCTGTCTCAACCCTCTCCTACTCTTAAAGAAGCCATGGATCTCATTATTAACACATAAAGAAAATGAGGCAGTGGTAAGGCAAGTCAAAATCCACTTAACCATAGTTTCATGAAATCCAAACTTACGTAAGACCACCTCCAAAAACTTCCATTCCACAGTATCATAAGCCTTCTTAATGTCAACCTTAAAGGCACATTTCCTAGTTCCAGAATTACGGTCATACCCACACATAAGTTCTTGAGTGAGTAAAATGTTATCACTTATGTGTCTACCAGGAATAAAAGCACACTGATTACTATCAATAATGCTATCAAGACCCTCTTTAAGCCTATTGGTCAAGACTTTACTAATGCACTTATAGACAACATTATAACAGGCAATTGGGCGATAATCAGTCACAAGGATAGGCACACTAATCTTAGGAATAAGAGAGATAAGGTTAGTATTAAACTCACCTAACAGCTTTCCCGAAGTGAAGAATTCTTTAACAGCATTGCAAACATCCGAACCCACCACAGACCACGCCTTCTTGAAAAATTTTGAAGTAAAACCATCCGGACCAGCAGACTTATCATCCTTAATACCAAACATAGCCACTTTAATCTCCTCATCCGTCACCGGTCTAATCATATTCTCAGCAAGCTGGGAGTCAAGGCTTTTCACAAGCAAGCTATCACAATCATCAATCGGGATGACCTCTTCAGAAGCACCAAGAAAACTCTGGAAGTGATTCACAAACTGAATAGCAACATCTTCCCCTTGAAACTCATTTCCATGCTCATCTTTCACAATCTCAACCCTACTTCTACTGACTCTGCCCTTCAGAATCTTATGAAAATATGCCGAGTTCTGATCTCCTTCTCTAAGCCAATCAATCTTGGCTTTCTGCTTCAACAATCTTTCTTCATCAAGAGTTGCATCATGAAATGCTTTTGAATAAATCATCTCCTCTTCTCTAAGAAAAGCATTATTAGGGTCCTTGTCCAAATTTTCTTGCACCCTGCAAAGCTCTTTTCTCAGAAACTTAACTTTCTCAAAAACATTCCCATTCTGTCTATTTAACTTCCTCATATACTTCTTCATGTTCTTCAGTCTCTTGGCTAGAATAAACATAGAAAAGCCCTTTACTTCAACACACCAATTATCTTTAACAACAGGTAAAAAATCCTTCTTCTCAGCAAGAAAATTCATGAACCTAAAAGATTTAGGCTTAATCTTATTAACAACAGGAATGACAAGAGTAGCAGGGCAATGATCAGAAGTCAAGTAGGGGAGAAAATTAGCGTAACTCC
Organism: Chrysanthemum makinoi; assembly: GCA_910596185.1. Taxonomy (NCBI): domain Eukaryota; kingdom Viridiplantae; phylum Streptophyta; class Magnoliopsida; order Asterales; family Asteraceae; genus Chrysanthemum; species Chrysanthemum makinoi. The sequence goes on from OU343218.1 coordinate 226,547,576, forward strand.
TCTCAAAAGCAACAACAAAGTCACCATTCCCCATAACCCTATCTAACTTCTTCAAAATACCTTCACCAGGATCATTTCTTTTTTGTATCCAAGTGTAAAACATACCATAACTTGACAGGTCTTCTACATCCAACTCTTGAACACACTCTTTAAATTCAATAATACCTCTATCTCCATCAACAAACACATTAGAGCTATCATCATAATTCAAAGCCACATTAAAGTCCCCAAGGAGAACCCAAGGAGAGTTACCTACCAGCCTCTTGTGCTCACACAGATTCTTCCATAATTCTCTTCTACCCGTTACTATATTCTCAGCATACACATAAGATATAAACACCTTCCTGCTATCATGAATAAAGGTAACTTCAAAATGCATAACCTGATCAATATAGGAGATCAAGCTAGCACTGATAGCAAGAGGGTCCCATCCAACCACAATTCTACACCCTTTATTACTATCACTAGAATTAGAAACCCAATTCCACCCATCAAAAAGTTTGTTACAAATAGAATTAACAGACTTCTTCCTCAACTGAGTCTCTAAAACAGCACACATACATAAATTCTCTCTTCTAATAAACGCCTTTATCTCATCTTGCTTAAGGGTAGCATTCATCCCCTTAACATTCCAAGCAGCTAGTTTGATTAACATTTAAAATTAGAAGGGTGTGAAGCAATACCTCCTTGCATATCAGCAATAGCTTCATCATGGACATTGGTAACCTCATCCTGAGCCAAGAAATGAGCACTACCACCCACATCTTCAAGCACTTCCCCAACCATATTCTCATCCGTAATCTTCAATGACTCCAAAACTTTCTCAAAGATATTAAAACCAACTCTAGACTTGTAAAGGTCAAGCATCTTCTTAGTCCAAGTCTCTAACTCATAAAGAGAAAAGACTTGATGTGTTTCGATGAAAAGCTCAACCTCAACCACTTGTCTTTTAACCACTAAGTCTTTGATCCTCTTCAATTCATCTCTATAAGCCTCATCATATGCCTTAGTATAAGCTTGATTCCTAGTTAGACCCTTCTCTTCCATTAAGCCCTTACACATTCTTTCAGCCTTCTCTTTTGAACCCTTCATTAACCACTTATTACTATAATTGATTTGTTTTTGAAGCTCAACCACTTTACATCTTAACCTTTCTGCATTAGCATTTGGAGTTGGGGTAACATACTTTCTTTTATAATATTGTTTTAGATCTTCAGACCATCCATCAATCTCCTCCTTACCTATAGACAAACCCTTACGCTCTGTTCCTTAGTTTAAATAGGAAAGAAGAGAAGATGCAAAAGGGAGGGAGGGTCTAAACAGAAGAGGAAAGAAGTGATAATAACTTTCTTTTTTGTGTTCCAGAGTTACAAAGAAAAGAAAGAGAAATATTATTTTTTGTGTTCCCGAGTCAGAAAGAAAGGAAAAGAAAGTTAGTAATTTTACTATTTTACCCTTCATTAGAACATAAAAACCAAATACAAAAAAAATTTAATGATCATCCAACCAATAATATTACTTGAAACCATAACAAATATATCTTCCAAGTAAAACCAAAAAAATGTTCCAAGTCATAAGAAACAATAGTAAAAGTTACGCAACAAAGAAAATGATGATAGTCTAAGAAAAAGATTACAGCCCAATAGAAAGAATTTGATAACTTAATAAAAATGTAAATGCAGCTGAACGCATTTATTCGCTTAAGCCCATCATTTTTTCTAGTACGTCCTTCCGCATCTCAAGAGGACAAGTAAATAATAACCGTGCTTTTTTTGGATTGTCAGCCAAAAAGATAAGAGCACTACAAAAGACATCGGGTTCCAATTCCAATGGCTCCAATTCTTTATGGATTACTAGTATACATCTGGGCAAAAAAAATATATCAAAGAAATAAGTACACCCTTTATGATCGTTAACACAGGGGTTTATCATTATTAGAGACGATGAATCCATCGTATCGAGAATAAGGGATCTTGCACCAAAGTTCCTATGGGATGCTACTTCACATGTACTTGAAAATCAACAGCATCGAACGGTTTTAATTTGCCAAAAGAAGTTTTGGGCAATTGTCTAATATTTATATAACCTACAATTACAGGTCCATAAAAAAAAATTCTTTTGAACTAAAGTAAAAATGGCTTCCATCAAAACATGCATGTTTGCTAGTTAAATTAAACAAAGCAAAGGATTCTAATATGCTAGTTGTATACAGCAATGATATTTTATTCTTGAAAACATAGAGAAAGCATTACTAGTATACATCCACATTAACTACGAGGATTGTAATCATGAACTGACCTTTTAAATGAAGATGATATGGTAGTCTGCAAGTGGGTCGTGAATTGCTGCAGTTGTTTTTGCTAAATAAAAGGCCGAATTTTATATAAGTTGTATATTAGGTTAAGGGTATTTTGGTGATTAAAAAAATTAAAGAAGCATGTGATTTACTTCTCTCCAAATCATCCCAATTTTGGGAGGAAGATTAGGAGAGAGAGTTATACATGATTTACATTCCATATCACTTCTCTTCTCTCTTAAAAAAAATCTCTGGAACATGAATTTTTATAATATCTCCTCTTCTTCTTTCCACTTCTTTACCCTTCTCTCCAAAAATAATCTCGGGAACAGAGCGTTAGAACAAACATCATCAATTCTCCTCCTTGTAGCTTCCCACTCAAGTTTCTTCTCAATTTCAGTTTCATCAGCTAGCGTTGAAAACTTATTGTTCTTCAAACCATCTTTCTTACCACTGCCATTACCTTCCTCACCATCTACATCCATTTTACCTTTACCTTTGTCACTTTGACCACTTCCATCAGGCTGATTATCATTAGCAACTTTAGATTTCTTGGTTGGAGCAAATTGTTTATTCTCATTTCTAGCGTATCTCTGATCTCCATTTCCCCTACCATACATATTACCTCTACCCCTTCCACCAAAACCACCTCTACTAGAACTAGCACCATAAAAATTCCTCTGCACATTATTACCCATATTATCACCTTCCTTCCTAGTGACTTCCTTCCTACCCACATTCTGCCATTCACCATCATTCTTCCCTTCATTCTTACCCTCATTTAAACCAACACCAGTTTTCTGTCTTTCATTATCATTTCTCACCACTTTCTCAGCTTCCGTAACAATCCTGTTAAGACAACCAACATAATTGTGGCCAAACACTTTGCAATGACCACAAATAGGAGGTCTCCAAACATACTCCACCCTAAGCTTCATAGACCTTCCCAAGCTCTTGTAATTGACTTCAACCTGATCCACTAGACCCTTAGCAGCATCAATCTCCACCAGAACTCTAGCAAAACTAGCCCTACCAGACGCCTTCTGACACATAGAAGTAGTGATTCTGTCCATGATTATAGGGTTACCAATTCCACTTGCAATCCTACTAATACCCTCCACATTCCAAGCCTCTAATGGTACATTCATAATCTTAACCCATACAGGAACCTTGGTTGGATCTGGCTTACTCATACACATTCGCGCTTCCCACTTTTGAACAAACAACGGCTTACCATCAACAAGCCAAGGCCCATTCTCTAACACAAACTGCATACCTTCATCAGATTTAAACTTAAGAAAATACAAACCACACTCATTCATTATAATTTCATCAAAAAAATATGGTCTCCACATTCTCCTTAGATGACCCATAATCTCCCTGTAACTCATCTTCATTCCTACAAAATACCCAACCAAAGTCATATTCCAACTCCTACTACCCTCTAAAATCACAGGATCCATTTCCACAACTTTATCACCCTTATCATTAACACTCACAGGAAACAACTTCAATTTGTTACTACCACTGAAGCTCCTACCCTGAACAGCATTCAAAAATGTTGAAGGAAGCGTGGTGCCAGAATTATCCTTCATCACAGTATCATCATTCACTATATTAACCTCATCCAAACTCTCACCCCTCTTACCTATATCCTGATCATTACCATTCCCATTCAAACTAGGCCATTTCTCCTAATTATTGAAAGAGAATGGAGCCTTAGAATTGCTTCCACCATCACACAAGACCTCACCCCTTTTTAAGATTCTAGGACTAGTACTAGGATTAACCTTAACAGAAGTGGGCATATTATCATTCTCACCAACAACATTCTTAACACTAATATCATCAGAAACATTAACCTTATCAACACCATTATCATTCAAAGACTCATTAAGCAAAGTACTTACCATATCATTCTCAAAAGCTGTATGAACCTCTTTCTCAGAAACAGAAACAGACTCACCACAACTCCTAGAATCAAAACTCTGACAATCAGCATCCAAATCTTCTTCTTTAAGCTCCCCCACCTCATTCCCTTCATCATCATACACCAATCCTTCCATACCCTTCACAGAACTCCCACCCTTGCTATTTAACCTCAACGAAACCCTCTTACCACTTCCATGAGCTGGTTTATTAATCACCTTAGATTTCTTATTGCTTCTAGTAGCCTTTTTGGAATGAATGACATCATCAGAGGGCTTTGGAGGCACCTCTGAATTAGGGTTTTTTGGTTCTGGATCTCTCATAGTGAAATTAAAGGTGAAAAGAAATCAGAATGAAAAGAGAAGCTACATAATCAAAGGAATGATTAGTAGAAGGTGGATTATAGGAGGAGAAGATGAACAGTGGAGGATAACGGTCAAAAACAGAAAAACAAAATGAATTTAATAGAAAGATCAAACCGGTGGAAATACTAGAAAATTATATCATCATGTGACCCATGAACAGTAGATCAACATGATATAAATCTTAATAAAATTCAATGGATAGATTTAAAATAGATGATGATTCTTTGATAAAATTGCTTAGGGTTTTTAGAGAGAGAAATAGTTTATTCAAGAACCTAAAGGCTATAATACCCTCATAAATGACTAAATATTTTAAAAAAATGTTGGTGTTATGCCCCTATGATGGTTATATAGATGCATTTGGGTATATAAAATGCTAAAATTTAAAGCATAAACACCTACTACTACGGAAATTATATCATCGAAAACGCCCTACATATGTATAGCTAAAAACGTGTACGATGACACTTGATGGAGCGTTTTACTAGCCTCGAAATTTTACTATATTTTTGTGAGATTGTCATTATATAATTACTTTATAACATCTTAGATGAGGTTTTTACGTTTAAGGGTTAAGTATCACATACGTGTTTTATATGTAATAGGTTATTACATTTATTCAAGTACCTAAATGCTATAATACCCTCATAAATGACTAAATATTTTAAAAAAATGTTGGTGTTATCCCCCTATAATGGTTATAACGCTACATTTGGGTATATAAAAGGCTAAAACTTAAAGCATAAACACCTACTACTACGGAAATAATATCATCGAAAACGCCCTACATATGTATAGCTAAAAACGTGTACAATGACACTTGATGGAGCGTTTTACTAGCCTCGAAATTTTACTATATTTTCGTAAGATTGTCATTATATAAGTACTTTATAACATCTTAGATGATGTTTTTATGTTTAAGGGTTAAGTATCACATACGTTTTTTATATGTAATAGGTTATTACGTTTATTCAAGTACCTACCTTAAAAGGGTGAAATAAGATAAATAAAATGAGTTATGTACAAACAATAGCACAAGAAGAAGGAAAACTAGGACAACCCCTAAATATTCCCACTCTTACCTAAAAAATAAAATGACAATAACCAAAACAAACTAGAAACTGGAGCTATGCCAAAACTCAGAAAATAAAGTACAACACATAACAATAAAGGGCCAATAAACCAGAACCAATAACCAAAATCAACCAGGAACCATTAAGCCTGGCAGGAAGACAAGCTAAAACTATAGTCTTATCATACTCTGAATACATGGAACAAGTGCAAAGGTACCAACCAATGCACTGCCAAACATCACCATATGAATAAAACAAATAGAAAGCTAAACTGCCAGGCCTAATAGAACAAGGCTGACCATACAGAAGAGGCATAGTATCAGCATGAATCCAAGCAGCCTTCCAAATATCACCAGCACCAATAATCTTGAAACAGAAGGAAAAGTCCCAAGTGGAGCATTCATGCCAAAGAATGAACACCAGAGTAGTGAACACCCATAATCTCTGTCTCGTTAAAAAACCTTGCCAACCAAAAAACCCTGTGGGAAAAATATTGTACAAGGAAAAAGAGTACAGAGACTGAATAATGAACAATATCAGTAACATACTCCTACGAATAAACTTCATATGAACCATTATACCCAATAGAAAACCAAATCTGGAACCAGTTTTGATGACATAAATTGGTCCACCAGGATCATCAATATCCAAACTGAAGCACCTGTTACATAACCAAAAACCAGTTCCACTACAATACCAATAATGGTAAGCCAGCGCAGACAAACATCTAAAAGGAAACAACCAGTCCCAATCAAAATCCTCGTCTGTAGTGCATAGCAAACCAAAAACCAATCCAACATCCAAAACAGAGGACCAGCGCAGATTATTTGCTAAAGAAACCATGGTACATTTCCTCAAAACTTCTGGCCCTTCAACTACACCAAGAAAATTAAAAGAAAACATACCAGGATTCTCGCTTTCATCTGTAGTGCATAGCCCACTGTATACCATCCAAGAAAACCAGAATATAACAATGTGATAACTCCAAGGACCAAAATACCATAAATGATTACCAGCATAGAATTTCAACGTCCTTTGAAGTGTATAGCCAATCCTCCAGCAATCCCATAAAACCAAGAAATTGTAATAGTAAACCAGCGCAGACATAAGTATAGTGAATAGAAACCTGAACCACTTCCTACTTGTGTCTGTAGTGCATAGTAAACCAATAATACCAAAGCATCTTCTATTCCAAACATGAGCATTATAAAAATACTGAAACATGACCCCACAGAACTGCCAAAAATTCATAATGAACCTATGCAAACAAGACCAGAACAAAGAACTATGGAGGCCTATCATCAAAGTCCATAAAATTCACACCATTATCCACCCTCCTCAATCCCAATCTAGGTAACTGCCAAATCTTAGCAGCCTTGTCTACATCTCTAGACCACTTAACATTAAGGCTAATAATCTTCATCCTAATTATATTGACAATATGGTTAAAAACCACATCAACCGTCCTGTATTTCTTAGCAAACATCCTAGTGTTTCTTTCTTGCCAAACAACATAGACAGCAGCGCCAAAAGTTAACCTCTGAATAATGCTCCATATAGAATTACAAGGTTTTCTAATGCAAACCCCAGAAATGACCTCAGCCCAAGTATTAGAAACATCATCAAGCTTAGCCATAACCTTTAAACTATTCCAAAGACACTTAGAGAAATCGCAACTAAAAAATAGATGAGCATGAGAATCCGGGCAGGTATTACACAGAGGACAAAAGAGATTATCCACATGAAACCACCTGGAAATCCTATCAAGAGTTTTCAGTCTACCTTTTAAAGCTAACCAGAGAATGAACGAGTGCCTTGGTATACATTGCGTATACCAGACATGCTCATACCACATAACAGTAGGCATATCAGATCTCAAACTTCTACAGGCTTCCTTAACACTAAAATCCACAACCTTTTGATGCTTATTCAGCCAAACAGCTCTGTCCTCAACCTCACTTAGCACGGGAACAGGGGTATCAACAACTTCCTTAAACCTACCCCACCAATCTCTAGGCCAAGTCCAACTGCTATTGTCTATGAAATCCACAACCTTATCATTCACATCAAACCCATACGAAGACAGAACATTATGAGAAATCAGTTTGCATAGCGGGCCATTAGAGTGCCATTTATCAAACCACACAAAACTACCCTTTCCATTACCAATCTTTATACCAACAAAACTACGGATTTTATTTCTAAGTTTCATAATATTCCTCCAACACCAAGATGTACTATCCGAGACAGAAAGGTTCCAAATGCATCTACCCTTAATCCTATGAGTGTTAACCCATTTAACCCAAAGAGAGTCCTTCTTACTAATGACATTCCAAAGATGTTTTACCATAAGCGCCTCATTCATTAAAACCATGTTCCTAAGGCCTAACCCACCCTGACTCTTAGGAGTACACACGACATTCCAAGCAACGCTATAAATCTTCCTACTACCCTCATCCAATCCCCACAGAAAGTTCATAAACAACTTATCAATACTAGCACAAATATGTTTAGGGAGCATAAGCATAGAAGTCCAATAAACATTTAACGAGGATAAGACCGAGGAGATTAATTGTAACTTACCAGCATATGAGAGCGACTTATTTTTCCAATCAAAAATTCTTTTCTTAACTTTATCAATAAGAAACCTACAATCAATATTACGAAGCTTCTTGGTAATCATAGGAACTCCAAGGTATCTAACAGGTAAAGAACCTTCCTTAAAGGGCAGGGCAAATAATATTTCCTCTTTAGCCTCATTCGGGACATTACCAAAAAAGATAGTACTTTTTTCCATACTAGGATAAAGTCCTGAACACATACTAAATTCATCCAACCCTCTCCTAAGAATACATGCAGAAATAGGGTCACCATGACACAAAAGAAGGAGGTCGTCAGCAAAACAGAGGTGGGTCAGACCAAGTTTTCTACAACCAGAATGATACCGAAACCTCACATCATTTCTAATCTGTCTCTTGATCATCAAGTTTAAAACCTCCATCACCAAAGTAAATAGATACGGGGATATAGGATCCCCCTGTCTTAGTCCTCTCTTACTTCTAAAGAAACCATGAATCTCACCATTAATGTTCAAAGAAAAGGACACTGTAGTAAGACATGTCATGATCCAATTTATCATTGTGCCATGAATGCCAAACTTAACAAGAACAGTCCTAAGGAAATTCCAATTAACGGTATCATAAGCTTTCTTAATGTCAACCTTAAAAGCACATTTACTAGGCACATTCTTCCAGTCATAACCCGCCATTAACTCTTGAGTCAATAAAATATTATCACTAATCATTCTACCCGGGATGAAAGCACACTGATTAACGTCCACCAGTTTATCTAACCCATCTTTAAGCCTATTAGTCAAAACCTTACTAATACACTTATAAGTCACATTACAGCATGCAATCGGTCTATAATCAGAAAGCTTAAGAGGGACCTTAAGTTTAGGAATAAGAGAAATAAGATTAGTATTAAGCTCACCTAAAAGCTTCCCGGAAGATAGGAACTCCCTGACCGCCTTGCAAACATCCGCACCAACAACACTCCAAGCTTTTTTGAAAAACTTAGAGGTAAACCCATCCGGACCAGCAGCTTTATCATCTTTAATATCAAACATGGCAATTTTTATTTCATCATCCGAAACCGGCCTAACCATGTTATCAGCAGTAACAGCATCCAGCTTATTGGTAAACAAGCCATCACAGTCTTCAATAGCAAAAACATCATCCTCAGCGCCCAAAAAATTCTCAAAATATTTGACAAACTGACCCGGAATATCATCCCCGTAAAAAGTGTTCCCAGCTTCATTACAAACCATCTCAATCCTACACTTGCTAACTCTACCCTTAAGAACCTTGTGAAAATATGCCGAGTTGTGATCCCCTTCCCTAAGCCATTCGATCTTAGTCTTTTGCTTGAGAAGCCTTTCTTCATCTAAAACAACATCATTATAAGCTCTAGAATATATCATTTCCTCCTCCCTTAACAAAGAGTTATGAGGATCCTTGTCCAAACACTGTTGAACCCTCATAAGTTCAGTTTTAAGACGCTTAACTTTATCAAAAACATTACCATTATCCTTATTTAACTTGCGCATATACCTCTTCATATTCTTCAATCTCTTAGCCAACACAAACATATCAAAGCCCTGTACATCCATGTTCCAATTCTTCTTAACAGTAGGAAGGAATTCATCTTTATCAGCGATGAAATTCATGAATCTAAAAGACTTGGGCTTAAAACAATGAGCTTCGGGAAAAACCAAGACAGCAGGAGAATGATCAGAAGACAAATAAGGAAGGAATTTTGCATAACTCGTACTATAATCATGTATGAAAGCACCATTCCCCATCACCCTATCAAGTTTTTTGAGAATACCACGTTCAGGGTCCTTCCTTTTCTCGATCCAAGTATAGAACATGCCAAAACTATTAATATCTTCAATCCCAAGATTCTGAGCACACTCAACAAATTCCATCATCCCTCTATCCATAGTACTAAAACTGTTTGAGCATTCTTCAAAACTTAGAGAAACGTTGAAATCACCAAGCAAAACCCAGGCAGAATCACCAATCAAAACGTTATGATCCACAAGATTATTCCATAACTTCTTCCTACATTTTCGAGTATTACCAGCATAGATATATGAAACAAACATCTTCTTACGACTATAAACAAATGTGACCTCAAAATGCATAGCTTGATCGATATGAGAAATCAAGTTAGCATTGACCACCAAAGGGTCCCAACCAACAGCAATCCTACACCCTTTCTTACTGTCCGTAGAGTTAGAAACCCAAGACCAATTTCCAAAGAGCTCACTACACATAGGCTCAACTGACTTAACTCTCAACTGAGTCTCAATAACAGCAAACATACCAATTTTCTCACTATTGATCAAGTTCTTGATTTCATTCCGTTTTAAGGAAGAATTCATTCCCTTGATGTTCCACGATGCTATTTTCACTAACATTGGAAATTAGAGGGGTGTGAAGCAAAACCTCCTTCCATATTGGCCATTGACTCATCATGAACATTGGACACATCATCTTGAACCATGAATTCAGTAGTGGAATTGACCCCTCCCTCTACCTCATCTCCAAGACCATTGATAGTATCCTTCTCCATCCCTTCACAAACATTTTCATAGTACAACAACATCTCATCAGACCAAGCTTCTCTAACAGCATCATTAAGCGCTTGTTTTGAGCTAATGAACAAATCAACTATAAGCATATCCCTCTCTTGTGTTATCTTAGCAACCTCATCTAACCCCTTTTTATAAGCTTGTGAGTAAAACTCATTATAAGAACTCTGCACCTTCCTACCACCACATTCATCCACAACTCTTTTCTCCGCAACCCTTTTAGCATACTCTTGAAGACCGTTATTACCTAGAACAATCTTTTTTTGAAGCACGTCTATTCTTGACTTTAAAACCTCATCAATACTCTGAACTCTATCACTGCTGTCAGCATCCAATGACTGAGTTGTCCTATCGTGAGCTTTGCTGTAAGCAGGACACCTTCTCCACTTGTCCATATAATACTGAATCATTTCATCAGTCCAATCTTTAAGAACATCCTCTAGAACAGGAATGCCAAGATCACAAGCAACATCAACACGAGCTTTTACATCTTTCCAAGCCTCACCACCATCAACATCATCCTCCTTAGCCAACGCCACAAACCTGTTTCCAGTATTAACATTACCATGACCACTACCTGATTTAACCCTACTACTATTACTTTTGGACTCATTTTTCTTAGTATCACGATTACCACTTCCATCAGTCATGCCATCTTTGTTTTTTTTCCCTTTAACTTCATTAGCAACAACACTTTCATCAACTCTACCAACTTGACTATCCTTGCTAACAGCACTAGAATCATCCTTAACATCTTTACTAACACTTTTAACTGGCGCAACATTCACTTTTTGATCTCTTACACCCCTATTATAATACCCCCTCTACCTCTACCATTCATCCCTCCTCTTATATTATTACCATTCGTATTAAATCTACCATTTCGTTTGTTTACTACATCCTGCCACTCACCATCACCCTTGCCATTATCCATTTTCTGCCCGTTACTTTTAGAACCCACATTAGACATGTTACTACCAACATCAGCTTTACGTTCTTTCTTCCCACAGTCATTAACATAATGTCCAAAGATCTTACGTCCACATAAAGGAGGATCCCATCATAATCAACCCACCGCCAAGTATTTCCCAAGACTTCCTACCTTCACTTCATCTAGCAAAAGCCCTCCCATAGGGTTTCAATAGTTAATAGGCACACCAAACTCTCCTACTAATACCCTCAACATTCCACGCTTTTATCATGAATCTTTTCTTAACCATACCCCCCATCTCTTAACAAATAATGGTTTTTATTATCAACAAGCCACTTGTTCCAGCATTCCATTTTGATTCATTATAACTTCCTACTGCACATCTCCTCAAATGAGAAGAAACCTAGTGTTATTCCATCTCTTACACCCATCTTCAAGAACATTTCACCACCTACCTTCTTCATTAACAATAGTTGGAACAAATCTCAGCTTATTATCACCATTGCCACCAAACCCCTTAGCCACAACATTAGCAAACGAAACAGACCTCATAACACCACCATCATTATCCACTACTTTATCCTTACCCTTGCTACATTCACCAGTTTCAAACTTACTACCAACATCGTTATCTTTTCCTAAAGTACTACCATCCACATTAAACTTATCTTGACCACCACTTACTACATTACCAGTCACCTCCTTCAACTTCAAAAATTCATTCACACTTAAGTTGCTAGCAACATTACCACTCCTATCAGTTTCATTACCCATATTATTAAACACAGCCTTGATAATTCCCGGCACCCTCACATCCCCAAAACTAACCTGTTTAGAACTCTTAGCCTTAGTATTATTATTATTAGGATTTAAAATGGGGTTCTCACTCACTGGAACTGGAATATCAGGCAAATTAACATTACTATTACCATTTCCAACACTAGTATCAGTAGAACCAGTATTAACAAAAGCAGAATTATTACTACCAATATCATTATTAAGAGAAGGATTAACAATACCAATTGAACTACCACCCATACCACTTTCAGAACCACCTAAATCACCCATTTCCACCACAACATTACTTCCATCACTACCTTTAATTCCTCCAACATCTTCCAAATCACCCTTACCCTCTTCAGTAACCATACACGCATCCCAAAATTGCAAATCTTCCATATCAGTGGCCACACTACTACCCTTAGAGCTAGACCTAGTTGAAACCTTATTAAATGTACCCTTAGTCGTATTCCTCAACACATTGTGATACTTCATAGTATTTTTATTACCTGGGTTCATAGAACGAGTAGTTTTTTTAGGTTTAAGGAAATCATCCTTATTAACAGGAGGTGGAATCAAGTTTGGTTGAGGGTTTGTTAAAGGATCCGGATCTAGTTCCCCCATGATGAAATCAATGGTGAAACATACCCAAAAAACCAAAACCCAGAGATGAATAAAGAGAAATGAAAGGCGCGGATAAAAAAGTGGAACAGTGAATCAAATGGATATGATAACTAAAATTGAAAAATTAACTAAAAAAGGATAGTTATAAAGTGGATTAAATGATATAAAGTATATGAAGAGTATAAATCTTCATATTAATTGAGATAAAATGAAGGTTAAATGGATGTATTGATGAACAGAAGAATACGTATTCCCAGATCCCCAATTCGCCCACACTTAGAGAGAGAAAGTTTATTCAACTACCTAAATGCTATAATACCCTCATAAATGACTAAATATTTTAAAAAACTGCTGGTGTTATGCCCCTATAATGGTTATAACGCTACATTTGGGTATATAAAAGGCTAAAACTTAAAGCATAAACACCTACTACTACGGAAATTATATCATCGAAAACGCCCTACATATGTATAGCTAAAAACGTGTACAATGACACTTGATGGAGCGTTTTACTAGCCTCGAAATTTTACTATATTTTTGTAAGATTGTCATTATATAAGTACTTTATAACATCTTAGATGAGGTTTTTACGTTTAAGGGTTAAGTATCACATACGTTTTTTATATGTAATAGGTTATTACATTTATTCAAGTACCTAAATGCTATAATACCCTCATAAATGACTAAATATTTTAAAAAACTGTTGGTGTTATGCCCCTATAATGGTTATAACGCTACATTTGGGTATATAAAAGGCTAAAACTTAAAGCATAAACACCTACTACTACAGAAATTATATCATCGAAAACGCCCTACATATGTATAGCTAAAAACGTGTACAATGACACTTGATGGAGCGTTTTACTAGCCTCGAAATTTTACTATATTTTTGTAAGATTGTCATTATATAAGTACGTTATATCATCTTAGATGAGCTTTTTACGTTTAAGGGTTAAGGATCACGTACGTTTTTTATATGTAATAGGTTAGTACATTTATACAAGTATTTATTCTTAATGGTAAATTTATTAAGAAAGAGCCAAAAGGCAACAAAACTACAAAACAAGCCCAAAGAAAAAAGAGCTTAAAGGATACATCCCTAAAAACATGCTTTGGCTAAAAAGCACAATGGCCATGGACATACCCATGCTCAACATACAAACGGGAACAAAAGCAAAACTGAATGAATACAAAACTGAGAAACAAAAGGAACAAATTACAGACCAAAAGACAATGAGACCAGGAATAAACTAACAAACCAAAGTATACTCTGAATCATTGAAAGTGCAAAGGGACCAACCAAAGCACCCCAAAACATCACCATACACTAAGGCTTATTAGAGAACCTGTAAATCTCAAAATACATCTATAATAAAACCATAAAAGTATGCATCCAAGGCCAAAAAGCTCATCCATAAGACATCATCATTAGACAGCAAACTGAAACCAAGAACAGTGATCCAATACATCATACCATCATCCATAAAATATCCATAAAGGGAGTGCCAGTGTAGCAAGTTTAAGGGAAAATGCCTCCTTAAAAACCTACCCAAAGTAAAACCCAAAGGGAAAAACCTTCCCTTAAACCTCCCCATCATAGTGGTGTCAAAACCAAAGTACAGCTTGAGAACTTGCCAAACAACAAAGCTGCAACAAGCATAGAATAGAAAGAGGCTGAAACACCACTTATCCTGCATAAAACAGAACTCATACAAGAACCAAATGAACCAAAATAGCATATGGTCTTTAGTCCTGAATCTGCAACAAAACTTAGAAAATAAAAGAAGCCACAGCAGAAAGTCAGAACAATAATAGAAAATGCAAGACCAATGACAATACTCCATACTCATCCAATCATCCTTATCATCTGGCCAGCGCAGAGTATTAACAGAACAAGTATGGTTAAACTCAACCATAGTATTTAGCCCTTCATCTTCACCATAAATACTATAATTAAGCCAACCATAAAGCCTGGTTTCTTCTGTAGTGCATAGCCAATAGACCCAACACCAATCAATCCACACATTCTTCTTCCCATACCTCCAAAACAGATTATAACCATTATACCCATTATGAACACTATACCATCTTAAAATACTCCTAAACTGCATGAAGTTAATCCTGAACTTATGCACGCCAAACTTAACAAACACATTATGTGATGTCATCAATATCCATGTCGTCAACAAGCCCATCAAACTCTTTCCTACCTAGACCAGGAAGACCCCATATCTCAGCAACCTTACTCACCTCACTAGACTTCTTAATATTAAGACTTAGCAATTTAAGTCTCACCACATTGATAATTTGATTAAACACAGCATTAACAGACCAACTCTTACCTCCAAACATTCTAGAATTTCGTTCCTGCCAGATGAAATAAACCGAAGCACCAAAAACAAGCCTTTGAATGATACTCCAAATGGAATTACTAGTCTTCTTAATATAGATTCCAGAGATAACCTCAGCCCAAATGTTACTTAAATTATCAAGTCTCGCCATAACTTTCAATTTGTCCCATAAAAAACTAGAGAATTGGCAATCAAAAAACAAATGACTGTGTGAATCAATACAAGTTGAACACAAAGAACAACAGCTACTGTTCAGATTAAACCAACGGGAAAGTCTGTCAAGAGTCTTTAACCTGCCTTTTATTGCCATCCAAAGAATGAAAGCATGTCTAGGTATACATTGCGTAAACCAGACATGCTTATGCCATATAACCTCTGGCACATTCTCTCTAATAATCTCACAAGCCTCTTTAACATTAAAATCAACAATATCATAGTTTTTGTTATACCAAATAGCCTTATCTTCTAATTCACTTAAAACAGGGACAGGAACATTAGTAACCACATCAAACCTACCAACCCAATCTAACGGCCAAACCCACTTACCACTATCAATCCAATCCAGCACTTTATCACTTAAAGGACCACTAATGTGCCATTTATCAAACCAAACAAAACAACTCTTCCCATTGCCTATCTTAACACCAATATGACTTCTGATTCTATCTCTAAGCCTCATGATCTGTCTCCAACTCCAACCAGTTGTGTGATGAACATCAATATCCCAAATACATTTACCTCTTAACCTGTATGCATTAATCCACTTAATCCACAATGAGTCCTTTTTACTGACAATGTTCCAAAGATATTTGCACATAAGACTTTCATTCATCAAACTCGTAGTCTTAATTCCTAACCCACCCTGACTCTTAGGTCTACAAACATCTTTCCAAGAAACACTATATGTCCCTTTCTTAACATCATCGTTACCCCAAAGAAAGTTTTTAAGAATTCTATCTATAGTGGCACAAATATGCTTTGGAATAATGAACATAGAAGCCCAATACACACTAAGAGAAGACAAAACTGTGACAACTCGTAATTTCAGGTCATTTTACAAAATTTGAAAATTTCACTATTCATCTCGGGAATTTACTATTCACCGGTTACTATTCAAAATTTTACTATTCACCATTTTCGAAGTCGAAGTAATATTCTGATAACGTATTTCAAAATTTACTATTCACGAAACACTATTCATTCCCGGAGAAAATCACTATTCATGCTTCACTATTTCATCGTTTATCGTAAACTAGGTTTACGAGTATCAAATTCGCGTAACCTTAATGGTTTAGCTGCGAATTCATGAACAATCATTAAGGACATTTCATATAGACTAGGTTTAGTCTACATGCCATCACATCATTATCTTCATGTTAGTTCATGCATTATTTTGCATTTTACATTAATCGTATAAATTCTATTAAATAAACGCTATCGCGTAAACATTTATTTTGAATATTGATCCGACACTTCCAAAAATAATCATTATATATTTTTATATTCATATTAAGATTATAAAAATATTATTATTAGTTTACCCGGTGTTTTTAAATTTATTTTGTATATAAATTGTTATATTTATATAATTACGACGGTTTTCGTAAATACTACACGATAATTATTATTTCACTCAATTTTTGTAAGAAATATATTATTATAATTTTTATGACTTCAATATATTTTATTTTGATCCGTTAAAATTTATTTTTAGCTAACACTACTCTAAATGCTTAAATATATACACAAGTTACCAACTATCCTTAAATACCTACACATTTAATTCTACTCATATATATTTAACTAACCAAAATGCATTAAAATATGCCTTGTTATGCCATGGTCGACATTCATGGATGACTCACACACTTTTGTGTACAAAATATCAAGATATAATATTACTTACACCTTTTAATATTATTTTACAACCACAACTACACATACACAACATAATATTTTAGGTGAAAAATCAAAACACTCTCCCATTTTTATCTCTATAAACCGGTCATGGCAAGAAAAGAAGAAGGAAACATTTATTTTTCAAGATCAAGCTAAATTAACAACTCTAGTATACTCTTAATTAAGGTTTTGAAATAAAAACCTAGGGTATTAGGATAAACCCTTGTTCTTTAAACTTCATCAATTAACTAGTAAGCATTTCATGATCATTTTTATTTTTCATATTCATACTTTGGTCATTTTATCATGCTTGAGGAAAAACATGCAAGTTATATGATTATCTATACCACTTTTATTGTTTTTAAGTGTTATAAATATATATTGATCATCCTATAATTAATCCCTTGAAACATATCACTTTTGGTGATGTCTAGGAACCCATGACACCCTAAGAAGGTGTATGGTAGGATTAGAATAGCTTCGTAGTTGTTTTGAATTGGTTAGAATAGGTTTTGCGCGAGAAAAACTCATTTCGACAACTTATTTTAGAGGTCTGATCTTGTTTTGAAAATCTGGAAAATCCGACAGTTTGTAAAATATTTTGGGCTAGATATTCAGAAAATACACTTTAAAACGAAAACGTGGCCGCTTGAACGGGTTAAAACGGAGCTATAACGAAGAAGTTATGAATTTTTCAAGTTTGACGACGAAAACTACTTGTTTCAGAAAATTCAGCATATTACTTTCACTTTTTACGAGTCAAAAATGAGGCTTAGGCGTTATGAAATGTGTCGACTTATCAAAAATATATTAGTATAATTTGATAAGAAGCTAAGGACATATAAAACTTAGAAAACGGACTTGTAACGATTAAATTATATACGTTTACACAAAGTTGCCGTAACTATATTATATAAGAAAAACTAGTATATTTCTATTAGACAAATATTACGGCCACAAGAGACCATGTTGAGGGTCGTTTTTAACATTGACGTAGTACTTTTTATAACGTGGTGTCTTCTAGTAAAAGTAAGTTCGCCAAGCATATTTTCCAAAATGTCCAACCGTTCGTCAAGCGGAGTTGTAACGAATAAAATACGGTCACTTAAACTTTGCCGAAAACCACTCTTAAACGATATTTTGGACACAAGTACCATACTTAACCTATATTTTTCTCCGTGATCGAGACCTCTGGGATGAAAACTTAAATGCTAAAACTTTTAGATAATGATACAAGCTTCCCAAAACCGTTGAGTTTGTTTCCTAACACTCGATGTGCACCATTTTACGACTAGCTTTTCGAGGCCAATTAGTCACTTTCATGAAATTTTCAATAACATTATTTTACGACGAAAAGTTATAATTTCATAATAAATCATTAAATGATTATCGTAAGATATCATTTCAACGTAAATACTTGTAAAGTATTTTATAATATGACGAGATATCATAAACATATATTTCGACGATAAACATTATTTTCAAATGTACAAGTGGTATGGATTTCATATGAGTTTGCATGCACGACATTGTTTCATGATTTACATTAGAACATATCATTCATGATAGGTCATGGTCAGAGGTTGCGCCTCATTTCAGTATTGCCATTATATCATCATTAACATTGCAACAGATGAGTTTTCATAGCCCCGATTTATTCAAGTTTATACTTATTTCAAACCTACGGGGGAGAATACATTGCACATCATTTTTATTACGATACCAAGTATATCAAATTCATTACATTGCTTAAGTTACCTCATTGCCAGTTAAATGTCCCCATTTCATAATCATGAACCGTTAATTTCATAGAAGCGAGGGTGAGTGGATAGATCTATCGAGGGTGACACCTCCATCCGGGTTGGTGGATTCCAACCGGACGGATGCATTTCATTTCATTATCATTATTTGAGTTGTTTGGCAAAACACTCTGTTGGGGCGAACATCAGTCAAGCTTCGGTGTCATGTGCTTAAGCAATTGTATCATTTTTGTGACATATTGTCATACATGGCCTATACTTGTGGTAGTCGTATTAAACATTTTTAACAACTCTATGAACTCACTCAACCTTTGTGTTGACACTTTTAGCAATGTATTTTCAGGTAACTAAGGCATTCACTTCATGGCATGCATGTGGACATATCATAGAGTCGCGGTGACGACGCGTCTCACATGGGGTTTATACACTTTAAAAACATCGTTTGACTTGTACCAAACTTATTTTCCGCACATGTTGATTTTCATTTGGGACCTATACTTTGTAAACTCTGAATATTTTTTTAAATCAAACGATGTGTTTTCCAAACGACACTTTAGGTCGTTCAATATAACTGTGATTGTGATGCTATGACAGTCAACCCCCAGGAATTCCATTCTGCTGCAAAACAGGTAATTTGGGGGTGTGACAAAAACAGCTGCAATCAGTTGAAGCTTAACAGCATAAGAAAGGAATTTATTCTTCCAATCCAATATTATGTTCCTCACATTCTCAACAAGCACTCTACAATCCAAATTAAGTAACTGTTTGGTGATCATAGGAATGCCTAAATACCTAACAGGAAGCTTACCTTCTCTAAAAGGTAAAGCAAGGGCAATCTTCACTTTCTCATCATCAGGAACATTACAGTAGAAAGCCGTACTTTTCTCAACACTAGGATAGAGACCAGAGCACATACTAAACTCATCAATGCCTCTCCTAAGAATACAAGCAGAATTATAGTCTCCATGACACAAAAGTAACAAATCATCGGTAAAACATAGGTGAGTAAGGCTAAGCTTGCTACAAAATTGATGGTACTGAAACTTCTTATCACTTCTAATTTGCCTTTTAATCATAAGGTTCAAGACTTCCATAACAATGGTAAACAAATATGGCGAGATGGGGTCACCCTGTCTCAACCCTCTCCTACTCTTAAAAAAGCCATGAATCTCATTATTAACACATAAAGAAAATGAGGCAGTGGTAAGGCAAGTCAAAATACACTTAACCATGGTTTCATGAAATCCAAACTTATGTAGAACCACCTCCAAAAACTTCCATTCCACGGTATCATAAGCCTTCTTAATGTCAACCTTAAAGGCACATTTCCTAGTTCCAGAATTACGGTCATACCCACACATAAGTTCTTGAGTGAGTAAAATGTTATCACTTATGTGTCTACCAGGAATAAAAGCACACTGATTTCTATCAATAATGCTATCAAGACCCTCTTTAAGCCTATTGGTCAAGACTTTACTAATGCACTTATAGACAACATTACAACACGCTATTGGGTGATAATCAGTCAAAAGGACAAGCACACTAATCTTAGGAATAAGAGAGATAAGGTTAGTATTAAACTCACCTAACAGCTTTCCCGATGTGAAGAATTCTCTAACAGCATTGCATACATCCAAACCCACCACAGACCACGCCTTCTTGAAATATTTTGAAGTAAAACCATCTGGACCAGCATACTTGTCGTCTTTAATACCAAACATAGCCACTTTAATCTCCTCATCAGTCACCGGTCTAATCATATTCTCAGCAAGCTGGAAGTCAAGCCTTTTCACAAACAAGCTATCACAATCATCAATTGGGATGACCTCTTCAGTGGCACCAAGAAAACTCTGGAATTGATTCACAAACTGAGATGCAACCTCTTCCCTTTGAAACTTATTTCCATGTTCATCTTTCACAACCTCAACCCTACTTCTGCTAACTCTGCCCTTCAAAATCTTATGAAAATATGCCGAATTCTGATCTCCTTCTCTAAGCCAGTCAATCTTGGCTTTCTGCTTCAATAACCTCTCTTCATCAAGAGCTGCATCATGATAAGCTTTAGAATAAATCATCTCCTCTTCTCTAAGAAAAATATTATTAGGGTCTTTGTCCAAACTTTCTTGCACTCTACAAAGCTCTTTCCTCAGCACCTTAACTTTCTCAAAAACATTCCCATTCTGTCTATTTAACTTTCTCATATACTTCTTCATGTTCTTCATTCTCTTGGCTAGAATAAACATAGAAAAGCCCTTAACTTCAACACACCAATTGTCTTTAACAACAGGTAAGAAATCCTTTTTCTCAGCAAGAAAATTCATGAACCTAAAAGATTTAGGCTTAATCTTATTAACCACAGGGATGACAAGAGTAGCAGGGCAATGATCAGAAGTCAAGTATGGGAGAAAATTAGCGTAACTCATCTCATAGACAGCAACAAAATCACCATTCCCCATAACCCTGTGTAACTTCTTCAAAATACCTTCACTAGGAACATTTATTTTTTGGATCCAAGTGTAAAACATACCATAACTAGAAAGGTCTTCCACATCCAACTCTTGATCACAAAAACATTAGAGCTATCATCATAGTTCAAAGCCACATTAAAATCCCCAAGGAGAACCCAAGGAGAATTACCAACCTGCTTCTTGTGCTCACATAAGTTCTTCCATAACATTCTTCTACCCATCACCATATTCTCAGCATACACATAAGATATAAACACCTTCCTGCTATCATGAATAAAAGTAACTTCAAAATGCATCACTTGATCAATTTGGGAGACCAAGTTAGCACTGATAGCAAGAGGGTCCCATCCAACCACAATTCAACAACCCTTCCTACTATAACTAGAGTTTGAAACCCAATTCCATCCTCCAAACAGGCTGTTGGGATATGAAAGTGGTGAAGACATGAAAGTACTGAAGATATGAAAGTACTGTAAGCTGCAAAGTACTGGGAAAAGTCGAAGAGTCAAAGTACTACTAAAGACAAAGTCAAAGTACTGCACCTAAAAGTCAAAGTACTGCAAGAACAAAAGAACTGTTATTCGTTTATGGAAAGTATTGTATTCTATGTTTAGATTACTTGTCGTACAAGGTTATCAATTGTAAACCGACTAGGATATCCTTGAGCCTATAAAAGGACTCCTAGATTGGCATTAGATGTACGAGTCTATGAGTTTTAGAGTTTACGAATTCACAAGTTAATTAGTGTTCGATTATCTTAGAGTTGTATTAGAGTATCTGCATAATAAGCAAATTTAGAGTTTATAATAAAAGGTTATTCTTCTTAGCTTTGTTAAGTAAATTCCGCGTACTTGATAAAGATTGCTCAGTGTTTCTTTGTTAATAACTTAGGATTTATCCGAGGTTATTAAACCTTAACAAGCTAGTTAAGTTAGTTTGATTAAAGTATATCGATCCAACAAGTGGTATCAGAGCTTGTGTGGAAACTCTGACTAGGAAGAAACCCTACTTCTATAATATTCAAGATGTCGACTGAAGCTATTCCACCACCCTCAATCACCTCACTCAGAATTCCAATAATCAAGAAGGGAGAATATGATCTCTGGTGCATGAAGATGAGGCAGTACATTGCCATTACAGACCATGCTCTATGGAATGTAATTGTGAATGGGAATGAAGTTGTACCAGACCCCATTGATATTCTTGGACAACCCAAGGCACCTAAACCAGTATTACCAGCAGCAACCTTAAGGAATCAAGAGAAGGCACTCAACATTCTCTTATCCGCCATTCCAGATGGTCATCTTCTCAAATTTCATGATGCTAAAGATGCTAAGCAGCTCTGGGCTGCCCTCAAGACCAGATTTGGAGGGAATGAAGCCTCTAAAAAGATGCACAGAAATTTGCTAAAGCAACAGTTTGAAACTTTCACAGTTGGTGAAAGAGAGAGTCTTGATGCTGCATATGATAGGTTTCAGAATCTTCTCAACATGTTGGAGCTATACAAGGCAGAAGTATCAGTTGAAGATGCTAATTTGAAGTTTCTAAGGAGTTTGCCATCTTCATGGCATGTGATTGCTACAATGATCAGAGGACAACAAGGTTTGGATGTCATGGACTTTGATGATCTCTATCATCAACTTAAGGTGTATGAGCATGAGATGAGTGGTCAAACAAGTTCTAAGTCTCACAGTATTGCTTTTCTATCATCTGAAAAGAAGGCCAGTACTTCCATTAAAAGTACTGCTTCTCCTCAAAGTACTGTTTCTCAAAGTACTGCTGTCTATACACCCCCCTCATATGTTCAACAGGCCCCACCAACTACCACTATGGCCTCAGATGAAGTTATGTGCTCCTTCTTTGCACAACAAGCTAGTTTACCTGTCACTTATGAAGAAGATCTAGCACAGATTGAAGAAGATGCACTTGAAGAAATTGATATCAGGTGGCAAGTTGCTATGATCACTGCAAGGATCAAAAAGTACATGAAGAAGACAAGCAAAAGCATTGATTTCAAACCGAAACAGGGCATAACTTTTGACAAATCTAAAATTGAATGCTTCAATTGTCAAAAGACTGGTCACTTTGCAAGGGAGTGCAGGTTTGCTAAGTATCAAGCAAACAGGACATCTGAAAAGCCAAAACTTGAGCTTAAGGAAATTCCAATTACTGAAACAAAGGCTTTGGTTGCTCAAGAGAAGTTATCAGAAGTTGACTGGAGTGAAGAGTTTGATGATGAACCAGTAACTTACTGCATGGTAGCAGTGGAAGAAGAAATTGAAGATTCAGTAGAAGCATTGGATTGGAGCACTGTTTTTGCTGAAGAACCTGAACATGCTGTTTTGGAATCTGATGATGGCTTTGGAGGATTTGATTGGAGCAAGGAAAGTGAAGATGATCCTGTTCAACTTGCATTGGTGGCTACTTCACCAAATCAATCTCCTATCTCTAAGGTATGCTCAAATTGCTATGATTTTTATCATAAATTACTTAGCAGTTATGTGATTGAGAGAGATAATTGTGTTAAGGCTAGGTCTGAGGTAGCAGGTTATCAAATAACCTTAGAATCTATGGAAGCCAAAATCTTAGCACATGAAACTAATGAAGTAGCTTGGGCTGAAAAATATGCACAACAGGATTACCAGTTAAAGTTTAGTGAATGGAAATTAAACTGTAAAATTGCTGAAATTGAGAAATTAACTAAAGAAAGAGATGATTTGTTAGCTAAGTTTGCTGCTTGGGGTGAAGCTGGTCTGTCACATGTTTCTTATGTTCAAAAACAGCAAAGAGCCTACCTTAAAACTGGATTAGGTTTTGGAATGGATTTTAGTAAGATAGAAGAAAACCAATCTAGTAATCAGGATGAAGGTGAGTATGACGATATAACCACTAGTGATGAAGAACTCATTAATTATGTAGATACATCTAGTAATGATGGTTCAATAAGTGACTCACCTCCTGAATATAAGAAAGCTAATGATTATCATGCTGTTCCACATCCCACTGGCATTCATCAACCCCTTAGGCCCGATGTTTCTCGTTTTGGAGTAGACAGTCTAGAGTTTAGGAAAAAGCTAGTTGCTCAATCTAAGTCTGAAAAACCCAAAGAACCTGTTGAAAACAATGTTCAAAATCAAGCAGTACCTTTAAATCAAAGTACTGCTCCACAAGCAGTACCTTCTTCAAAACCTTTTCAAAATAGTACTGCTAAACCTTTTTGGGATAATTTTGGTCAAAACAGGTTTAATCACTCACCAAGAAGGCAAAATAATTTTGGGCATAGACATAGAAGATGTCACTTTGACAGTATGGGTCAGAAACTGTGTTTTGTGTGTTTTAGTCCTACTCATCTAATTAAAGATTGTGAACATCATTCAGAATACCTTAGAAAATTTCCAAAGAACAGGACTTCTAACCAGAAACCTAGAGAGCACAAACCAGTTTGGAATAATTCAAATAGGGACAATCACAGAAATTTCTCACCGGATCATAGATACCCACACCAACGAAAACCTTTTTCAAAACCTTCAGTATCTCACAGTACTTTCCAAAGTACTGTTAACTCTGGCCCAATACTTTCTCAAAGTACTGCTCAGACAAAACAAGGTACTGATCACAATACTTGGTATAGAAATTCTAGGAGATCTCACTATCAACCTAGAAGGTATTACAATTCACATAGGAGATTTAGATCACAGGAACCAAGTGTTAAAACAGAATGGGTTAAGAGGGAAAGTACTGCAGAGGGACAGACAGTACTTTCAACCAAAAGTGAATCTGATGTTTTTGTGCTACAAGAAAAAGAGATTTGTGTTGAAAAACCAGAAAGTTTTGAAAAACCACATGATAAAGATCAAAAGATAATTCTGGATCATCATCTGAAAGATAGTGGAAATTACATACTCAAAGAATTTGAGTTTGTAACTCCACAAGGGGAACACAAGTCAGTAATGGCTTGGGTTCCTAAAAGTTTCTAACTCTTTTCTTTATGTGCAGGGCAACCCAGAAGAGGAGCTTAAAGATCATCTTATTGTGGATAGTGGTTGCTCTGGAAGTATGACAGGAGACAAAGAGATCCTGTCTGATTTTAGAAAGATTAGTGGAGGAAGAGTTGCATTTGGGAATGATCCCAATGGAGGAAAGATTACTAGAAAAGGGACTATCAAAGCAGGGCTTATAGATTTTGAGAATGTTAGATATGTGAAGGAGTTAAAGTTCAATCTATTGTCAGTATCACAAATCTGTGATAAAAAGCATCCTGTGTTATTCACTGACACAGAATGCCTTATCCTTTCCTCTGACTTTAAGCCTGTTGATGATGAATTAGTAGTTCTTAGAGTACCAAGGACAAATGATGTGTATAGTTTAGACATGAAGAGTCTACATTCCTATGGAAGAGCCACATGTTTGGTGGCTAAAGCAACATCTGAAGAGGCACATCAATGGCATAGAAGATTGGGCCATGTTAACTTCAAGAATATCAATAAACTGGTCAAAGGCAATCTAGTTAGAGGTTTACCTTCAAAGACTTACAAGAATGATCAATCATGCTTGGCATGCAAGAAGGGTAAACAACACAAAGCTTCCTGCAAGAAGCTTGAGGAGAGAACTATTAGAGAACCTTTGGAGCTGTTACATATGGATTTGTTTGGACCTGTTTCTGTGGCAAGTTTAAACAAGAAAAAGTACTGCTTAGTTGTAACAGATGATTGCAGTAGATTCAGTTGGGTATTTTTCTTGGGTTTTAAAGATGATACTTTTGATGCTATTCAGACACTGATTATAGCTCTTGAAAACCAATTGAGACTCAAGGTTAGAGGTATTAGATGTGACAATGGGACTGAATTCAAGAACAAGCTTATGGATGAATTTTGTGCAAACAAAGGTATAAAAAGGGAGTTTAGTATTGCAAGAACACCACAACAGAATGGTGTTGCAGAAAGGAAGAATAGGACTTTGATTGAAGCAGCAAGAACAATGTTAGCAGATTCTCACCTACCTATTTAGTTCTGGGCAGAAGCTGTAAGTACTGCTTGTTATGTACTTAACAGAGTCTCAGTCACTAAACCACAGATGAAGACACCTTATGAATTGCTGATGGGCAATAAACCCAATATTCGTTTTATGAAACCTTTTGGATGCCCTCTTACTATTTTAAAC
This sequence comes from Chrysanthemum makinoi, assembly GCA_910596185.1. Classification (NCBI taxonomy): domain Eukaryota; kingdom Viridiplantae; phylum Streptophyta; class Magnoliopsida; order Asterales; family Asteraceae; genus Chrysanthemum; species Chrysanthemum makinoi. The sequence goes on from OU343218.1 coordinate 226,574,370, forward strand.
ACTATTGATAATCTGGGAAGTTTGATGGCAAGTCAGAAGAAGGATACTTATTGGGTTATTGCACTAACAATAAGGGCTTTAGAGTATACAACAAGGTTACTAAGAAGGTTCAAGATTGTCTTCATGTTGAGTTTTTAGAAGATCAAGACAATGAGAAAGGTAAAGGTCCCGATTGGATGTTTGATCTTGAGGTTTTAACTCCATCTATGAACTATGTACCTGTTAGAGAAGAAAATCAACCAGTGCACAGTGGAGAAGATTTACAATATGTTGTTCATGGAGTTCATATTAGACCTGATGCTGTTCCTGATGAAGATCCTGTTAGTCCAAAACAAAGTACTGGAGTTCCAAAACAAAGTACTATTGCCCCACAGCAAAGTACTGTTGCTCTAGAATCTTCTTTATCTGCTGCGAATCAATCTATTCAAGAGGAACTTAATCAGATGCTTCTTCAAGATGTTTTAGCACATTCTTACACTGATGAACAAAGGAGAACTTATGAAGAGGCAAAGAGGAAGAACAAGACTGCAGAGTACTCTCACAGTACTTTGGACAGTACTTTTGAACAAAGTACTGCTGCACCAGTTGACATTACTTTAGCTGATCTGGATGATCATACCATGCCTGGATTAGAAGATACTGATGATGAATTTGAAGATGAAGGTATTTTCCCAAATTCCAATGAAGGTGCTGATGTTACTAATTTGGAGGATACTTATGGAGTTCCACAGTCTCCAAACTTAAGAACTCATAAGGATCATCCTTCTGATCAAATCATTGGTCCTTCTACTTCTGGAGTGCTGACTAGACACAGAGCTAAGATTTTTTCTACACCTCACAATGCTTTACTTAGCTTTGTGTATAAACAAAATAGGCTGAATCATAAGGACCATCAAACCTGTCTATTTACTTGTTTTATCTCTCAAGAAGAACCCAAGAATATTGCTCAAGCTTTGACTAAAGAAAGCTAGGTTGAAGCTATGCAGGAAGAACTTCTTCAATTTAAACTTCAAGAGGTTTGGGTTTTATGTGATCTTCCAGATGGGAAGAGAGTTATTGGAACCAGATGGGTTTTTAGGGTCAAAAGAGATGAAAGAGGAAATGTTATCAAGAATAAGGAAAGGTTAGTAGCACAAGGATATAGACAAGAAGAAGGAGTAGATTATGATGAAGTGTTTGCTCCTGTAGCAAGAATTGAAGCTATTAGAATATTTCTTGCTTTTGCTTCTTATATGGGATTTCAAGTTTACCAGATGGATGTCAATAGTGCCTTTTATATGGCAAGATTACAGAGGAAGTTTATGTCAAACAACCTCCTGGTTTTGAAGATCCTAAACACCCAAACAAAGTCTACAAGGTGGTTAAGGCTCTTTATGGCCTTCATCAGGCACCTAGAGCTTGGTATGAGAGACTCTCTACATTCTTATTGCAACATGGATATAGAAGGGGAGCTATTGACAAGACTTTGTTTATCAAGAGAGACAAGAAAGATATCATGTTAGTTCAAGTTTATGTTGATGATATCATCTTTGGGGCTACCAAACAGTCCATGGTTAAGGAGTTTGAGCAGCTGATGCAGAAAGAATTTCAAATGAGTTCAATGGGAGAGTTGACTTTCTTTTTAGGACTTCAGGTTAAGCAGTCAAAGGAAGGTATTTTTATCAGTCAAGACAAGTATGTTACAGACATACTTAAGAAATTCAATTTTGATGATATGAAGGCTGTTACTACACCCATTAAATCTATCAATTCATTGGGTAAAGATGAAGATGGACAACCTGTTGAAGTCAAGCTTTATAGATCAATGATTGGCTCTCTTATGTATCTTACTGCATCAAGGCCTGATATTATGTTTGCAGTTTGTCTATGTGCTAGATATCAAGTCTCACCAAAGATATCTCACATGAATGCAGTAAAAAGAATCTTCTGTTATTTAAAACAACAACCAAAGTTGGGTTTGTGGTATCCAAAAGAGTCACCTTTTCACTTAGAAGCTTTTTCAGATAGTGATTATGCAGGTGATAACTATGATAGAAGATCAACCACTGGAGGATGCCAATATCTTGGAAGAAGATTAGTCTCCTGGCAATGCAAGAAACAAACAATTGCAGCAACATCCTCTACTGAAGCTGAATATGTAGCTGCTGCAAGCTGTTGTGGACAAGTTTTGTGGATGCAAAATTAGCTCTTGGACTATGGATTCAACTTCAAGAATACTCCTATTAACATTGATAATGAGAGTACTATTTGTATTGTGAAGAATCCAGTTTATCATTCCAAGACCAAGCACATCTAGATTAGGCATCACTTTATCAGAGATTGTTATGAGCACTGGCTTATTAATGTAATTAAGGTTCACACAGATGATAATGTAGCTGACTTACTCACCAAAGGTTTTGATGTTTCTAGATTCACTCACTTGGTGGTGAGCATTGGCATGATTAACTACTGAGCTACATTTAAGGGGAGGACTATTTAGTATTTGTATAGTCCTGAGTACTGCTTGAGGGGAGGATAGTTATGTATACGTAGTTGATACTAGAGAAATTGGAAAAGTATTGTTTTTAGTGAAAGTACTGCTTGGAAAGTACTGCTTGGAAAGTACTGCTTGGGAAAGTACTGCTTACGTGGAAGTACTGTTTGTCTTATTAAAGTACTGTTCCAACGGTTATCTTGAGGGGTAATTTAATGCTAACGGTAACAATGTTATTTTAGGCTGTGATTTTTCAAATCTCACCTATAAATACCTCCTTTCCGATTTTCCCTCTCATATTGATACATTAGAATCTTTTCCATCTTTCTCTCATCATATTCATATTCTTCGAGTCCAATTCTTTTTGCTTACATAATCAACAATGGCGAATCGTCCTACTGTTTCTAAGCATAATATGGTCGCTAATTTGGATAAGACTGACGCGAATATACTCTTTCATGATATAATTGATTATCTTACTGGTTCGCCTATCAGTTATGCTCTTTTAGTGGAGCCGGATATTATTGAGCCCTGGATTCAAGAATTTTGGGCTAATGCTAGAGATAACATGGAGAATGACGAATATTATATTAGATCAACAGTTGCTGGAAGAACTATTAAGATTACTGAAGACTCCATCCGAGAAGATTTATTGTTCAATGATGCAGATGGGGCTTTAAGGTTTGATAAGCAGTTGATATGGGATACTTTTCGACATATTGGCTATGAAGGATCTTTGAATGAACAAACGTTTAGAAAACAATTATTTTGTCCGCATTGGAAGTTTTTGGTTCATGTGTTGCTCCATTGCATAAGTGCTAAGAGTACCTCTTGGGAGCAGTTTGGGTCAAATATAGCATCTGCTATGGTTGGGTTAGCTACAGATAGAGTTTTTAACTTCTCAAGGCTAATACTAGATGGAATGCTCTCACATATTTCACATGGATCTACTTGGCTGATGTACCCAAGGTTTATACAGGTTTTCTTAAACAAGCAACTTTCTGATGTGCCAAAACCTACAGCTTTATTGCCTGTTATTGTTCAACAATCCAAGATTTTTACTTTTATGGCAAAAAGAAGTGTTTTATTCAGGGGTCCAGATACTCCTTTAACAACTTCCATGATGGATGTTGTTCAGGCTGTTAGAGCTGATACTGAAGCTGATGATACTGAAGGTACTGTATCTGAAGGTACTGCATCTGCAGGTACTGCTTCTGCAAGTACTGCTTCTCCACAGGCTACATCAAAAGAAGGTACTGCATCTCTACAAGGTACTGCTTCTCCTAGTACTGAATTTCAAGAACATATTGCAGTTTCACCTTCTCCATCTCCACAAGGGTCTGTTCCTGTTTCTCAACCAGAGGATCATTCACCTATTCAAGGAGAGGATTCACATACCATACCTCCTGATGAAATCACATTGGATAATTATGTTTTGACAAGGGAGTTGGTCAAGTTGAAAAAGACTACAGAGGTCCAAGCCAAACAGATAAAGAAATTAAAACTGAAGTTTCGAAGGCTAAAGACTTTTGTGTAGCCATTGGTTCAACAATTTCGAATCTGGGTTAAATCCAAGAAAAAGGCGCAAAAGCAGTCTAGGAAAAACAAACGCCACCAGGTTCATCAACAATCTTCTGTCAACTTGGGGAGGAATTTAGAAAAAGATAATTTGAAAGAAGATGTTGAGAAGAAGAAACAACCTGAAAGTACTGATGAACAAGAAAAGATCATTCAAGGTACTGATGAACAAGAGGAACAAGTTCAAGGTACTGAACAACAAAGTACTGAACAAGTTCAAGGTACTGAACAACAAGGTACTGAACAACAAAGTACTGCTTTTCAACAGCAAAGTACTTTTAGACAAGAAGTGATAACTCCAAGAGTTTTGAATTTTGAAGAGGAAGCTGGTCCTTCTACAACTGTTATACAAGAAGAGGAGGAAGCTATTCTCAAACCAATTCATTCTGCAAGTGATGATGAGTTCATTGCTACAATTTTTCAAGAATTATCACAACCTAGAGGTGGTGTTACTATTAGAGAAGTGCAAGAAGATGAACAACAAAGAACTTCTCAACCTGCAATTGATCCTAAGGATAAAGGGAAAGGTGTTTTAGTAGAAGAAAAGAAGAAGAAACTTACTTTGGCAGAGATTAGAGAAATTGAAGTTGCTAGGAATGAAGCTGCTGCTAGAAAACTTCAAGAAGAGTTAAATGCTAAAGATAGAGCAGCTCAAGAAGCTGAAGAAGCTCAAAGTAGAGAAGCGGCTAAAAATTTGCAAGAGCAATTAGATGTTGAAACTGATGAACCATTACAATCACCTACTCCTGTTAGATATATGCCTAGAAGACCTAATTTAGCTAAGGACAGGAATGCTATGATGGCATATTTGAAAGGTCGAGGGTATAAAGGATTGCAGAAGTTGAACTATGTTAACATGAAAAGACTCTATAATGCTGAGACAGAAGCTTATAAGAAGAGTGTTGCAGATATCAAGGATTTTAGAGAAGAAGCTTTTTGGACTGAAGCTGAAAGGAAGAAGAGCTTAAAAAGAAAAAGAAAAACTGAAGTTACAGATAGACATTTTTCAAAGAAAGAAAGAGTTGAATTGAGATCTGAGTCTAAAGATGCATTAAGAAATTATCTCAGAGTGGTAGATTTTGATTATTCAAAAGAAGATACATACATGAAGATGAACAGATCTCATATTGTGAAATCCAAAGAAGGAGATTATATGATTTTTCATAAGGAAGATGAAAGCTTCAAAGTTTTCAATAGGTTATGGGATTTGTTACATGTTATAGATAGAGTGGATTTATTCTATCTATATAATGTGGTAAAAGCTTATTTTGGAGATATTCCATCAGAAGGAATTGGTCTGATTTTGCTTGGAGATCTTATAACTATGTGGGAATCAGAAGAGGAAAGCACTGATGATATATGGAAAAATCAAGAAAACTGGGAAATTGTTTGCTGGAGATTCTTTGAAGAATCTGGAGTTCATGTTTTGGAGCTAGAGAATGGTAAAATGATACACATGTTTGTAAACAGAAGATATCCTCTCACAGTTGAGCTCATGAGAAGAATGCTAGAGCATGGATTGGAAGTAGAAGAGGATAATGAAACTGCTTGCATGGTTATCAATCTATTTATCAACTGGACTACCATTGCTGAAGAAGATGAGTAAACTGGTATTAATTTTATTGAATAATTTATTTTTGATAAATCAGTACTTTATTCAAAGTACTGCTGATCAAACAGTACTTTCATCAAAGTACTGCTTGCAGCTTTTTAAACCATTTAAGTGATTTTTTGAAAGAAACCTTTTGCTAAAGTATAAAATATTATGAAACAAAGGTTAAATGAATTAAATGGATTTTGAGATGGAAACATCAAATAGGTAATCAATCCACCATGGTTACAAAAGGATTGGCTAATCCATGAGCAAACGGCTCTGGTAAAGATATATCAAATCCGTTTTTAGTTGACAACTTGCTAATAAGTTGTATGGTAATCAACTCACCATATCAGTTAATGTGAAGAGTTGGCTAGCCCACAAGAAAATGGCTTGTGGTAAAGGCAGTGGAAAAACCATTATTGGTAATTAGTTCACCATTAGATAGAAGAACTAACTAGTCCAGAAGGGTACAGCTTTTGGTAAAGACAAATCAAATCTGTTGATAGCTGATGATTTGCTAAAAATCATATGGTTATCAATGTACCATGGTCTTACACACCAAAACATTTGGCTACTCCAAAGATAATGGCTTTGGTAAAGAGATCTAAATCCATTAAATTTTCAATGATTCACCTCTCACAGGAGTTAACACACCTAGAAGTGATGAGAATAGTATGCAACTTAAACTGAATTAATGTACAAATTGTCATATGTTGCTGTGTTGCTGAAAAGATGGAGCTTGCTGAATGTCTGTGAGAAAGAACAATTCTACGAGATACTTTGACAAGCACAGACACTACAGAGATATACTGAAAAGACTTAGAAACAATCTATCCTTAAAGATGAAGCTGTTAAAGATACATTCACAAAGGAACTTGAAGTCAAGCAAGTAGAATTCAAGTTAGGGGAGGATTGTTGGGATATGAAAGTGCTGAAGACATGAAAGTACTGAAGATATGAAAGTACTGTAAGCTGCAAAGTACTGAAAAAATTCAAAGAGTCAAAGTACTTGATGCGTGCCAAACAGTCAAGCTAAATCACACAAGCCCGCCACTTGTGAATGGCGGACCGTAACCAGCTTAAAACTGCTTAAGCACGAATGCAATGAAGATCAGAGGAGTATAGTGTTTCCCCGGGTCGTTATGTCCCAGCGAGCTATGCGATGAATTATCAAACGTTTAGTGATCGAGGAGTTTGAACGGAAAAAGGATTTGGTTATGATTATAACTACTTGAATAAGCCAACAAATTAAAACGGCTTAAATGCAAATTAAAGGAAAATTAAAAAGATAAAATCTATTAAATAAACGCTATCACTATAATTAAAATGATGTTTTTGTTTTTATGTTTTTATAAAACTGAATTAAAAATCTACGCGACGTACAAATTAAAAAGTGAAACTAAAGCAATATTAATCCTAAAAATATGAAAATGATATTTTTACAAACCTAATAATAAAAGAAACTTTTTAGAAAAAGAAAACTATTTTTACAACTAATTAATTAATTATTATTAATCAAAAAACTAATTTTAACTATTAAATAATTACCTAAAATACAAGGAAATGTGAAATAAAGCTAGAAAAATAAAATTAAGACTTAGAAAAATCTAAAATATCAAAATAGAATTTTCAAAACTATTTTTGTATTTTTCTGATTATTTTTCTATTTTCTAGGAATTTTAAACTATTAAAAACTAATTAAATTACTAAAAATTACAAAATGAACTATGAAAAATATGGAAAATTACTTTTTCTACTTTTTATATTTATCTAAGCCTAAGAAAAATGAAAACCTATTTTTTTGAACCTTTTTTTAATTTTTTGTATTAAATGCTATTTAAAAGTGCTTAAAAACTAATAAAAATCAAGAAAAATAGCAAAATGACTTAGAAAAATATGAAAAATTCAGGAAAACTCTAAAATTATATTCTAAATCTGAGAAAAATATAAAAACATGTGCTTGTGTACAAGATTATGAAACTGATGTGGAATGATCTTAATAATAAGCACTTAAATAAGCCAAATGATTAAAACAAGCCACCAACTGCTAACAGAAGTTCTAATAGGCTAAATTAACCAAAATTCAACTAAAAACAACAAGCCTTAAACACTGGAATGCAAGATAACAAGATTTGATGATTTGAGATTTTTGCTTAAAACACAGGTTTGGGTACCAACTGTTGATACAAGCACAAGCTTCAAATTAAGCTCAAGATGAAAATCACCAACTGGGACTTGGATAGGACCTGGGTGAGACCAAGTGTACCAAAAATCAGTCCATGGAAAGCTCTTTTGAGCCCTGTGCACAAGCTGCACAAAACTGAGAAAAAGCTCAGTATGCTGAGCTCAGTGGAGCAGGGCAACTAGGCCTAAGTTGATGAGCTTGTTTAGAGCTTTTAGAAAATTGACTAAAATCCTCAAAAATGCAGATAAGTAATAGTACCAGATGAAGTTTCTAAAACAACAAATTTCATTGATTCAGGCTTAAAAATGAACCCAAGAAAAATCCCTATCAGTTGGCTCAAAACCTGATTTTCATATTTTGACTTTGAAATAAAAATGAGAAGTTGACTTTTTTGAGTTTTGCCACTGATTTTAAATACTGAGATTGATGTTAATGATTGAAATGGAACCTCTGCAAGCCTTGGTTATAACTTTGGAACATAAAACAAGATTGTGGATCTCCAAAAATCTCAACAGTGAACTGTTGAGATTGTTTAAGTTGAATGTTGACTTTTGCAGGTACTAAACACAAAAGTAAGACAGATATGTACTCAAATTGGTCAAACAAGCATGAACAACCAGAAGTTAACTCACAAACACACCTCTAGTACAGGTTTAAGTTATAAACCAAACACCCCTATTCTAACTGTTTAGCCAAGTAAATTGAACTGAACACTGAGCAGCCTTGTAATTATGATCAATCTACATGCACTTAACCTAATTACAACTTTTAAAACAGAAATGAACCAGTTTTAACTACAAAATCAGAAAATGCAAAGAAACTTGAAATTTCACTTACAAGGGTCCTATAGCCACTGTGGCTTGAATCCAAGTACCAGAGAACCACTAACCTAAATTTCAACCCAACTAACTCAAATCCAACCCAATCCACCTCTGCATCAACCCCTAACCATTTCCATAGCCATATGCTCACCCAGTTGACTTTTGTTGACCCGGATACAAAATGAGTGTAAACTTGAATTGGAGCTTGTAAAAAGCTATGTTAAGCTTATTTAAGCTCAATGGAACTGATAAACAAGTGTTATGAAGCTTTTGAGTATGGTTTGGAAATGGAAAATTTCAACAGTGACATAAACTGAGGATTATATCATTAAACTGAAAATTGGTACTTGGAATCAGTTTCAATACATTCAAATACTTAAAGTGAATACATTTTAACAAAACATTACAAGTTTTACACTAAGTTGAAAGATTAAACATAAAAACGACATAAGTGAAAAATGAAAAACTACAAGACTCCTTTCTTGCTTCCCTTTTTCTTTCTTTTATAACCAAACTCCTTTGCCTCTCTCTTCTGATGAAATCCCACCAATCCTAGCCATTGGATGGCTTTGAAAATGATCTTAGCCATTTAAATAGATTTTGGCGCCAAACTTCTTATCTGCCACTTGGGGGTTGAGTGAGGGGTTAGGGGAGCATTAAATGAACCTTGGATGTTAGTTGTGGAGTGGGGAACATATTTGAGTGGATGGTGAGGAGGGGGGATGGGGGATAGCTTGGTTGCAGGCAAAGCAGTTGAGAAGAAGACTTTGGCGGGTTGAGATTTTTGACCAAAGGTTAATAATACACAGGGGGGTCACAATGCAATTTGACAGGGGTCCAGAGTAGTTTGACTGTGCCACAAAGGTTTAAAGGGTTTTAAACTATAGGGACTTAATGTGTAAATCCTGAAAATCAAGGGACCATGGCTGCCAATTCTGAAAAGTTATTCCAAGGGACCACAAGTGACAACCTTCAAAAGTATAAGGACCAAACTTGCCATTTTGCAATTTTTCAAGGGCCATTTCTGCCAATTTTCAAAGTTGAAGGACTAAACTTGTAATTTTCTCAAACTTTTCATATTTTTCACCAAAGGACTAAATTTGACAACTTTTGATTTTAAAAGGACCTTTGGTGACTTTACTTTTGAAATTTTGTGCTCAGGGACTGTTTTTGACAACTTTTGAAACTTGGGGGACTAAAACTGCAATTTTTGCAAATTTGATATGTTTTTCATCTGATTTTAAACATTTTGCATCTGAAACATATAAAATGCACTTTTGAGATATTTTCAGTATTTTGATGCATTTCTGAGCATTTTTAAACGTTTTGCAGTTCAGATTTGACCAAAAATGATGAGTATTTACACACTCATCAATCCCCCACACTAAACTATTGCTAGTCCCTAGCAATCTTTTGAGAAAAACTTAATGGATTTCATCTCTTTACCAAAAGCCATTACTTCTGGAGTAGCCAAATGTTTCAGTTCAAGTAAGAACCATGGTACACCGATAACCATCTGATTTATTGGCAAATCATAAACCATATAACGGATTTGATGTGTCTTTACCAGAAGCCGTACCCTTCTCGACTAGCCAACTCTTAGATAAATTATCAATATTATCTTTGGTGAGCTGAATACCAATTATGGATTTTCCACTGCCTTTACCACAAGCCATAATCTTGCGGGCTAGCCAACTCTTCACTTTTTAGGATATGGTGAGTTGAGAACCATACAATTTTGGGCAAATTGCAAGCCATATAAACGGATTTGAGATATCTTTACCAAGAGCCGTTTGCTCCTGGATTAGCCAATCCTTTTGTCTATTAGACAAGGCGGATTGATAACCAATTGAGTAAGTGAAAAACACTTACTCCAAAAAAAAATTTTGGCCAAAAACGGGGGAATTGGGTAGATAATATGATAAAATTCGTGAGAATTCCCCCACACTTAGAAATGAATATTGCCCTCAATATTCAAAGTACCGGCGGTTATGCCGAAAACAAAGAACGTAAAAGGGAAATACTACGGCCATTATTTAGAAAGATGTTTTTTTTTTTTTTTTTTTTTAGAAGACTTATATACACAACATGTGGGCAACTCCCCCACACTAGGGTGGTACACACGGGTGAAAACCCATGTTTAGCTACTGTTTTTGATTACCGAGTCGCTAGCTTGACTCGACCCCGAATTCATTTGTTCTTGGGGAAAGTAACGTGGAAAACCAATCTCAGTCGGACTTTCGTTCACAATGTTAATAAACATATGAACATCAGAAAGTTCCACACCGACGAGATATGACCGCGGTATTGTTAATAGTAGAAACTATAAGGGATGATACCGGGGTCAAAGATGGTGTCCTCATTCCCGAAAGAGAAAAGGGAAAGAGCAACCACACCATCTTGGAAGAATGGAATAAAGACGTACATGAGAATGCATGTCCATTCCTCAGCAGAGAGAAGCAAATCACCAGTTTTGACATCTTTAAGCTTAAACTTGAAGCTTAGATGGTGATTGTCAAGAAGATGTCCGGGAGGGAGGGTGGGAAATGGTTCTTCAATCAACAGACTTTCCAGAAAAAGGATATCTCCCTCCGGATCAAGGTAAGTGTTATCAATTCCCGTTGGAATTGACTCATCACTAAGAAATGCATCGACTTCATTCCAAAGTTGTCATCTTCCTCATCAGGAGTGAGAGAAGGGATGGAAGAGTCTGGAATAAGACTAGAAGATGATGGATCATTTTTGAGCAATTCATCAATGGGAAGAATGTCTCCCATTGGATCACAAACATCATCATCCAACTCAGATGAAACTGAAGAGATTTTGGTTTCATCCACAGACTTAACAATCTCGATGCGACAAACTGATGCCGGAGGTGGGACAAGTGGTGTGCTCTTAGAGCTAGCAGTTTCCACCACTTCCGATGAAGTCTCCGATTCTAGATCATCGTCATCATCATCAAGAACACTCTTGACTTCCTCGTACAGCTTTCAAACCATTTGTTTGAACCAGGGGTGATTTTAAAGCTTTGAGCTCAAAGACGCTTTTGGCGAACACTCTTAACCGTGAAATTTGAGAGTGTTGCATTGATTCTTTCAGATTTTTGATCAATTGTGGCAACACTCGCTTGTATAGAGGTTTGGAGTTCTGGTTGACATTCAATGTGAGCTCTTCGTTGTCAACCCGTATGGTCAACTCTTCAGCAAACACATCAATCAGAGCACGACTCGTTCTTAAGAAAGCTCTCCCTAAGATAAGGGGAACTCTAGGATCTGCATCGAAGTCTACTACAACAAAGTCAGCATGGAAGTGAAAATTTCCCACTTTCATCACGACATCCTCGGCTATCCCAAGTGGACGAGTTACGGTACGGTCCGCTAGCTCGAGTGTCATACGAGTGGATGAAAGTTCAGGAAGAGACAGTTTCTTCCATACCGAGAGTGGCATGAGGTTAATGCTAGCGCCAAGATCGGCCAAGGCGGAGCATTGAAACATCCCCAAGAAATCACACGGGATTAAAACCGCCAGTGGTCTTCAAGCTTTTCGGAAGCTTATTAAGAATGGCACGCTGAGCATTGCTCATTTAGAGGGGTTTTCGCCATCTCGACATAACTTATCTTTGTTGGTGAGTAAGCCTTTAAGCGTGGATGCAAATTTAGGCATAAGAACGAGAGCATCAACGAAGCTTATATCAAAGTGAAGCTCATTGAAGATTTGGAAAAATTTTTCCATTTGCTCTTTGTTTTTGTCTTTGAGCTTCTCATCATTCATTCTTGATGGGTAAGGAAGCGGACTAGACTTTTGAGCCGGGATGGAAGTGTTTTCTGGCTCAGGATTTTTCCTCGGAACATCGGGTTCCGGACTTAAAGCTTGGACTACCGAAGGTGGGACGTGTGCGGTACTTCGTGGGCTTGAATAATGCACCTTGTCCGTTGTCTCCTTGGTAACTTGACTCAATGCTACAGGAAGAGGGGGCATAGGAGTCGTAGGTCCATTGTGCGTCTTACCACTACGAGTGGTGACTGCTTTCAACTCGGCATTGGGATTGGGAATAGTATTGCTTGGGAGTCCTCCAGAAGATGATGAGGCTTTGTTCATATTCATGTTCATGAAACTGCTCATCATATTCTTTAACTCATTTGTCTGCCGAGATAATGTGGTATCAATTTCCCTTTTTAGCTCACCTCTCATGTTATTGATCTGAGTTTGCATTGAACGCATGTTCGACTCAGTCATTTTCATGAAGTCATTTGGCATGGGAGCTTGAGGAGGTTGTTGATAACTTTGATGATTCGGAGCTTGATAAGGTTGTTGATAACTTTGATGATTAGGAGCTTGGGGAGGTTGTTGATAACTTTGATGATTTGGAGCTTGATAAGGTTGGTTGAAATTGTTCCGGTTTTGATTGAAATTTTGAGAGTTATTGAAATTTTGTTCTTGATTCGGAACAAAGCGATTTTGATTGCCATGGTTTTGCACAGGAGGAAAACCAGGTGGTGTCATACCGCTAGGTGCACGGTAGTGAGGATCAGCTTGTGGTCGGTATTGATTGTGGTTTACCGCAGCTACGGGAGCTTGGTAAAAGGAAGCATCGGTTGCTTGACAATCATAATACGCATGTGGACCACTACAAATTTCACACACCTTGTTTATGGCTTTGATTGGTTCCGGCTTATGAATTTCGCTTTTGATTTCCTTTACCTCTTTATCATACAATGGATGATGTCCGTTAGAGCGGCTAACTGGAGCGCTAACTCGGAAGAGTTACTGGATGAAGAGGCAGGAGTGTTCGGAACATTGACTTTGTTGCGAGAAATAGGGACTTTTGATTTACTCTCGCAAATTTCAAGCACATCTTTAGGTCTACGATTCAAGATATTGCCACCCGCGGATGCGCTCAAAGAATCTTGATCGTTACCGCTCAACCCATTATAAAAGATATTAACTTGTTGAAGCTCCGTGAATTCATGATGGGGGCATTTCCTGAGGAGATCTTTGAATCTCTCCCATGCCTCCAAAGTTTTCATCGAAATTTTGACGAAATCCAGAAATTTCATTTTTAAGATTAGTCGTCTTTGATGGAGGAAAGAAGTAATTCACAAACTTTTGAACAAGATCCTCCCAAGTTTCGATGGATCGAGGGGGTTCTTTTTCCAGCCAAATTCGGGCTGTCCCCTCAAGAGAGAATGGAAAAAGCATCAACTTGATCACTTTTTGTGGCACGTCCTTGAAATTGATAGTTGAAGTCAACTTGTTGAACCAACGGATGTGTGCATACGGGTCTTCTCGATCAGACCCGCGGAATTGATTTGTAGACACAAGTGTGATCAAATGTGTCTTCAATTCGAAGTGATCAGAACTGATAACTGGTAAAACGATGGCATCTCCATAACCCTCGGTGGGTGCCTGGAGCATTTCCGCCATAGTACGTTCGTCCGCCATGGTGTTGCTTGAAATAGTACGAATCTCGGGACTATTTGGGCAAAGACGCCTACGAGAACGTCGTTTAGGAATTTCTACTAGATCACGCAAAGGACTCAATGATCTAGAAGAACGAGTGCGCATGCACTAGAGTTAACTCTAAGAGACTCAGAGTTAAGGAGAGAAATGGAATTATGAAGATATTTCAGATGAGAATGAGAATTATGAAGACGGTTTTATAAAAATCAGGGTGAGAAGAATCTTTATGGGTTTTCTGGTTCTGAAACGTCGATATCACAACAAAATCAATTAACACAAAATCGAGGCAAAACAACAGTGAACTTAACCAATAATCCAAGATGAATGGCTTCTTTGAAAAAGGTACACCAATCACAAGGACACAAAGGCAAGTTTTAAATCTTTAGTTCGGGAACTTATTATGGTCGCACCCCCAGTTAGGTAGTGCACGGCCTTGGTTTGCGGTGGTAATCTTTTAAGTTGTTATTATTAAAGAAAACGATTTAATCTTTTTGTATTTTTATTTTTGATACATATATAGAAACAAAAGAAAAATATTTTTGTGTTTTATACGTTTTTGCTTGTTTTTGGGTTTTTGGATTTTTTTAAATAAAAATATGGATATATATATAGATAGATGGATGATATGAACAAATGAGTGAGTATTCAAACAACTAATCTTCTAGACGTAAGACAAATAGCACAGCTCCCCGGCAGCGGCGCCAAAAATTTGATGCGTGCCAAACAGTCAAGCTAAATCACACAAGCCCGCCACTTGTGAATGGCGGACCGTAACCAGCTTAAAACTGCTTAAGCACGAATGCAATGAAGATCAGAGGAGTATAGTGTTTCCCCGGGTCGTTATGTCCCAGCGAGCTATGCGATGAATTATCAAACGTTTAGTGATCGAGGAGTTTGAACGGAAAAAGGATTTGGTTATGATTATAACTACGGAATAAGCCAACAAATAAAAACGGCTTAAATGCAAATTAAAGGAAAATTAAAAAGATAAAATCTATTAAATAAACGCTATCACTA
The DNA here is from genome assembly GCA_910596185.1 of Chrysanthemum makinoi. Taxonomy (NCBI): domain Eukaryota; kingdom Viridiplantae; phylum Streptophyta; class Magnoliopsida; order Asterales; family Asteraceae; genus Chrysanthemum; species Chrysanthemum makinoi. Next base: position 226,589,501 of record OU343218.1, read on the forward strand.
TAATTAAAATGATGTTTTTGTTTTTATGTTTTTATAAAAAATTAAAAATCTACGCGACGCATAAAATTAAAAAAGTGAAACTAAAGAAATATTAATCCTAAAAATATGAAAATGATATTTTTACAAACCTAATAATAAAAGAAACTTTTTAGAAAAAGAAAACTATTTTTACAACTAATTAATTAATTATTATTAATTAAAAACTATTTTTAACTATTAAATAATTACCTAAAATACAAGAAAATGTGAAATAAAGCTAGAAAAATAAAATTAAGACTTAGAAAAATCTAAAATATCAAAATAGAATTTTCAAAACTATTTTTGTATTTTTCTGATTATTTTTCTATTTTCTAGGAATTTTAAACTATTAAAAACTAATTAAATTACTAAAAATTACAAAATGAACTATGAAAAATATGGAAAATTACTTTTTCTACTTTTTATATTTATCTAAGCCTAAGAAAAATGAAAACCTATTTTTTTGAACCTTTTTTTAATTTTTTGTATTAAATGCTATTTAAAAGTGCTTAAAACTAATAAAAATCAAGAAAAATAGCAAAATGACTTAGAAAAATATGAAAAATTCAGGAAAACTCTAAAATTATATTCTAAATCTGAGAAAAATATAAAAACAGGTGCTTGTGTACAAGATTATGAAACTGATGTGGAATGATCTTAATAATAAGCACTTAAATAAGCCAAATGATTAAGACAAGCCACCAACTGCTAACAGAAGTTCTAATAGGCTAAATTAACTAAAATGCAATGAGAATCAACAGGCCTTAAACACTGGAATGCAAGATAACAAGATTTGATGATATGAGATTTTTGCTTAAAACACAGGTTTGGGTACCAACTGTTGATACAAGCACAAGCTTCAAATTAAGCTCAAGATGAAAATCACCAACTGGGACTTGGATAGGACCTGGGTGAGACCAAGTGTACCAAAAATCAGTCCATGGAAAGCTCTTTTGAGCCCTGTGCACAAGCTGCACAAAACTGAGAAAAAGCTCAGTATGCTGAGCTCAGTGGAGCAGGGCAACTAGGCCTAAGTTGATGAGCTTGTTTAGAGCTTTTAGAAAATTGACTAAAATCCTCAAAAATGCAGATAAGTAATAGTACCAGATGAAGTTTCTAAAACAACAAATTTCATTGATTCAGGCTTAAAAATGAACCCAAGAAAAATCCCTATCAGTTGGCTCAAAACCTGATTTTCATATTTTGACTTTGAAATAAAAATGAGAAGTTGACTTTTTTGAGTTTTGCCACTGATTTTAAATACTGAGATTGATGTTAATGATTGAAATGGAACCTCTGCAAGCCTTGGTTATAACTTTGGAACATAAAACAAGATTGTGGATCTCCAAAAATCTCAACAAAGGAACTGTTGAGATTGTTTAAGTTGAATGTTGACTTTTGCAGGTACTAAACACAAAAGTAAGACAGATATGTACTCAAATTGGTCAAACAAACATGAACAACCAGAATTTAACTCACAAACACACCTCTAGTACAGGTTTAAGTTATAAACCAAACACCCCTATTCTAACTGTTTAGCCAAGTAAATTGAACTGAACACTGAGCAGCCTTGTAATTATGATCAATCTACATGCACTTAACCTAATTACAACTTTTAAAACAGAAATGAACCAGTTTTAACTACAAAATCAGAAAATGCAAAGAAACTTGAAATTTCACTTACAAGGGTCCTATAGCCACTGTGGCTTGAATCCAAGTACCAGAGAACCACTAACCTAAATTTCAACCCAACTAACTCAAATCCAACCCAATCCACCTCTGCATCAACCCCTAACCATTTCCATAGCCATATGCTCACCCAGTTGACTTTTGTTGACCCGGATACAAAATGAGTGTAAACTTGAATTGGAGCTTGTAAAAAGCTATGTTAAGCTTATTTAAGCTCAATGGAACTGATAAACAAGTGTTATGAAGCTTTTGAGTATGGTTTGGAAATGGAAAATTTCAACAGTGACATAAACTGAGGATTATATCATTAAACTGAAAATTGGTACTTGGAATCAGTTTCAATACATTCAAATACTTAAAGTGAATACATTTTAACAAAACATTACAAGTTTTACACTAAGTTGAAAGATTAAACATAAAAACGACATAAGTGAAAAATGAAAAACTACAAGACTCCTTTCTTGCTTCCCTTTTTCTTTCTTTTATAACCAAACTCCTTTGCCTCTCTCTTCTGATGAAATCCCACCAATCCTAGCCATTGGATGGCTTTGAAAATGATCTTAGCCATTTAAATAGATTTTGGCGCCAAACTTCTTATCTGCCACTTGGGGGTTGAGTGAGGGGTTAGGGGAGCATTAAATGAACCTTGGATGTTAGTTGTGGAGTGGGGAACATATTTGAGTGGATGGTGAGGAGGGGGGATGGGGGATAGCTTGGTTGCAGGCAAAGCAGTTGAGAAGAAGACTTTTGGCGGGTTGAGATTTTTGACCAAAGGTTAATAATACACAGGGGGGTCACAATGCAATTTGACAGGGGGTCCAGAGTAGTTTTGACCAGGCCACAAAGGTTTAAAGGGTTTTAAACTATAGGGACTTAATGTGTAAATCCTGAAAATCAAGGGACCATGGCTGCCAATTCTGAAAAGTTATTCCAAGGGACCACAAGTGACAACCTTCAAAAGTATAAGGACCAAACTTGCCATTTTGCAATTTTTCAAGGGCCATTTCTGCCAATTTTCAAAGTTGAAGGACTAAACTTGTAATTTTCTCAAACTTTTCATATTTTTCACCAAAGGACTAAATTTGACAACTTTTGATTTTAAAAGGACCTTTGGTGATTTTACTTTTGAAATTATGTGCTCAGGGACTGTTTTTTGACAACTTTTGAAACTTGGGGGACTAAAACTGCAATTTTTGCAAATTTGATATGTTTTTCATCTGATTTTAAACATTTTGCATCTGAAACATATAAAATGCACTTTTGAGATATTTTCAGTATTTTGATGCATTTCTGAGCATTTTTAAACGTTTTGCAGTTCAGATTTGACCAAAAATGATGAGTATTTACACACTCATCAGTACTGCTAAAGACAAAGTCAAAGTACTGCACCTAAAAGTCAAAGTACTACAAGAACAAAAGAACTGTTATTCGTTTATGGAAAGTATTGTATTCTATGTTTAGATTACTTGTCGTACAAGGTTATCAATTGTAAACCGACTAGGATATCCTTGAGCCTATAAAAGGACTCCTAGATTGGCATTAGATGTACGAGTCTATGAGTTTTAGAGTTTACGAATTCACAAGTTAATTAGTGTTCGATTATCTTAGAGTTGTATTAGAGTATCTGCATAATAAGCAGATTTAGAGTTTATAATAAAAGGTTATTCTTCTTAGCTTTGTAAAGTAAATTCCGCGTACTTGATAAAGATTGCTCAGTGTTTCTTTGTTAATAACTTAGGATTTATCCGAGGTTATTAAACCTTAACAAGCTAGTTAAGTTAGTTTGATTAAAGTATATCGATCCAACACAGGCTATTACAAACAGAGTTCACAAACTTCTTCCTCAACTGAGTCTCCAAAACAGCATACATACATAAATTCTCTCTTCTAATCAACGCCTTTATCTCATCTTGCTTAAGGGTAGAATTCATCCCCTTAACATTCCAAGCAGCTAGTTTGACTAACATTTAAAATTTGAAGGGTGTGAAGCAATACCTCGTTGCATATGAGCAATAGATTCATCATGGACATTGGTAACATCATCCTGAGCCAAGAAATGAGCACTACCACCCACATCTTCAAGCACTTCCTCAACCATATTCCCATCCGTAATCTTCAATGACTCCAGAACTTTCTCAAAAATATTAAAACCAACTCTAGACTTGTAAAGGTCAATCATCTTCTCAGTCCAACTCTCTAACTCATAAAGAGAAAACACTTGGTCTATTTCGATGAAAAGCTCAACCTCAACCACTTGCCTTTTAACCACTAAGTCTTTAATCCTCTTCAATTCATCTCTATAAGCCTCATCATATGCCTTAGTATAAGCTTGATTCTTAGTTAGACCTTTCTCTTCCATTAAACCCTTACACATCCTTTCAGCATTCTCTTTAGATCCTTTCATCAGCCATTTATTACGATAGTTGATTTGTTTTTACAGCTCAACCACTTTCTGTCTTAACCTTTCCACATTAGCATTAGGAGTTGGGACCACATATTTCCTTTTGTAATATTGTTTTAGATCTTTAGACCATCCATCTATCTCCTCTATACCTATAGACAAACCCTTAGAACAAACATCATCAATTCTCTTCCTTGTAGCTTCCCACTCAAGTTTTTTCTCAATTTCAGTTTCATCAGCCAAGGTAGAAAACTTGTTATTCTTCAAACCATTCTTATTACTACTGCCATTACCTTCCTCACCATCCACATCCATTTTACCTTTACCTTTATCACTTTTACCACTTCCATCAGGCTGATTATCATTAGGAACTCTAACCTTCTTGTTTGGAACAAACTGCTTATTCTCATTTCTAGCATACCTCTGATCTCCATTTCCTCTACCATACCCATTACCTCTACCCCTTCCACCAAAACCACCTCTACTAGAACTAGCACCATAAAAATTCCTCTGCACATAAGTACCCATATTATCACCTTCCTTCCTAGTGGCTTCCTTCCTACCCAGATTCTGCCATTCACCATCATTCTTCCCTTCATTCAAACCAACACCAGTTTTCTGTCTCTCGTTATCATTTCTCACCACTTTCTCAGCTTCAGTAATAATCCTATTAGGACAACCAACAAAATTGTGGCCAAACACTTTGCAATGACCACAAATTGGAGGTCTCCAAACATACTCCACCCTTAGCTTCATAGACCTTCCTAAGCTCTTGTAATTGACTTCAACCTGATCCACTAGACCCTTAGCAGCATCAATCTCCACCAGAACTCTAGCAAAACTAGCCCTACCAGACGCCTTCTCACACATAGAAGTAGTGATTATGTCCATGATGATTGGGTTACCAATTCCACTAGCAATCCTGCTAATACCCTCCACATTCCAAGCCTCTAAAGGAACATTCATAATCTTAACCCATACAGGAACCTTGGTTGGCTCTGGCTTACTCATACACATTCCTGCTTCCCACTTTTGAACAAACAGCGGCTTACCATCAACAAGCCAAGGTCCATTTTCCAAAACAAATTGCATACCCTTATCAGATTTGAACTTAAGAAAATACAAACCACACTCATTCATAATAATTTCATCAAAAAAGTATGGCCTCCACATTCTCCTTAGATGACCCATAATCTCCCTGTAACTCATCTTCATTCCCACAAAATACCCAACCAAAGTCATATTCCAACTCCTACTACCCTCTAGAATAACAGGATCCATTTCCATAACTTCATCACTTATATATATATATATATATATATATATATATATATATATATATATATATATATATATATAGGGGGCCTTTATTTTGAGAACCCTGTTAAGTGCGAGAACTGCGAGAACCCCTTATGTACTCCTAGTAATGCATATTGTGCAACATATCAATGCAACATAGCATTTTTTAATTATTAAACCTTTTTTATTAATCCAAAAGGGTATAATAGTAAAAGTCTATTTTATATTATTGATTTTTTTTAAATAAATAAATCCTAAATTTTAAAAACATTCATTTTTTTTTATTTTTTTTATTTATTTTATTTTTTTGCGTGTTTTTGGCTTTTTTTCTGAAACATGCATGTTTTAAAACTGATTTAGTGCATATGTGTTTTTTTGAATTAATTTTATTATTTTGGTTTTTGGAATAGTTTTTTTTTACATCCATGTTTTTCATAGTGAAGTGCATACATGTTTTTTAGATAAGTTTATATGAAACCAAAAACATACATGTTAAATATAAAATCCAATATCGATTGATATACAATTAAATACAAATTTTTAAGAAGTAGAAATACATGAATCTAATCGATCTATACACGTGTGTACAATTTAACGCAAACATATATATGTGCACACTCCTTGTTATCAATATTTTTAGAAGTCGGACATATATGCACACTAGTAGTCGTCAAAGTTCAGAAGTTGGACATATGTGCACGCTCCTTTTCAATGTTTCAAAAGACGGACAAATGTGCACACTCGTTGTCATCATTCTTTAATTCACAGATCCGATACAAAGAAAAATATAAAAATTAGGAAAAATAAACGCAAACTAATATTACACACGTATAAACACATGTATGAGGGCCTAAATTTAATTTTTTTATTTATGTTTTTGGAATAATATTTTACAATTTATGTCTTTCAAATAGTAAAGTGCCTATGTATTTTCTAGATAATGTAAATTTATTAAAAACCAAGAACATACATGTTAAATGCAAAATAAAGAAGCTATAACCATTAAACTAAAATTATTTGTATAACCACGTTAAAAAACATACATGTTAAACCAAGAACATACATGTTAAATATATGTTAAACCAAGAACAAACATCTTTAAAACATACATGTTAAATCAAGAACATATATGTTAAACCAACCTTTGGAATCGATGAGGTAATATTAATTGCACGACCAGTTTGTGAATGAATCATCAAAGTGTATTTAAATTAATAATAGGTCATTGCCTAATAATGGGCCGAAACTTAGCCATTTCACAAGACATTGTGTATTAAAAACTTTGTGCTAAATTTTGTGGGAAAAGAAATTGAACCTATAGATCTATTCAATAAAACGCAATGTGCTTTCCATCTGAGCCATCTATACATATGTGTTAATTATCACTTTTTTAGTGCATTTATTAAAAAATAAATAAAAAATAAAAAAAATAATAATAATAATAAGTAAAGTATTATAAAACAATGTTCTAGAGCCTGTACTTCATTTTTGCTCGAAAAAGGGTTCAAAACTTGAAACATGTAAAAAGGTCATTTTGGCTTAAGCAATATTACTGCTGCAAATATCACACCTTATACATCATAGTTGCATTTTTTAAAACGTTTTAAAACCAAATTACCCTTCATTCGACGGAAGTAAAGTACATGCTCCAAAGTAACTTCGGCTTATACATTTTTTTTTTGAACTTTTTCTTTCACCGTAAATGATGTAAAAATGTCATCATTAAGCAAGTGTTTGCCATTGCATTTCGAGTGTGCAAGTATGAGTATATGATATAGGTAAGCCACATTCAGACAGCCAGCCACATCAAACTAGTTACACTCGATAGTTGATCCGTTTTTCACTCATAAATCATAAAGAGCACTTAGTTGATATTATTACCAATATAAACTAATTATCCTAAGCTAACTATATTCACCTGTAAACACATTAAAACAGTTTCATAATCTTCTGCCACATAAAACATTGAGATAATTGCATATTATTATTTGTTACAATTATCCACTTTGTGTAACTATAATATGAACATATGACTATTTATAAATCAAAGTGTTATTATAAAAACTAAAAAGCAACATACTAACCCCTTTGGTGGACGTGATTCTGTGTTTCCTTGGCTTCTTGATACCATAACCAAAGCATACGAATCATAAGTTAAATGACCAAAAAAAACATACGAATCCATAGCTTTTGGATCGTCCGGTTGATTTATCATTGATAATAACGAATCCATAGCCTTTGAATCAACTAGAAAAGATGATGATGGGTGATGTTTTTTTCACCGGAAAACAGATCTAGAAGGAGGCGGATGAGAGGGTTTGTGGGGGGTGATTATTAGGTTATGGAGAAGAAGATCTGAATAATATAAAACCGTATCTTTGCCATGTTTTTAGCAAAAAATTGAATTATCAGTTGAAGATATGTAAATGTTAATTACCTTTATTGCCCCTGCGAATTAAGTATAATAATTTAAAAAAAAAATTCTAACTTATTTTTTTGGTAAAAGGGATACACCCCGGTAAAATATATTAACCAAAAAAATCAATGAAGTACAATGGAATGTGACTGAGTGCCACATTAACCTCAAGCAAGTGTTTGAACATCCAAGAAAAAACTAGTGACAGGCCACTAGACGTTACATGTGACAACTCGTAATTTCAGGTCATATTACAAACTTTAAAAGTTTCACTATTTCATCATTTATCGTAAACTACGTTTACGAGTATCAAATTCGCGTAACCTTAATGGTTTAGCTGCGAATTCAAGAACATATCATCAAGTACATTTCATATAGACTAGATTTAGTCTACATAACATCAATAACATCATTTCATATCGGTTCATGCATGATTTTGCATTTATTCATTAAACGTTTATTTTTCCTATTAAATAAACGCTATCGCGTAAACATTATTTTGAAACATTGATCCGACACTTCCAAAAATAATCTTAATATATTTTTATACTCATTTTAAGACTATAAAAATTATATTATTAATTTACCCGATGTTTTCAATTTATTTTGTATATAAATTGTTATATTTATATAATTACGACGGTTTTCTTAAAAACTACACGATAATTATTATTTCACTCAGATTTTGCAAGAAATGTATTTTTATAATTTTTATGACCTCAATATATTTTGTCTTGACCCGTTAAAAGTTATTTTTATCTAACGCTACCCTAAATACTCAAATGTGTATTCAACTTACCACATATCTTCAAGTAACTTACATATAATTACACTTATACTTAATTAAAAAAAAAATAAAAGTGGTGACTAACACCCCCTTGTCGACAAGGGGTGAGTCATTAGTCTTTGGCTAAATATCTCTACACTAGTATAATGTATTATACTTCACAAACACATTCACTTCATTTTCTTCCAAGTAAAAGATCAAACTCTCTCATCTTTCTCTTCCTCTTGCAACCGGCCACACCAAGGGACCAAGGAAGAATCATCCAAAAAATTTCTAGACAAGATTTAAACACTCTAGTCTCACTCTTTATTAAGGTTGTGCAATAAAAACCTTGGGTGATTAGGAAAAATCATTTGTTCTCATAACCTCATCAAGTTTACTAGTAAGCATCCATATTCATCATCATATTTCATATTTATTTTGATGTTCATTTCATTTAACTTGAGAAAACATGCAAGTCATATGATGTTTATACCACGTTTTCATTGATTTTAAGAGTTATATATATATTTGTCATCCTATAATTACTCCTTGTTATAAATCACTCTTGGTGATGTCTAGGAACCCATGACACCCTAAGAAGGTGTATGGTAGGATTAGAATAGCTCCGGAGTTGTTTTGAATGGGTTAGAATAGGTTTGGCGCGAGAAAAACTCATTTCGACAAGTTTTAAAAAGGTTCTGTCCATATTTTTAAAATCTGGAAAATTCGACAGTAGGTAAAAAATTTTGGCCTAGATATTTAGAAAATACACTTTAAAACGAAAACGTGGCCGCTTGAACGGATTAAAACGAGCTATAACGAAGAAGTTATGAATTTTTCAAGTTAGGCGACGAAAACTATAATTTTCTGGAAATTTCAGCATGTTATGTTTATTTTGTACGAGTCAAAAATGAAACTTAGGCGTTATAAATTATGTCGACTTATCAAAAATATATTAGTATACTTTGATACAAAGCTAAGGACCTATAAAACGTAGAAAACGGATTTGTAATGATTAAATTATACACGTTTACAAAAAGTTGTCGTAACTTTAATATATAAGAAAAACTATTAAATTTCTAATAGACAAGTTTTACGGCAAACAAGTGACCATGTTGAAGGTTGATTTTAACATTGATGTAGAACTTTTTATAAAGTGATGTCTTCTAGTAAAAGTTAGTTCGCCTAGTATATTTTTCAAAATGTCCCACCGTTTGACTAGCGGAGTTGTAATGAATTAAATATGGTTACTCAAACTTTGCCCAAAACCATCCTTAAACTATATTTTGGGACACAAGTACCATACTTAATCTACATTTTTCTTTATGCTCGAGACCTCTAGGATGAAAAATTAAATGCTAAAACTTTGAGATAATGATACAAGCTTCCCAAAACCGTTGAGTTTGTTTCCTAACACTCGACGTGCACCATTTTACGACTAGCTTTTCGAGGCCATTTTAGTCACTTTCATGAAAATTTCAACGACATTATTTTACGACGAAAAGTTATAATTTCACAATAAATCATTAAATGATTATCGTAAGATATCATTTCAACGTAAATACTTGTAAAGTATTTTATAACATGACGAGATGTCATAAACATATATTTCGACGATAAATTCTATTTTCAAAAGCTGCACAAGTGGTACAGATTTCATATGAGTTTTCATGCACGACATTACATCATAACTTATCATAGAGCATATCATTCATAATAGGTCACGCTCGAGGTTACTCATTTCAGTATTGCAATTACATCATCATTATCATTGCAACAGGTGAGTTTTCATAGCCCCGATTTATTCAAGTTTTTACTTTATTTCAAACCCACGGGGGAGAATACATTGTACATCATTTTTTTTTATAACGATACCAAGTATATCAAATTCATTACATTGCTTAAGTTACCTCATGCCAATTGAATGTCCCCATTATATAACATGAACCGTTAATTTCATAGAAGCGAGGGTGAGTGGATAGATCTATCGAGGGTGACTCCTCCATCCGGGTTGGTGGATTCCAACTAGTTAAACGGATGCATTTCATTTAATATCATTATTTGAGTTGTTTGGCAAACACTCTGTTGGGGCGAACATCATGATCAGTCTAGTTTCGGTGTCATGGGCTTATAGCAATTGTATCATTTTTGTGACATCATTGTCATACAAACTTATACTTGTGGTAGTCGTATAATGCATATACATAAACTCTATGAACTCACTCAACCTTTGTGTTGACACTTTTAGCAATGCATTTTCAGGTAACTAAGGCATTCACTTCATGGCATGCATGTGGACATATCATAGAGTCGCGGTGACGACGCGTCTCACATGGGATTTATACATTTTTAAAACATCGTTTGACTTGTACCATACTTATTTTCCGCACATAGTAACTTTCATTTGGGACCTATCTTTGTAACTCTGAATGTTTTATTAAATCAAGCGATGTATTTTCCAAACGACACTTTAGGTCGTTCAATATAACTGTGATTGTGATGCAATGACAGTCAATCCCCAGGAATTTCATTCCGCTGCAAAACAGGTAATTTGGGGGTGTGACAGATTGGCATCAGAGCTTCGTTTATAGAGAACTAGGTTGCATCATTGACCCTAGACTATAACTACATCATCATAGCATTTCATTATTTCATCATAAGTGCATAGTCACTATACATGCGGTTTTATACGCACATTTTACGAGTTATTTACTTTCATTTCAAAATCGATTGTCACATAGATGCCTTCAAATACCCATCCCATCATACTCACATCACTTTGACATGGAGAATGCTCTGTCATTCCCTATTACAATTTTAACATTAGTTGACTCAACACCGATAACATCAGATGATGAGACTGAACCCTTTTAGGAGGACGAAGTTGCACCTACACCATCGCAATCACTATTGATTCACCGTAGGATTAGGACAATTTTTATCATTCGGTTGGGACAGATTATACCATTTGGTAGAACTTATAGGCTTAGTCCTAATGGACCTATTAGGATGCTTACTACAAGGAAGATAGTAGTATTTCATTCGCCATCATCTCCTAACTTACCACTAGGATTTCCATCATCATCGTCATCATTGTCATCTAGAGTACCATCCGTGCCATCACGTCTCATAGACACTACTCATACACCTGACTTGCAGCTTGGGAAGCGTGCATGATTTGACACACCATTATCATTTATCACTAAGACTATAGACACTACACCGTCTCATAGGTTTGAGGACTGTGAGATTTCTAGGGCTATTGCTGCTAGACCGCCTACTACTCCTACACTTGAAACACAATTAGACTACCAACAGGAACAGATAATAAGCACCTTTCTAGATAATGTAATCTTTATCCCTTATTAACTCCATGATAATCACAACCTTTGTTTATTTCATTCCTTATTCCAATTGCCCAATTTTCAATCATTTCGCGACAATACCTCACTATCTTACTAGGGTTAGGCCAACTTTATTCTTGACCAATTAGGAGAATATTACCACTCTATGAGGTTCTCCCATGTGTCCTACAAACCATTCAACAATTTATATTTCAAGTTACTTTGCTACTACTTCATAACATTATTTCACTTAATTTTATTTCAAGCTATTTTTACACCATCTTAGAAACGTTGTTTCATAAGATTTTAAACAAGTTGTTTCGTTACCACCCTATCAATTGGCTTTCAGTCATTTTATCAATTATTTAATACCATCATGCGAAACGATTTTCATGTTACTCTGAAAAATTATTGAGTCATTATCTTTGATTGGTGCAAAACCGTCAAGCTATCTCACACAAGCTAGCCACTTGTGAATGGCTAACCGTAAGAAACTTAAAACAGCTCAAACACTAATGCAATTAAGATCAGAGGAATATAGGGGATTCCTGGGTCGCTAAGTCCCACGGAGGATGAATTGGTGTTTAACACAAATGATGTCGAATAATCACTAAAGATAGTGATCAATAAGGATTTTGATGAATAATTATACCTAAAGAAAAGATTAATAAATTACAGCGACTTAAATGCAAATTAAAGGAAATTAAAAAGTTAAAATATATTAAATAAACGCTATCACTATTTTTACAATGATGTTTATGTGATTTATAAAATAAAATGACTTAAATAAACTATTTTAACTAAAACGTAAACTTAAATTATCTAAAAACTAGATTTAAAATGAAAACGTACGTTAAGTATAAAAAATTACGAGGCAAGCAAAAACGTAAAATCTGTGAAATAAAAGTCCTACAAGTGTAAAAACAATTTTATTACGTACTATATGATAAAAGAAAATTTTAGAAAAAGATTTATATTTTTTTGACTTTTATATTTTTTTATTATGAATTAAATAAGATTTTACACTAATTAAATGTTTAAAAATACTAAAACTATTGAGAAAAATCTGAAACTTTTTTGTAAAATACTTAATACTAATACAAAACTAAGAAAATTGAAAAGGATGAAAAAGCTGTTTCAAATAAGCTGGAAATAAGCAATTAAGCTCGTATAAGCTTATTGTGAAAACAAGGCTTATGTATTAAATAGTGTAAAAGAAAACTGAAAAAGTCCCTAGGGCAGATGGTGTGTGTGTGGTGTGGTGAGCTGGGTGGCCAGGGTTCGAATCCCAGCACTGCCTTTTTGCTAACTATTTTATTTTTTTGATTTTTCTTCACAAACTTGTTAAACACACTTAAATAAGCACTTTTTATAATTACAACTTTTTACAAAAACCTCTAATAAGCACTGAATAAGCTGAAAATACTTAACAGTTAGCAAAATAAATGATTAAGCACTATGATTAATTAAAATAGCTATAAGCTAGTAAATAAGCTAAGGCTAAATGAGAATTAGCTAAATAACTGTTTATAAGTTAAAATAACAACTGAAAAAAAAAACAAAATGACTAGGAATAAGCACTAAATAAGATGTAAATAAGCACTTTAACTAAACTGTTTTAACAGGATACTATTAGATTTCTAGGTACTTTCTAGCTACTTTTTAAGCACTGAAATAAGTCAAGAAATGAAAAGGAGCACTTGAACTAACAAGCTAACCAACTGAGCTATCCAAAAAGCTAAAATACTCACAGTGGTGTTCACTAGATAGCTTTTAATGAGCTTATTCAAAAACTTGAAAACACTGACTAATTATTAGACTAGATAAAATGGACAAAACAAAAAACTTATAGCAGGCCTACTAAATAAGCCAAGAATGGAAAAATAAAAACTGGAATCTTGAGAAAGCTAGGTGAGCTTCTCAAAAAGCTAAAACACATCAGCTAGAGGCCATTAATAAGCTCTCTAAGAGCTTGTGAAATGGGGTACCACAACTGTGCACAGGGCACTCTTTTTGACAAGGGACTCAAAAGAAGCTATGAAATAAGCTGTTAATAAGCTAAGTAGAAGTTAACTATTATTTTTATAATTTAGTTTAGCAGCCAAACTTTAATATCCCACAAGCTTTTAAGCTAAAACTCAGTATTAATCACACAGTAAAATTCTAAGTTTTATTCAAAAACGGGTATTTATAAATTTTGACTTTTTATAGAAATGAGCTAAGTTGACTTTTATGAGATTTTAATTGATCCTATGAGCTGAATAAGTTGTATTAAGCTATAATAAGACTGATTTAAGCTAGATTACTAAGTTGTAAGCAACTTTGATGAGATTTGCATTCCAAACTCTTAATAGTGAACTGACAAATTAGATTTAGAAGCTATTTTGACTTTACCACAAGTGACCACTCGTTTTTAATGTTGAACTGAGTTATTTAGAACTAATGTAACATGCAATAAACAAGAACACAGATTTAAACAACCTCTAGTTCAGTAGAACAAACAAAACCAAACACCCCTTTAAGCAAACTGTTGTAAAGCTTATCAAGGCTTAACAATGATTTAAGCTGAAAAACTGATTCAGACATACATTTATTGACATAAAAGGCTGATTTGAGCTCCTAAATACCAACAATAAAAACAAAAACTATAGATTGCTTACTATGCAAACTTGACAGTGGTAAAATAAAAACTAAGCAACTATGAAAATTAATGAACAAGCTAGCAAATAAAAGCAATAATGTTACTAAGATACACTAAATAAGCATATAAATCACAATGATAAGCAGTTATAAGCAGTGGAACATAGAAATGACAAATTTAAGGATTAAGCTTACAAATTGCTTTAATGCTCAAAATTGAGAATTGAGAACTGATAATCACACCCTATTGCTTCCCAAGAAGCTCTAAACCATAAGCAATCCAAATATCACCATGCTTCAGCTTTGTTCTTCATTTCCTTGCTTTTTATTTTTGACTAATTTTTTAGTGATTTTTTGTATTTTTGAATTTTAAGTCTAAACTTAGTTATAAATGTTTTTAATAGCTTAAACAAACTTCTAAGAGCTTATATAAGCTTATTGAGCTTAGAATAACAACCACAAATAACATTTGTACCTATTGAGATTTTTGAATGTGAAAATTGCACAAACTTGAAATAAGACTTAACACTGAAATTGCAACTGAGAAGAGGTTTAAAATACAATGAAATATGATTACAAAGTACTTGAAAGATTTGAAATACACTAGAAAACTTAAAAACTTGAAAACAACATAAGCTAAAACTAAATTACACTAGATATTTCTTCACATAGCTTCCCACTTGTTATATAAAGATCTTTTCATCTATGTCGACACCTCTGAGTATTTCCCACTTCAATCTAACCGTTGATTTAATCCAGATCATCAAATTCGACAAATGGCACTTTTGGCGCCAAAAATTTCTTGAGCATGTTTATCTCATTAATGGGACTTGGATGGATGTGGAGGTGGAAGGGGAGTTGGTAACAGGTGGAGATGGTGAGGTGGAGTGAAAAACAAGTGGTGAAAACCAGTCGGTTTTGGCTTAAACAGGCTGGAGAGACAAAGGCTAAAGATGGCGGTTTTTCTAAATTTAAATTTTTGGGCCGGGTTTGGTTTATTGGATTTGGGCCTGAGTTGGGTTTAGGGATAATATATAGGTCCGTTTGGTTTGTAGTTATTTTAACACAAGGACCAAAACTGTAATTCTGCCAAAGTTGAAGGGGCTGATATTGAAACTTTTCCAATCTTATCACAAGGACTAAACCTGTAAATCTTGAATAGTACAAGGACCAATTGCATAAAATTCCATTTATTAAATGTCCAAGGACCATTTTTGACAATTTTCAAACTCCAGGGACCAAACTTGCAATTTTTCTCTAAACTTATCATAAAGGACCAATTATGCCACAATTGAATAGTACAAGGTGTAGTTTGAATAATTTCTATTTTTAAACTCACCAAGGACCTGATTTTGACATTTTTCAAAGTTTAAGGACTAAAATTGTCATTTTGTAAATTTTAAACTTTAAAGGGTTTGTTTTGACAACTTTTGAATCTCATGGACCTTAAATGACATTTTACAAGTTTTTGAATTACCAGGGACTAGATTTGACAATTTTTGAAACTTGGGGGACTAAAACTGCCAAATATGCAAACTTGATACATTTTTCACCAGATTTTGGCATTTTTTCATTTAAAACACATAAAACACTTGTTTGTGATATTTTTATCATTTTGAAGCATTTCTGAGTGTTTTCAGATATTTTTGGCATTCTAAACAGTATAAAAATAATGAGTATTTAGACACTCATCAATCTTACAAAACAAAACGTTGAATACCATCTAAAACTTCGGAGGAACATAATACCATTTCAACAAAACCAAGCATCACATCATTTGTCCTTGATTATACATGGCCTGATCTCCTATGTATAATTCAGGAAGAATTATGTCATGAAAGTAACAAGCATCATTTCAAATTTCTTAAAATAATCTTCACTCAAAAGCAAAGCTTTGTAATCAGATAAATTGTTCATAAACATTTCTTTTGTTAACACTCTATAGAAGCCTACGCCATTCATCCCTCACTCAACCGATAAGTTAGAATTTGACGAGTGACCTTTTTAGGAAAGGCTTCCTATACCATCTATGAGGAGGATTCCTCGATACAAGAAAACAATGAAAGCATTCTAGGACTACCAACAAGGACTAGAAGTATATAGTAAGACATTTCAAAACTCAACAAAAATCTTAAGACATCACGAGACATTCCGAAACACTAATTTGGACTAGAAGCCAAATTCTATCATTTCAAAAGTACTAGCTAGACCGAGTTACGAGATTTAGTACGAAGCGTATACACACTAAGCAACATCATAGGGATAAACCAAGTCTTCTAAATGAGACTACAGAACATTTCACTAAACATAGCCTCAACAATATGTGAACTTCCCTACAATGAGTTTCCCTTAAAGGAAAATTTGGTTAAATTTAAGTTATCGATATAAACTTCCTCTAAGACATTGTGTTCTCTAGAAATCCCGAGTAACCTCACTTCTATATCAAGAGATGCAACAGGTTTGAACATATCGAACAAACAATGACTCTCCATCTACAAGTGAAATTAGAACAAACATTCCTTGGTATAGTATAAGCTGATATCTACTTTCTGGCTAGCATGATAACGATCTAAGTGATGAAATATTTTAGAAGCACTCAATATCGGAACAAATCTTGAAAATCAATCACTACATCACATCACTTAAATATTTAAGGTTTTGTGACATTACAACATAGAGCATGGAAACACTTCGATAATCAAACAATAAACATTTTAGTCATGGAGACTAAGCACCTTAGGCAAGTAAGACTCAAGTAATGACATTCGCTAGAACTAGAAACGCGAGGAATCACAACTGTTACCCATAATCTATTCCTTTCTATAAGGTCCTTTTCGACAGATTTAACATTTTGAAATTTGGCACGAGACACGTAGTATCAATTTCAGTTGTACATAATATAAGGAAGCCGATTTTCCTTAGATTTCTAGCAATAATTTCAATCTTTTCATGGAATCTATTAGGACATGAGTACCCCCTATTATCCTCAGCTCAATGGTTTGAGCGAGAGAACAATTCCCACATTAGAAGATATATTCAAGGCATGTGTGATTTTTCTAGAAATTATTAGGCAAATCATTCTTCATCGAACAAGTTGCTTTACAACAATAGCTAATACAGGAACATATTGACTACACCAATTGAGGCACTCTATGGTCGAGGTGTCAATCACTTATTCACGGTCGAAACCAGTGAAAGTTTAACTCACTAGACCATAAGTCATTCATGAAACAACAAAGTGATCGAACAGATCAAAAATCAGTTACAAGTAACAACATATAGCTAGATAAGCTATGTCGATATACGACGCAAAATATTGGAAGAATGTTCCATAAGTCGCAACCCATTAGAATTTCAAGTTGGCAACAAATATATGTTCAACGACCCGTTTTGGAAAGGCGTGGTACGATTCAGAAAACATTGGACGACCCAATGCGACTCAAATATCCTCACCTTTCACAAATAACACCGTAGAACCTAACATGGACTGAATTCAGGGACTGAATTCCTTTTTGGTTGGGCGAATGTGACAACTCGTAATTTCAGGTCATATTACAAACTTTAAAAGTTTCACTATTTCATCATTTATCGTAAACTACGTTTACGAGTATCAAATTCGCGTAACCTTAATGGTTTAGCTGCGAATTCAAGAACATATCATCAAAGACATTTCATATAGACTAGATTTAGTCTACATAACATCAATAACATCATTTCATATCGGTTCATGCATGATTTTGCATTTATTCATTAAACGTTTATTTTTCCTATTAAATAAACGCTATCGCGTAAACATTATTTTGAAACATTGATCCGACACTTCCAAAAATAATCTTAATATATTTTTATACTCATTTTAAGACTATAAAAATTATATTATTAATTTACCCGATGTTTTCAATTTATTTTGTATATAAATTGTTATATTTATATAATTACGACGGTTTTCTTAAAAACTACACGATAATTATTATTTCACTCAGATTTTGCAAGAAATGTATTTTTATAATTTTTATGACCTCAATATATTTTATCTTGACCCGTTAAAAGTTATTTTTATCTAACGCTACCCTAAATACTCAAATATGTATTCAACTTACCACATATCTTCAAGTAACTTACATATAATTACACTTATACTTAATTAAAAAAAATATAAAAGTGGTGACTAACACCCCCTTGTCGACAAGGGGGGGGGGGGTGAGTCATTGGTCTTTGGCTAAATATCTCTACACTAGTATAATGTATTATACTTCACAAACACATTCACTTCATTTTCTTCCAAGTAAAAGATCAAACTCTCTCATCTTTCTCTTCCTCTTGCAACCGGCCACACCAAGGGACCAAGGAAGAATCATCCAAAAATTTTCTAGACAAGATTTAAACACTCTAGTCTCACTCTTTATTAAGGTTGTGCAATAAAAACCTTGGGTGATTAGGAAAAATCCTTTGTTCTCATAACCTCATCAAGTTTACTAGTAAGCATCCATATTCATCATCATATTTCATATTTATTTTGATGTTCATTTCATTTAACTTGAGAAAACATGCAAGTCATATGATGTTTATACCACTTTTTCATTGATTTTAAGAGTTATATATATATTTGTCATCCTATAATTACTCCTTGTTATAAATCACTCTTGGTGATGTCTAGGAACCCATGACACCCTAAGAAGGTGTATGGTAGGATTAGAATAGCTTCGGAGTTGTTTTGAATGGGTTACAATAGGTTTGGCGCGAGAAAAACTCATTTCGACAAGTTTTAAAAAGGTTCTGTCCATATTTTTAAAATCTGGAAAATTCGACAGTAGGTAAAAATTTTTGGCCTAGATATTTAGAAAATACACTTTAAAACGAAAACGTGGCCGCTTGAACGGATTAAAACGGAGCTATAACGAAGAAGTTATGAATTTTTCAAGTTAGGCGACGAAAACTATAATTTTCTGGAAATTTCAACATGTTATGTTTATTTTGTACGAGTCAAAAATGAAACTTAGGCGTTATAAATTATGTCGACTTATCAAAAATATATTAGTATACTTTGATACAAAGCTAAGGACCTATAAAACGTAGAAAACGGATTTGTAATGATTAAATTATACACGTTTACAAAAAGTTGTCGTAACTTTAATATATAAGAAAAACTATTAAATTTCTAATAGACAAGTTTTACGGCAAACAAGTGACCATGTTGAAGGTTGTTTTTAACATTGATGTAGAACTTTTTATAAAGTGATGTCTTCTAGTAAAAGTAAGTTCGCCTAGTATATTTTTCAAAATGTCCAACCGTTTGACTAGCGGAGTTGTAATGAATTAAATATGGTTACTCAAACTTTGCCGAAAACCATCCTTAAACTATATTTTGGGACACAAGTACCATATTTAATCTACATTTTTCTTTATGATCGAGACCTCTAGGATGAAAACTTAAATGCTAAAACTTTGAGATAATGATACAAGCTTCCCAAAACCGTTGAGTTTGTTTCCTAACACTCAACGTGCACCGTTTTACGACTAGCTTTTCGAGGCCATTTTAGTCACTTTCATGAAAATTTCAACGACATTATTTTACGACGAAAAGTTATAATTTCACAATAAATCATTAAATGATTATCGTAAGATATCATTTCAACGTAAATACTTGTAAAGTATTTTATAACATGACTAGATGTCATAAACATATATTTCGACGATAAATTCTATATTCAAAAGCGTACAAGTGGTATAGATTTCATATGAGTTTTCATGCACGGCATTACATCATAACTTATCATAGAGCATATCATTCATAATAGGTCACGTTCAGAGGTTGCGCCTCATTTCAGTATTGCCATTACATCATCATTATCATTGCAACAGGTGAGTTTTCATAGCCCCGATTTATTCAAGTTTTTACTTTATTTCAAACCCACGGGGGAGAATACATTGTACATCATTTTTTTCATTACGATACCAAGTATTTCAAATTCATTACATTGCTTAAGTTACCTCATGCCAATTGAATGTCCCCATTATATAACATGAACCGTTAATTTCATAGAAGCGAGGGTGAGTGGATAGATCTATCGAGGGTGACTCCTCCATCCGGTTGGTGGATTCCAACTGGTTAAACAGATGCATTTCATTTAATATCATTATTTGAGTTGTTTGGCAAACACTCTGTTGGGGCGAACATCATGATCAGTCTAGTTTCGGTGTCATGGGCTTATAGCAATTGTATCATTTTTGTGACATCATGGTCATACAAACTTATACTTGTGGTAGTCGTATTATGCATATACATAAACTCTATGAACTCACTCAACCTTTGTGTTGACACTTTTAGCAATGTATTTTCAGTAACTAAGGCATTCACTTCATGGCATGCATGTGGACATATCATAGAGTCGCGGTGACGACGCGTCTCACATGGGATTTATACATTTTTAAAACATCGTTTGACTTGTACCAAACTTATTTTCCGCACATAGTAACTTTCATTTGGGACCTATCTTTGTAACTCTGAATGTTTTATTAAATCAAGCGATGTATTTTCCAAACGACACTTTAGGTCGTTCAATATAACTGTGATTGTGATGCTATGACAGTCAATCCCCAGGAATTCCATTCCGCTGCAAAACAGGTAATTTGGGGGTGTGACAGATTGGCATCAGAGCTTCGGTTATAGAGAACTAGGTTGCATTATTGACCCTAGACTATAACTACATCATCATAGCATTTCATTATTTCATCATAAGTGCATAGTCACTATACATGCGGTTTTATACGCACATTTTACGAGTTATTTACTTTTATTTCAAAATCGATTGTCACATAGATGCCTTCAAATACCCATCCCATCATACTCACATCACTTTGACATGGAGACTGCCTCCTTGAAAACCCTTTCCAAGTAAAAACCCAGTGGGAAAATCTTGGAGTAGGGAAAAAGAGTACAGCTCTCACCCGGATCTCCATCGAACCCACACATCGACCAAGAAGACTATCCATCAGCAAACAACTCCATGACCGGCCATCACGAACCAAATAAGCAAGCTGACTGTTGGAATCCGAATCCAACCAATGCAAACCCCAAGCAACTCTCATCAAAGCAGAACAAATCATGAGCGAGAATTACGGATGAGAGACTTCGGGAGCTTCCATAAATCTAAGAGCATTTCCATATTCGCCGTCTTCTCAAAAGAACACGAAAGAAGCTTAAGGCGAACCGTCGACATAATCACATCAATAACTTGGTCTTCTGATCTTTGCTGATTATTGAAAAGCCTGTTGTTGCGTTCTTGCCAAATGAAGTAACAAGCAGCCGCAAAAACCAATTTAGTGATAACACAATGAATAGACCTTGATGAGTGTGTAAATACTCATCATTTTTGGTTAAATCTGAACTGCAAAACGTTTTAAAATGCTTAGAAATGCATCAAAATACTGAAAATATTCCAAAATTGCATTTTATATGTTTCAGATGCAAAATGTTCAAAAAGCATATGAAAAATGAGCAAAGTTTGCATAATTGGCAGTTTCAGTCCCCCAAGTTTCTAAAATTGTCAAAAATAGTCCCTGAGTCAAAATTTTCAAAAGAAAAGTCACCAAAGGTCCTTTTAAAATCAAAAATTTTCAAAATTAGTCCTTTGGTGAAAAATATCAAAAGTTTGAGAAAATTACAAGTTTGGTCCTCCAACTTTGAAAATTGGCAAAAATGGCCCCTGGAAATTGGAAAATATCAAGTTTGGTCCTTGTACTTTTTGAGATTGTCACTTTTAGTCCTTGGAGCAACTTTTCAGAAATGGCAGCTAAGGTCCCTTGAATTTCAGAATTTACACAAAAGGTCCCTATGTATTATTAAGCCTTTATACCTTTTTGGACCTTGAACCCATTTGGACCTTGTCTCTATCCAATTGACCCCCTGTCAATACCCTTTTTGGACCCCTTTCATATATTAGCCCAAGTCAACCCTCTGGTCAAATAAACCAACCCCGCGCCCTTTTTTTTTTCTTCGTCTTCCCACCTGCTACCCTGCAATATCTCAACACAACCATCCCCCCAGCTCAACATATTACTCCCCTTGTCCCCTCCACCTCCACCACAAAACAAGAATCATTAAATGATCCCTTCCCCTTAACACTCAATCCTTCCACCTGGCTAAAACCATTTTGGCGCCAAAATGCATCAAACGGCCAAAATCCACTAAAGTCATCCAACGGCCCCAATTCCAAGTGGGAATCAATCAGAGGACTAGTGGGAAGCTTTTGAAGTATAAATAAAGGAAGAAAGAGAAGAGAGAAGAGGGAAGTAGTGTAATTTAGTTTTAATTATGTCGTTTTTAAGTTTTTAAGCTTTCTAGTTCATGTTTAAGTTTTCAAGTGCTTTGTAATATTATTGCAGTGTAATAAAAACCTATTTCCATTTTCAATTTCAGTTTTTACATACGAATTCAGTTTTTGCAATTTTTATGTCTAAATTCTCAAAACAATCAATTGTTGCTATTAGTTGTTATTATTGCTTCTGAAGCTTCTATAAGCTCTTAGGAAGCCTTTATAAGCTATCAGAAACCTTTGAATTCAGTTTAGATTCATAACTCAAAAATTTCCAAAAATACTAAAAAATTCAGTTAAAAATAAAAAGGCAAGGGAAATGATGATCAAGACTGAAGCATGGTGATACTTGGATTGATTTTGGTTTAGAGCTTAGTGGTAAGCATATAGGAATGGTTATTTGATCTCAGTTCTCTATTTTGTGCCTAAACTCATTTTGTAAGTCATTTCATTAAAGTTTGCATTTCCTAGTTCAAGTGTTTATATAGAGTTAATTTCAGTTCCAATCTGTTTAATTATAGCTACTTTAAAATATTAAACAGATTTCTTGGTCTATAAACTTGTTTTAGCATTATAATATTCAAAACAGTTAAGATAAAGGGGTGTTTGGATTTCTTGTGTTTACTATGCTATAGGTTGTTTGAGTTATTGTTTGAACTTGTTTCATGTCTCATTAGTGTCTAATAATTCAAGCAAGTCAAGAAAACTAGTTCTCATTTGGTGAAAAGTCAAAATTGCATTTGATCTTAACTAGTGTGTCCACTGTTGAGTTTTTATGAATCATGATCAAGGTTTTGTGTTCATAAGTTGTTAGTGTTGGTTAAATAAGTCTTAGTATACCTTAATACATCACATTCAATGCTTAAGATCAAATCAAAGTTCACTTTGGTCAAACTTTTAGTGTAAACCAAAAAGTCAATATTTTCATTTGGTCGTTTTTGATTAAAACAGTTATTTTTAGTGTGTGCTTAATAGTGATTCTTAGCTTAAAAGCTTTTGGGAAATTAAAGTTCAGTTGCTAAACAAAATTAGAAAAATGTTAGTTCACTTCTGTTTAGCTTATTAAGTGTTTATTTTCCAGCTTTTTTATAGTACCTTGTCTGCATAAGTGCCCTGTGCACCAGTTTCATAAGCTCAATCAAAAGCTTGCACAGAGCTTAATTGTTGCTCAAATCTTGTGATCTTTGGTTCTTTGGGTAGCCAACCTAGCCATCTTGAGATCTCAAGCTTGGTTTTTCATTTTGAAGCTTGTTTGGTAGGGCTGCTATTAGCTTAAACTTTGTCCCATTTCTGCTTTTCAACACTAGTATCATAAGTGCTTATTGTCTGTTTATTAGCTTATCAGTGTTTGTAACTGTTCTTTTTAGCTTCATATTAGTAGCACTAGCTTGTTTGAATCTTATTCAACTTTTGTTTTCAGCTGTTGAGCTTGTTTGAGCTTATATCATCACATAAGCTCTTAAGATAAACTGTTGGCCCATAAGCTCTCTCAAACTGCTTATTTGTGTTTTGTAAAATTTTTGTCTTTGTTAAAGTTTCATAATATCAGTAGTTTAGTAGTTTTCAAAAAGAAAATCCAGAAAAAGATCAATTTAAATTCAGTGATAGCATTTATTTAATAGGTTTTAGCTTTTTGATTTTTCTTTTTAGCTTATTAATAAGCAAATCTTGTTTTTATACTTTTGTTAGTTTTCTGTCATCATATAGTATTTTTAGAAAAAGTTTCATAATTTTCTCTGTTCATTTAGTATTTATTAAAAATCAAAATAGTTAATAAGTATTAGATAATTAATAAAAAAATAAATAAAAAGCATAAAAAATATCTTTTCAGTTTTAAAATTAGTTTTATCATATTTTAGATTTTTCAAAGTTGAAATTTTATTTTTCCAGGTTTATTTTATATTTTCTAGTATTTAAGTGTATTTTAAATAATAATTAATTAGTAATAATTAGATAAAAAGTGTGAAAAATATATTTTTAATTTTAAAGTTAGTTTTATAATATTTTAGATTTTTCTGAATCATAATTTTATTTTTCTAGCCTTGTTTTGTATTTTCTTCTATTTTAGAGTATTTATTAAATAGTTAAAATAGTTTTTAATTAATAATAATTAAATAAATAGTTGTAAAATTAATTTTCTTTTTCTAATAAATTTTCTTTTATTTTTAGGATTTCAAAAATGTTATTTTCATATTTCTAGGTCTTTTATTTCTTAGATTTCACTTTTTATTTGGTACGTTTACGTAGTTTTTAAACGTAAGTTTTACGTTTGTCTTATCTGATTGTTGTGCTTTCCATTTTTGTATCCAATTCCATTCCAAGCAATCAGTAGTGTAATAATTCATCAAAACCTTTACTGATCACTATCCTTAGTGATCATTCTATCATCTGATCTAGTGTTTGCACACCATTGAGTCTCTGTGGGACTTAACGACCCGGGAATTCATTCTATTCTCCAGGACTTCATTGTATTTGTGTTTTAAGCAGTTTTAAGCTTCTTACGGTTAGCCATTCACAAGTGTCTAGCTTGTGTGAGGTAGCTTGACAGTTTAGCACAGATCAGACCTCTTGTGCGCCATCGGAACCAAATAATCCACAATAGGGTACAGTAAACAGGGAATAGCAGAATCACCAGTAAACCGCTTGAGGTGAGACCAAACCTGCATCGAAAAAACACACTGGAAAAAAGGTGATCATGAGAATCCGGTTGCGTCTTGCAGAACAGACACTGAAACAGGTTCAGATCAGCATCACTACTGACATCCCATTGTCTCAGGTTATCTTGAGTCTTGAGCCGCCTCTTAATAATCAGCCACAACGTAATGGCGTGCCTAGGAATATGATGCGAGAACCAGACCAGATTGTACCATAAAACAACATTCCCACGCGGCCGTATAGACTCCCAAGCAGTAGAAACCGAGAAATCACGAAAAATATCATCCTACACTCTCCAAATAAGCCGATCCGAAGAATCTGGGTGAAGAGAAGGGACATGAATAGATCCAAGAAAAGGGTACTTAGAATACCACTCATTCGGCCAGATCCAACCACCATTCACAATAGAATCAGCAATTGAAAAAGAAGGAGTAAAACCAGCCCGATAAATATCCCTAGAAGAGATCCTGTCAGCAAGAGGTCTCGAGCTACACCAATTATCAAACCAAACAGACACAGTAGAACCCGCTCCTACTTTAAACCAAAAGAACTAACGAATAATATGCCGCATTTGAAGAAGTTTCCTCCAACTCCAAGACATATTCCCACTTAACGTAACATCCCAAAAACTGCGATCCCTTAATTTATAAGACTGAATCCATCGAACCCAAAGAGATTCTGGGTGGGTAAAGAGCCTCCAGATCTGAGACGTAATTAAAGCTTTGTTGAACCATTCCAACCTCCGAATGCCCAAACCACCCTCTACCTTAGGAAGGCAAACTACCTCCCAAGCCACTTTAGACTTCCCACGACGAAGATCTCCTTGGCACCAAAGAAAACCCCGTAATAATTGTTCCAAGTCCAGCATAACGCGAGACGGGAGAATAAACACAGAAGCCCAATAGATATGCATAGAAGCTAAAACAGACGTAATCAGTTGGGCCCTACCCGCAAAAGAAAGGAACTTATTCTTCCAATCACAGATTCTGTTCTTAACCTTCTCAACCAACTCCCTACAATCCCGATAAAGCAATCTAGAGGAAATCAACGGAACACCCAAATATTTAACCGGGAGCGTACCTTCTTCGAAAGGAAGGACATGGAGAATATCAAGTTTCATATAATTCAACACATTGCAGAAATAGGCTGTGCTCTTAGGAAGACTAGGAACCAAACCTGAAAGATTAGTGAACTCATCCAACGCCTTCATAATAACCCGAGCTGAATTAACATTTCCATAGGCAAAGAGAAATAAATCATCAGCAAAACATAAGTTGATAATATTGAGATTAGAGCAATACTGATGATAAGAGAAATCCCCCGAGTCACGAACTTTTTTCTGAAGCAGCAGAGTAAGAATCTCCATCACAAGAGTAAACAAATAAGGGGATAAAGGATCCCCCTGCCTCAGACCTCTCTGACCTTTAAAGTACCCATGAAGAACACCATTAACACTCAAGGAGTACGACACAGAAGTCGTGCACTCCATAATCCAACCAACCATCCGAGGATGAAACCCAAAACCCAATAAGATCTCCTTAAGAAAATTCCAATCAACCGTGTCATAAGCCTTCTGAATGTCAACTTTAAAAGCACATCTAGGAGGCCCACGATCTAAATGATAGTTATGCATGATTTCTTGAGTCAGGAGAATGTTATCAGCAATACGCCTACCCGGAACAAATGCAGACTGATTAGGACTCACCAAAGTAGCCAAACAACCCTTTATCCGATTAGCAAGAATCTTGCTAACACATTTAAAGAGAACATTGCAACAAGAAATAGGCCTATAATCAGTAATCCTGAGAGGAGAAGCGACTTTAGGGATCAAAGCAATAATAGTATGGTTTAACTCTTTAAGAAGCGTCCCATTAATAAAAAACTCCTGCACCGCTTTGATCACATCATGAGAAACGACATCCCAAGCTTCTTTAAAGAAAGCGGCCGAAAACCCATCAGGACCGGGAGATTTGTCATCACCCATAGAAAAAATAACATCACGAACTTCCTGAGCAGTAACATTACGAACCATATAATTAGCATCATCCATAGACAGCCTATTAACAAACAAATTAGATAAATCAAGCGGATGAGTGACTCCCTGTTGGCCTAAAAAAGACATGTAGTGATCAACGAACGCCATAGGAACATGCTCTCCATCCACACGAATACCATTCACATCAGTAACACTATCAATACGGTTCTGAGTAGCCCGACTCTTAACAACCTTATGGAAATAGGCAGTATTCGAGTCACCCAATTTAAGCCAGTCAATCTTAGATTTTTGCTTAAGAAACATTTCTTCAGCCAAACAAGCAGTATTATAAGCCCGAAGATAAGCAGCTTGCTCCTCACGAACATCAAGACTAAACGGATTACTATCTAAAGCCTTTTGAACCTCATCTAGCTCATTACGCAAATGAACCACATTAGCATGAAGATTACCTTGATCATATAATAACTTCCGGAGAGGTTTCTTGAGAGATTTAAGCTTAGAAACAACCCGATACATCCAAAATCCACTAACATTAGAAGACCAGCCCTCGGTAATAACGTCCTTGAATCTTACATGACGGACCAAAATATTAGCGAATTTAAAAGGGCGAGGGACCTGTTTAACATTCCGAGGGATACGAAGAACCGCAGGAGAATGATCCGATATACGATAGGGCTGAAACAAAGCATTAGCCCCCACAAAAGAATCACAAAACTCTAAATTAGCCATAATGCGATCAATCTTCTTCAAGATACCATCATTTCCACTAGGCTTTTGATTCCACGTAAAACGAAGACCCGAGCTATTGACATCCGACACATCAATAGCATTAACATAATCCTGAAACTCCCGCATAGCGATATCAATATGAGAAGAGCTAACCGACTTATCATTGAGGCATAAGGATGCATTAAAGTCACCAAGTAAACACCATGGACGGGCCCTAACATAATCATGATGGATACATAAATTACGCCAAAGAGCACGACGATCAGTATAACGATTATGAGCATAGATAAACGAACAGAAAAACTCCTTCTTATCAGCCCGCATGCGGATACAAGTATGCATCACCTGAGCCTCTTGAGATATAACAATAAAATCCACATCATCAGTATTCCACCCCAAAATAATTCTCGAGCCCTTCAAACAACAAGAACTATTTGATGTCCAATTCCAATGCCGATAAACCTTAGTACATAACTTATCAAGACTAGAACAAGTAACACGAGACTCCAAGATAGCACAAACCGACATATTATTATCAAACATAACGTTACGAACCTCCTTTTGTTTAGGGGCCTGGTTCAAACCCCTTATATTCCAAGAAGCCACACTAAACATGAGTACTAGTAAAAGAGGAAGTGCTTGCCTCCTTTAGAACAACATTACCACAATCCGTAGCATCCAAATCACCATAAGCTTCAACACTTCATCACTATCACTATCCTGTGTCTCCACGTAATTACTAGTGTCCTCATTATTAGAATTATCCTCATTACCAAGGGCAGAAAAAGAGTTAGTTAACGAAACAGAAGTACTCTTCGTAATATTAGGAAATACATAAGACATATCCGACACAGAATCAGGATAATTAGGCCCATTCGAAGGCTTATCCATAAGGCCCTCCTTAACCGAGTCATCCAAACCACCATCTTCATTAACGACACAAGGAATATTGCTCATCTGATCAATGAGCCCTTTATCAGTATTCTTAGAGGTCGAAGCTTCCATAGTGCCACCAAGAGGTTTAACAACCGGCCTATAATAAAAAATTGGGGGTGGTTTAGATAAACGAACACCATGTATAGGACGTGATTGGGTGTTAGTCGGTTTCTTACCTTTACCATTCTTCCGTTTCACTTCCACAAACCCATCATCCGTACTTGGAGTAACAATATCAGCCCACTGCGTCTTAGGACATCGATCATCCGTATGACCAAAAATTTTACAAGTCTCACATCTAGGGGGATTCCATTCATATTCAATAGAAATATTTTCGATCGAATGACCAGAACCATCAAGGAAAGGAATTGCTACCTCTAAAGAATCTTTCAAAACCATATCCGAAGAAACCTCAATAAGGGCCCGCGCATAATCCGATTGTCCCCAAGATTTGAGGCACATAGTACTCGTATACGCATCCAACATAATTGGACGACCAATCTTAGTAGCAATTAAACTTAACCCTACATCAGTATAGGCAGCCAAGGGGATATTATGCAACTTAACCCAAACGGGCACACATGTAATCTCATTTTTCTTAAGTTTCGTATTAGGAGTCCAAGTACTAAGAATAATCGGGACATTCCTAATGATCCAAGGACCATGTTCAAGCACCTGGTTCAACCCATTCTTAGAAGCAAACTGAAAGAAAAAGAAACCGTTCTTTCGCATTATTCTTTCAAGACCATATTTAGCCCACGTATTCTTAACATAGGTTTCAACTAAAGGGAATGCAATGCTCTTGCCAATAAAGTAACCATATAGAGTATTAGCAAATCGATCACTAACTTCCTTAACCGTATCCATAGGGATGACAAGATCAGCACGCGGAACATTTTCCGAATTAGTTAACGATAGAAATTTTACCTTAGGAACAGGAGCTTCCTTATTAAGCATGGATGCATACGATCCTTTGGTGCCCACATTCTGATTGCTACGATTGAAACCTCCCTTACCATCATCATTATTTGCTTGCGAATAAGATAAACCCTCAACATCAGCATGGCCAATATGCGCATTTTGAACATGTACATCCTCAATAGAAGTTGCACCCATAGTAGTACTAGTCGACACAATAGGAATATTATGAAGACCAGCAATAGTCACATCGTTCGCTTCCATATTCTTGATTTTTGCATTAAACGAATTCAATAAAGAATTTATATCCTCTACTCCCGTATCATCAACCATCAAAAAAGCAGAAAAAAAAGAAAAGGAAACCAGCTATAGACTTTGTTGAGGACTTTTATCAAACAGGTAGAGTGCACCACCAAAGACTTATGAGTTCTTACACCACCAAACAGTTATGAATACTATGATGAAGTCTTACATTACCTGGCATCACCATGGGTGAGGGGAGGAGTTATACCTTCCGATCACATGACTGGAGGTGATGTTTGGTGGCGCGTAGGCGTGAAAGAGATGGCGGTGGTGATGCTTCTTTGGCGCGTACGGAGGTGTAGGGTGATAAGGAGAGTGTGGTGAACGTTTTGGTTGTGGTGGTGAGGTGTGGAGAGCGGCGGTGATGGTGGTCTTGAGATGGCCGGCGGCGGTTAATAAGAGGGAGGTGGGAGAGTTTTTCTTTGGCGCGTACGGAGGTGTAGGGTGATAAGGAGAGTGTGGTGAACGTTTTGGTGGTGGTGGTGAGGTGTGGAGAGCGGCGGTGATGGTGGTCTTGAGGTGGCCGGCGGCGGTTAATAAGAGGTAGGAGGGAGAGCTTTAACACAGAGAGTATTTTCGTGAAGTAACGAACTTTACTAAATTATGATTGGTCAATGAGAGTTCTCGTAGTTCTCGCACTTAACAGGGTTCTCAAAATAAAGTTACGCTATATATATATATATATATATATATATATATAAATATATATATATATATATATATATATATATATATTACTTATTAAAAATTCTATACTTTTTTGTTGAAAACTCTTTAAAATTTGCCACCCAAAAAGACATTTATACCCTTCCTCTTATTCTATCTATTTACCCTCCTCCCTATCACTTATATTTACTTTCCTTAAATATTTATTCAAACTTTATTATTTATATAATTACCTTATTTAACTACCAACTTAATTTATTATTATAACTTATATTTTATAACTTATAATTATTAACTATAAAAATAATATCCTCAAAAACTATCTATAAAATTAAATGAAAATTTTCCGGTATGACGAATAATTATTGAGTACTGTCAACTAGAAATTTAGAATCTCGCCGCATCGCGCGGGTACTATGCTAGTATATATATCTATACATTATATATAGGAAGGGTTATTTGAGAACCCTTATTTATTTGAGAATAAGAAAACCATTCTGGACCACACATTTTCTCTTCTTTTCTCTCTCCTCTATAAATCCTTAAATTTATCTAATTTATTCAAAAAATAAATAGGATAAATAGTTGGGCTGTCATGACCAAATCTATTTTCCACCTAACAAAAAACCTTTTTTTCTTCTCCGGCAAAAACGCGAAATTTCACCCCAAAATCACCAATTTCACCGCCGTAATCATCGGATAATACCTCCAAACCTCCCCATCTTTGTCCCCAACCGTTTCCAACCCGACCGCCGCCCTTCTCTGGCCGACCGGAGCCTCCCATCGCCGACGTCAACCACCCACTGCCGCCGTCTTCTCCGGCCGACGAGCACCACCACCACCCACGGTTTGTTTTCTTCTTCTTGTTTTTTTTAATATATTAGTTTTTTTTATTTTTCATATTAGTTCTTTATAACTTTTTGTTATTTTTCCTAAAAAATTATAAAGTAATTGATGTATGTATATTGTTTGTATATGGTATGTTTTAGTTTTAGATTTTTTTTTTCTTAAAAGTTTATGCCTTTTTAGGTAAAAAAAAAAAGATATTGAGAGTTTTCTAGGTAAAAAAAATTAAGTTTATGCCTTTTTTTATAATAAAAAATTTAGTTTTTTTATAAAAAAATCTATTTTCTTATTTTTTTTTCAGTTTTTTTTTTTTAATTTTATTTTTTGTTTTTAATTTATGCTTTTTCTTTTTTTTAATAAAAAATTTAGTTTTTCTATAAAAAAATATATTTTTTATATTTTTTTTTCTGTTTTTTTTTATTTACTGTTTTTAATTTATATATTTGTATATGTATGTATGTAATGTATATGTATGTATGTATGAAATGTAATGTATATATATGTAATGTGTATAATTTTTATTTACTGCTTTTAATTTATATATTTTTTTGCAAATACAAAAAAAAAAAAAAAAAATTAAAAACTATTTTTTGCGACGACAAATGTCGTTGCAAAAGAGTTTTCATAAAAATTTTGTATTTTTCATTTTATTCGAATTTCCCACCGAAATAAAAATATCCCGGGCACCTTTTTGCGACGACATTGTCGTCGCAAAAGAGTTTTTCCAATTACTTTTCAAATTTTCTTTTTAACTGTGGGGCCCAATCCTTGTCGTCGCAAATTTCGTCGCAAAATGTTTTTTACGACGGGGCTTTTGCGACGAAACGTTGGCGGCGACAATTTCGTCACAAAATGTTTTTTGCTACGACTTTAGCGTTTATAAAATGTCGTAGCAAAAAACGTTTTTTCTTGTAGTGATTTCTTGAAACACATTTTATAAACACTTAGACTGTTAGATGAAAAAAAGGAACAATTACACTTTAGACGGGTCTATAACATAATCGAATGGAATCTCCTCTTAAACTTCTTTACCTATTAGTGGGAATGGCCTTGGCCACTCAACTTTCACCCCATCTATTTTAGTTGTAAATCTGAGTGTTTAATAGATACACTACAAAAAAAAGACCTTTCGTGACACCATTTTTAATGACACACAAAAAAAGTGTAAATGAAAGTACATGTTTACTTACACTTAAAAAAACAAATGTAAGCAAAAGTTTAGTTTCGCCCACACTTTTCAAAAAGTGTAAGCAAAAGTTCAATTTTTACCCACACTTTACATAAAATGTAAGCAAAAGTCTAGTTGTGCCTACACTTTTAGAAAAGTGTGAGCAAAAGTCTAATTTATACACACACTTTACATAAAGTGTAAGCAGAAGTCTAGTTATGCCTACACTTTTAGAAAAGTGTGAGCAAAAGTCTAATTTATACACACACTTTACATGAAATGTGAGAAAAAGTGTAGTTTTACTCACATTTTTTCTAAAAAGTGTAAGTAATAGTTTTATTTTTACCCCCACTTTTTAAAAAGTGTAAGTAATAGTTTCATTTTTACTTACAATTTTTAAAAAGTGTAAGTAATAGTCTTACTTTTACCCACACTTTTTTAAAAGTGTGAGCAAAAGTGT
Organism: Chrysanthemum makinoi; assembly: GCA_910596185.1. Lineage (NCBI taxonomy): Eukaryota > Viridiplantae > Streptophyta > Magnoliopsida > Asterales > Asteraceae > Chrysanthemum > Chrysanthemum makinoi. Next base: position 226,623,069 of record OU343218.1, read on the forward strand.
AGTTTTTATTAAAAAAAAATGTTATGAAAAGTCTACCTTGTATCTGTACTTATTGAAAAATGTAAATACGATGCTCGTTTTTGTTTACAAGATCGTTAAATTTTAAATGTATTAAAGTAAAGTTTGCTTTTACCATTGGTTAAAAACCCGGGTTGACCCGGCCGGTTGAACCGCAAACTGGTTGAATGACCGGAAGGCGGTTTGAGCGAACAAACCGGTTGAACTGTGACTGACCCGATGGCTCGGGCAGACCAATTAAAAACCGGTTTCTAAAACATTGGCTTTTACTCTTCAAATTTTTTAACTAAATATTTTATAAAAACTTTACTACTTCTAATTAGGGTTGCTCATCCTTTATTATTTTGTAAATGATAAGTTTAAATGGTTACAATGACAAGTTTTGCATTTTTTAATGTTTAATAGTTACAACCTTTCAACTTTTTGAAATGCTATATAGTTTGAACATTTTAAACTTTTCAAATTCCTTGTTACTATCATATTTGTGACACTCTTTATTAGTATATAATAAAAATAAAAATAATAATAATAATGAAATAGAGGGTATTTTGTCAAACTAACAGTCACATATTACAACCGTTTGCAATTATATATTAATCTTTTCACGTTTTATTTTGAATTTTATACGAAACACTTGTCACAATATAGCATATCGTTAATTGTCTGCCGCTAGGAACCGCCGCCGCCAAACGCGGGTACTCGCCTAATATAATAAAAAAAATGATTTTAATAGCTTATTTTTCTCCAAAAGTGTATTATAAACATATCTTTCTCCCCCAAATTATTTCACTTTCACTTCCTGGCGAGAACTAATTTTTCCCCAAATTTACACACACTACACACACCCAAAACATACACAGTTAAACAATTTCACGAATCAATAGAAGAAGAACATGAAATCACCGATCAAAACGTTCACAGATCGGTTAGTTACACTTTCCGTTAACAATTAACCGTTTTTTAGCCTTAATTTCATAACCTAGGGTTTCAATTTTTTACTTCTATAATTATGTGTTTTAACTGTGTGTGTGTGTTTTATGATGATAGAAACGACCTAGGGTTCCGACGAAAGGTTTCGACGGGATGTTGAGTCGAATTAGGGACGGATTTCAGTCTGATGATGATTTTGTTGCCGAATTGGAGCCGAGTCGGCGCAAAGTGAACCGGAGTCGGCCTGCGGATGGTGCGAAGGAGGCTGCTGCTGCGGCGAGTCTCAGTTTCGAGAATTTAATCGGTATACTGTTTATTCTTATTTTCAGTGGCTTTCGCTATTGTATGCGTTGTTAATCGTAGCTATGGTGTTGCGTTAATGAATACGGAATGGCAGGTATACTTTGTTATTATATGTGTTGTTAATGGTAGCTGTAACGCTGCGTTAGTGGATGCGGGATGAAGTATGTTTGTGTGCGGACATTTCGTGTAAAATGTATAGGTTGGTTCAAAATTGGAAGTTTTGTAAGTTGAGGAGTACAAAGTTACCGTAATTAAATTAGATTGGTGTGACATGTGATGTTATTAGGTTTGCGGGTTATTTGTATGTGTTGTTAGTGGTATCTGTACTGTTGCGTTATTGGATACGGGATGTTTGTTTGTGTTGATATTTTGATGGTGCGAACCTTTCGTGTAAAGGTTGTTTTATTTTTGTATAGTTGTAGGTTGTAGTAAAGTGTATATATTGGTTCTAATTTTAAATAAATGATAGTAATGTAGTTTTGTAAGTTGAGGACTATTGAGTTACTGTGAATTTAGTGGATTGGTGTAACATGTGGTGTGAGGTTATCATATGGTGCTTTTTGTTATTATATGTGTTGGTAGTTGTAAACTTGTAATACTAAATTAGTGAGCACGGAATGTAGTAGGCGGTTTTTGTTATTATATCTGTTAATGTTAGTTGTAATGCTGCGTTAATGAATATGGGATGACATATGTTTGCGTTGTGTTTGTTTTTCCGTGGTGCGAAAGTTTTTCGTGTAAATGTTCTTTCTTTATATACACTTGTAAACTGTAGTTTTATGTCAAGGTTGTTTTAAATTGTACAAAAAGGATAATCATGAAATTTTGTGGGTTAGCCTGCACCAAGATTATAATGATGATTAGAGACCTACTTTATATTTGTTAGTTTTATATGCTATTGACTATAGGTTTATGTGGCTGAAAGAATTGGAATTGCACTTTATAGCATGAAATGAGGATGATGATAACCTGACATTAAAGGGTTGGCCTCTCATGGAGTTACGGTAAGTGAAAGCTGACTAACTTCATATATGTTAAACCACGGTAAGTGATATATGTCAAGTATTATGTGATACAGGATCATACACATGAGCTTCATCATATATATTTTCTTTTTCTAATAATATGCTTACATGAAAATATTCAGTTGTTGAGCTTAAGATTCCTGCACATTATTAATAGCGTGTTTCTCTTTGCTTGAGCATGAGATGCGTGCAAAAACCTGTTGGTATATGTACATGTAAGTAACATGGGTATATTACATTTCCTTGAGTATATACTTTTAAGCACTCCTATGGTTTTTAGGTTGTCCATCATGAGTTGTTTAGACGGTATAAATACTACCAACCATGCATACTAATAAAAAAGGCCAATTAAACAAGTTTAGCGTGAAGTGATGAAGTTATTATTGTAGCTTTTATTGGCCCATGAAGTTTGAAATCACTAAATTCTAAATGCATAGTTTCTCATTTCTATCTAAAGTAATTGACATTTAACGATTATTTGTGCTTTTGCATGAGCACTACAAGCGTGTACAACTTTAATATTTGAGAAGTAGGTCAATGATAAAAACATTCATGTTGCAGATGGCAACCCAAGGTTACTTTGATGCATATCTTATTCTGTGTATGAAGAATATATATATATAAGTAAAAAATAGTAGTTAGTTACTCATTTTAAAGTCACATTCTGTTAATATGAAATGAAACTTAACACGCTACCATTATCTTTAAATGGTGGGTTCACTGTCATTTTGTATTAAAGTATAAATAATACTACTTGCCGTTAAAAAACGGTCCCAACAAATAAGCCCCGCCGCAACGCGCGGGAGCATTTCTGCTCGTTCCATATTATTATGTTGTTTGAATTAGTTGATTTGACTTTTCATCAAGGAATACACATGACAATACTTGTAAATTTGTGATACACGTTTTTCTAACTTTTTTTTGTTTCTTTTCATTGTAGGTACATGTCGAGCAGGTTACTCTCCGTTGCTAGCGAGCATATATCTGTGGTTGCAGTTGTTGGAAAAGGGCACCTTCAGGGAATCAAAAAACATTGGCAACAACCTGTTGCGGTTAGTGCTACTCTTTCTTGTTGTGGTCCATATACTTCTTTTACCTTTTGTACACATGGGGTTTTAGTTTATGATTCCCTCCTGCCAACAAAGGCATTCTCGTGTTCTAGTTTGGGGCGATCAAGGTACTTGGACCCTCTAGTTGGTTATCAGGTCAGATTCTAACCGAAAATTTTTTCCACTCAATTAAATACAAATCAACAAAACATTATCTTTATCCAAGTATAGATTGTTCGTAGAACTAAAAATGAGGTCAGTTTGCAAAATTTAAGCTGGGTAGCTTGAGAAGAATATCCTGTTTCATTGTTCGCTATAAAAGTTTTCAGCGTGTTTGGCATATATTTAGAACTGCCACCAACTTGTGATATATTTACGGCCCCCGTTGTTGCTTAACATGCAGCTTTCTCGTAAAATTTAGAAAATTGTCAACATAATATATTTTGTTAAAGGTGAAAAGCATGTCTCTTTTGCAGGTATGAAAGATCTGAACCTTGAACATCACGTGCAAAACTTATTTATGTCCCCTGTATCTTTTCATGGGTTCTCAATTGCAGTAACTTTTTAAGATTTTCACCCTGTAAGTTAACTCTTCAGTTTGCATATGTACATTCAAATTCAGCATCAATAATCATATGTATGCATACATTTGGTTATATGCGTATATAAGTGTGATTGATTAGTTATTCTGGATCGTTGTCATAACAGGTTGGAGTTGCAAAAGCATATGAGACAGGAGGAGCAGCATGCCTCAGTGTTTTGACCGATTCAAAATATTTTCTCAGGACGTCTTACTTCAGGTACTGAAAATTTATATACGTGCAGTTTCTTTAGCAAACGGTAAATAATACGTGCAGTTTAGTCAACCAATCAGAGGCATGTTGTCTTAACATATCAGGTAGTTGTTTAGTTCAAAAGTTTTATATGTGCATCAATAAACTTTAAACTTACCAGTGGCAAATGGGTCGGTTGGGTCGGTTGGGTCGGTTTTGGGTCAAGTTGGTTATGGGTCAATCGTCAATGGGTCATTCATCAAACAGTTCATCCTTTAGAAATGGGTCAAAAGGGTGGGTCAAGCGGGTTGGGTCAGGTTGGCGGTTTACGGCTAAAAAGTTATGTAGTTTTTATGTGTGCAAGCCTTTGAGTAGTTTTGTACGTGCAATATTTACAGGAAACAATGAAGAATTGCGATATGGTACCTTAAACACAGTTATCCGATTCTTCTAATAAGCAACATGAGCATTGCGAAGACCAAGCATGATTATTTTCTTCTTTTTCTTAGCTCAGTCAGTTAGTTGGATTGCGATAATCATTGTACTTGCATTTCATACATGAGAAAGATGTTCGTTTCTTGTTTGTTGTCAGGCAAAATACTTTTGTCTATATCAATTTATGGTTGAAACAATAAATAGGTTCAATAGCAGTTTTTTGTTATTAATACTAGTAATTCATGTGCTATTTTTCTGTAAATATAGCAGGCTAAGATGTATGTACAAAGAGTACATGACCAGTTGCTTTACTAGTAGCCTATAGTGACACATGTATGTGTCAGAATGTTCTCAACCTTTCCTGACACTATTAAGTGTCAGAAAACTGTGTCACTATATACTTTTACCGCCTGGACTTTTAATGACACTTTTTATAAGTGAAGGTGAAAATGTTTTTTATTTAGTGACACTTTTTTTGACATTTTCTGACACTTTTTGTGTGTCACTAAAAGACTTTTTTCTTGTAGTGATAGCTTGATGTGTGCTAGCTAGCATGAACATAAACTTCCTCCACGCTTCAAACTGATACTCTTGAAATCCTTCCATCAAGAAAGGAGGCATTAATGTTGACCAACTGAAATTGATCCATAGACATGGGGTTATCATGCAATGAAAAGTTTTTTGTAGTAATTGTCATCAGGTTTAGAGAATTTGATTGTACATAACACTAATAACAGTGTTATGGGTCAATCCAAACCATTCCAACATGCCCATTCCAAAGCGTTATGAGAGAGTACAATGTTGACATCAGGTATAAACCAAAGAAGTGTATGATACCATTGACGTGTAGCGCGCTCTTACTAGCGAAAAGCTGCCCCCGATAGATTCGGGAAGAAACTTCAATTGATTATTATAACTGCACTTTCAAAAGTTCAATTGAGTTCTAAAAACTCAATTCACTTGGAATTTGCTACAGGAAACCAGTTAATTACAACACGTTGATATTTCATGTTTCAGCCAGGCAGGCAGAGAAGTTAACTGGTTGCCGGAGATAGGTGGTCACTCAAGTCTGGCCAATTGGCCCGCTGAACAAACAGTTATAAAAAGTAACTAAGAAACCAACTATAATAATTTGAGTCATTAACGTTTCACAATTTTAACCATGTTGTAAGCAACACAATCACGGTTGTTATCCTGTTACGACTTTTTAACCCATTAATCAACTAAGTTTGGAATGATATAAAAGAGAAGGGAAGGCTTCGTGGTGGAAGTAGGCCTTCGTCATTTGAGACAAAGTGAACCATTACTCTAACAAAGGTGCTAGAGGTAGAGTACGACATCAATAGTAGTATTTTTTTTTTTAATAACAACAAACGTACACACATTCAAGGGCTGGATATATGCCTTATTCAATACAAAGAAGATACATATTACATGACACACAAAAAGAAAAAAGAAGCACAAGATCAAAGCATGCACAAGGCATACGTACAATAAGTTTTCCCATGCCATCTCTATCATCGATGGATAGATGATAGACTCACACACACACATATATATAGTCTTCATTTAGTATCCCTCATATGGGACTACCTCTGCTTTATAACGAATGCTATAGGAGTTGATGCCATTGAAAATGCCGTCATCCAATATAGTTTTAACCCATTCGCCTGTTGGAAGAAGATCACGCTGAACGTAAGAGAACGGAACATCGCAAACACCTCTTGTAGCCAACATCGTCACCAGTATTGTCGCTTTTGGTGGAACCGTAACAGTGTAACTCGTATCTCTTTCCAGCTCATTTGTTACGGAGCCTCCCCACTCATGCGTATACCCAAATTCTGTTGACAGCTCGACTTGCGACTTCGCAATAAATGGTACAATAGTGGTTTCGAATGTCACCTTTACGCCAAAGCTTATTGACACGCTGTTATTCCAGCTAGTGGTCCTGGAATCTTTTGCGTGAAAATTGAGGGTCATTGTGTTGTCGGTTGTCAAGTTGTTGGTTCCATATGCTTGGTCGAGTTCTATGATTTGCTCATCATAAATTCTTGCGTCAGAGAGCCGGTATTCGAGTTCTGAGATCTTTCTTTGAAGTACAACTTCGTCAACAATCAGCCTTGTCTGTCTTGACAAAGTAGGATATATCGCGCATAAGCAGTTGATGGATTGGTCCTCGGTGTATGCACCGCAGAAGCCATCGTTTCCCAAATTGCGAAGAGCAACGACATTGTCTTTAATTTGGACAAAGGAAAATATGGTCTCAATAGAGCCATCATTTACTTCAGCCTTTATCCAGTTATCTCTGCGTCTCCAGAACTTGCCACTGTACACGTCCTTTATACGATAGTTTCCATCAGCAGTGGTGACGAGCTCCTTGGCCACCCATTGATCTCCGATATCCAATCCGGACTGGAACTGCTGATATATGAGATTAGCATAAAGGGATTTCGCGGCGAGGTAATCGCCATTTAGGTCTTCAGATCTGAACGCGACTCGAGAGGGTAGTACCAGCACACTATTATTATCCCTTAGAATAAAAGAGGATCCAGTAGCGGATAGGAGCACGCCTTGATCATCAGGGCTTAACGAGATCCCAGTCCCAACGTGGCGTAAGCGGACACTTTGATCATCTGCCAAGGAATGAGGCTCGAACAGGGTGCATGTGGCTGTTGATTTGTCTTCCTCGGGTTTCTTGGCGGATGCAACAATAATCCAAGAATTCGACTCCATTTGTTTTGTCACCAAATACTTATTATTGTACAACGACCTTATGTGAAACAACCGGCCCTCTCCAGTTTTTGCTGGCTCCGCTGCGAACTTGACTCGTGGACTCCATATTTGTTCTTGATCGAATTTCAAGAACCCTGATGGTAGGTTAGCTGGGATGTCCTCCGTTACGCTCAAGTATCTACCTCCGGATCCGGATTGTAGCATGAAAATTTTTGGGAGTAATGCCATGGCAATGGTTATGAGTACCAAAAAGAGAGCTGCTTAAGAGAGTGTGTGCTTGCTTTTCTATATTAAGCGATGGGTTTGATATGCTTATGATAAATACCAGCCCATCCCTTATATAGGCACAAATCGTGGAAGCATAAAACATACCAAAAAATACATATTGTTCACATGCTGGATAATTCACCCTTAATTACTATTATTAAACCAGGAGTAGGACCATCATTAGTGGACCATTGTATTTGTCTTTCTTTTATATAAACTAGTACAAGTGGTTTTGATTAATCAAATGTATATTTTTGTAGGGTTAAGTCACTGGAATAGCAATGTACTTTCCCTCATGTACACGGTTGCGCCTTAAACTTTTTTTATTGCATAATATGTCATACCAACTTTTTAATTTTGTACATGGTTGGTACATTTGTCGCATGAAACCTTATTTTTAATGACGTGACGCTTATCTGGCAATGACGTAGACAATTAAATGAGATGATAAGGATTCCGCGTGGTATTTTTTGTCTATAAATGAAGTGAAAACATACATACAGAACTTCGACCCCTGTTTTATACACACCCTTGAAATCATTCAAATCTTAATTCTAGCATTTCTAGATGAAATTATGTACGAAAGTATAAGCAACACAAGATGAAAAACAGAACATTTATTCAAACCTAAGCCACAATAGTCAGCTTAGATTAAGTTTACAATAGTATCCAAAATGTTGCAAGGTTAGATTAATGTCAATAAGACAATAATCATGTAAATACAAAGACAAGACAAGATCAATGAAATGATCAGAAAGAAGAGAAGAGTGTGATACAATGACTGCACACGCAAGTGTGTCTAACCCTAGATTAAGGGACTTATTAAATAGGAGATTAAGTTACACTAAGACCCCTCTAACGGCTATAAATGACTCATCAGCAGAAATGAGAATAGCTTCAGCAGAAACGAGCATCTTGGAACTTTAAACTTTTTATTCTTTGTCCATGATTAACCCCTGTAATAAACCTGCACTGAACATAACTTGAAAGCCATTAGCAATTGATAGAATGACATGTTTGTCACAGATTAATACCCCAAAATTTAACATTCCCCCTTAATCTGATGAGCAAACATATCAAACAATATCAATTTTTCACACAAGAATTTATGCTGATAAAGGGAGGTTTTAGTAAGTATGTCTGCAGTTTGGTTTGAAGAGCCAGTCTTTTTTGCACTTATAACACCTCTTGCAATTTTTTCCCTGATGAAGTGGACATCAATTTCAAAGTGTTTTGATCTTTCATGGAAAACAGGATTGACACAAGTTGTAAAGCGATTTGTTATCACAAAAAGGATTAACAGGAAGATTGATATCAACTTTTAGATCCTTTAAGATTTTTTGAATCCAAATGATTTCATAGGCAGTAGTAGACATAGATCTATACTCTGCTTCTGTGGAAGATTTTGAAATAGTGTTTTGTTTTTTACTTTTCCATGAGATCAAACAATCATTAAAGAAAACACAATAACCTGTGACAGATTTTCTGGTTTTCTTGCATTTGGCCCAATCTGCATCACTATATCCTTCAAGATGATTTTCAGAGTTGCTGAAATTGTACCTTAGACCTTTTCCTGGAGCTCCTTTTAGATATCTCAGAACATTGAGGGCACATTCTAGATGAGATTTTAATGGAGAGTGCATATATTGTGCCAGACAATGAACTGAGTATGAGATGTCAGGTCTTGTATGGGTGAGATAGATAAGTTTCCCAAGTAACTTCTGATAACCAGTGATGTTGATAAGAAGGGGATCATCAGCAGTGGGAATGTATGGAAGGACAGAGTTGGGTTCCATAGGAGTAGACACATGTTTGCACCCAAGAAGACCAAATTCTTTGAGGAGTTCAAGACAGTATTTTCTTTGGGAGAGACAAATGTCATTCCCAGTTTTTAAAACCTCAATACCAAGAAAGTATTTTAAGTTCCCCAAGTCTTTGATATGAAATTTTGATTTTAGAAACTCTTTGAATAGGTTTATCTCATCAATACAGTTTCCAGTGAGGACTATATCATCCACATAAACAAGCAGAGCAATAAACCTGTTATTCTCTGTTTTGGTGAATAAGGAATGATCATTGACAGATTGAACAAAATTATTTTCTTTTAAAACACTGACAAGTTTTTCATTCCATTTCCTGGGAGCTTGTTTTAGGCCGTATAGGGACTTGACAAGTTTGCAAACTTTATTTTGGTTGTTCTCATTACAGAACCCCTTAGGGATGGTCATATAGATATCTTCATCAAGATCTCCATACAAGAAAGCATTGTTAACATCAAGTTGGAAAAGAGGCCATTTGTTTTTCACAGCTAAAGCAATAAGACATCTAACAGTAGACATTTTCACAACAGGAGAAAAGGTTTCATCATAGTCTATTCCTTCCCTTTGATTATAACCTTTAACAACTAATCTAGCCTTGTATCTATCAACTTCACCATTGGCTTTATATTTGATTTTAAAGATCCATTTGTAACCAATGGGAGTTCTATTAGGTGGGAGATCAGTTATATCCCAAGCATGATTTTCATTTAAGGCCTCAATTTCAGAGTTCATAGCATCAACCCAATTACTATCAAGGATAGCTTCTTCATAGCAGGTAGGTTCAATACTTTTATTAAGGCTAGAAGCAAAGCAGTAATTATCTTTGTTTAAATTAGAATAATTAACAACCTTTTCAACACCATATTTGACTTTCCCTTCTACAATAAAGTCATTAAGATTACTGGGCAACTTAGAAACTCTGGTTGACCTTCTAACAGTAGTGGCTGGCAAGCCTCTTTCTTGTTCATAGAATCGGTGATGTATCGCCAGAATCAGAAGATGCTTCAGCAGGATGTGATTCATGTGATATGGTGCCCTCAGGGTGTGTATTATCATCTATAGATGCTGCAACCGGTTCATCAATCCTAGTAGGATGACTTACCACAGTGCCATCATCATAGGATGTCACTCTCCCTTCATCATTGGGACTTATTTGTGAGTCAAAGAAATTTTTGTGATTTAAATCTTTAGGCACATAAGTTTCAACAAAAGGTTTTGACAAAGAATTTTTCATTTTGAAGGGAAAAACAGTTTCATAAAATTTGACATCTCTGGAATAGAAAATATTTTTTGTTTCTAAGCTCAAGAGTTTGTAACCTTTTTTCTCATTTGAATAGCCAATAAAGACACTTTTTTCAGACCCACTACCAAATTTATCAGAGATGTTGAGAATGGTGGCATAGCATAAGCAGCCAAAGACTCTAAGGAGAGAGAGTGAAGGGTCATGCCCATACACAAGGAAGAAGGAGACTTGCCGAGAAAACACGAAGAGGGTAACCTGTTTATGACATAAGCAGCAGTTAGAACACATTCAGGCCAAAGATATAGAGATAATTCCCCCTGAAACATAAGGGATCTAGCCACATTAAGGAGATGCCTATGTTTCCTTTCTGCAATACCATTTTGTTGAGGTGTGTAAACACAAGAGGTTTGATGTAAAATTCCTTTTTCATGAAAGAAGTGTTGAAGTTTGTTATTGACAAATTCTATCCCATTGTCACTTCTGAATATCTTAACATTGTGTTCAAATTGATTTGATAGCATATGAGTAAAGTTAACAATGGAAACATAAACATCATCCTTTCCCTTAAGCATATAAACCCAGGCCCTCGGAATAGTCATCAACAATGGTTAAAAAATATTTGTAACCATCTCAGCTAGTGACTTTATATGGTCCCCATACATCTAGATGAACAAGTTGACCAATTTTAGTTGATTTGTGTTCACTTAAAGGAAATGGTTCCCTGGTTTGTTTAGCTTTATTGCAAGTATCACAAAGATGGTCGATCAGAGGTTCCATCAAGATTAAGTGTGGACTTAAGTATATGTAGGACTTGGTCAGAGGGATGGCCAAGTCTTTGATGCCAGAGATTTCTAGAAACATGACAAACAGAAATGCAGTTATTAGAAGCAATCTTACATGTGGAATCAATAACAAACATATATAACCCATTGCATTGTTTACCAATCCCCACAATCCTTTTTGATGTAAATCATGTATATAGCAATTAGATTCATTAAAGCCAACAAACATTTTATTGTCTCTAGCAATCTTATGAACAGACAATGATGACATTGTACTCGGAACAAAGAACATCAAAAAGATTTAGGTCATTATTGACCTTTAAATCACCAATTTTAGTAATTAAGGCCTGAGTACCATTGGGATGACCAACGGTTAGACCAAGATTTGAAATATCAACAACATTAATTAAAAATTTTGCAGAAACAGTCATGTGCTGATTTGCACCAGAGTCAACAATCCAACCAAGACTAATGTTTCCAGATAAGGTTTTAGTGTTGTTGTTAAAGAATTTATCAAAGTTTATGTTAAACTTGACACTGCCATTAAAGAAGGTTCCTGAAATTTTTTTACCTGCTACATTGGCATTAGCAGAAGACACATTGTTGTCATTAAGCAGACTCATAAGTCGGAGAGCATTCATTAGACAAAGAGACCGGAGAGTTGCTAGTTCCATTATTAGTGGAAAGATTAGTGTCAGCAGAAACATTGTTACTGCTGAAGGGTTTGGAATTAAAATTCCTTTTAACATATCCAGTTGGATAACCAACCAGATCATAACATCTATCAACAGTGTGACCGTGTTTTTGCAATTAGTACATTTGAGATTCATGTTTGGTCCTCTGCTATTTGAGTGTTACCGAATTAAAACCGAGACTTTGTTGTTAAAACCTTTTTGTTATCAAAAAATTTCCACCATCGAAGTTTTTGCAAAGAAAGGTAGCATTGGGTTTAGCAGAGCTATTCCCAGATGAAACATTTCTGTGAGATTCTTCTCGAAACAACAGAGAAAGCAGATTTGACATTAGGTAAAGGATCTCTGGTTAAAATATTGCTTCTGATGGGGACATAGGAATCATCAAGACCCATAAGAAATTGCATTAACTTGATTAGTTGATTGTGTTTTTCAAAATGTTTTGCAGACCTCACAAGTGCGGGAGGCAAACTGATCATACAATCAAATTGTTTCCTTAAAGAATTAAGGTTGTTATAATAATCAGCAAGAGAGGACCCACTTTGACTAAGAGAGTTTATATTTTTATGCAAATTAAAAATATCTGAACCATCAACCTTATCATAAGTATCTTTAAGATCATTCCACATTTCATAAGCAGTTTTAGCATAGATAGCACCAGCAAATAGTTCTGGGCTGAGAGAGTTAAGAATCCAAGTAACCACAACAGAGTTACAAGTATCCCATTGATTAGCAAGACTAGGGTTCAAGTCATTTCTTATGCAAGTACCATCAATAAACCCTAACTTATTATGGTTCCTTAAAGCAAAGGTCATGGCCATATTCCATATTTTATAATTTTCAGTTCCAGTGAGTTTAATAGAAATAATGGGAGTACCATTGGTATTGTTGGGGTGTAAATACAAAGCATCACCAAAGGATAAGCTTTTCTCGGTGGAAGAACCACCACCACCAATATTATCATCACCAATAGCCATAATGCAAACAATAAAGTAGACATATATAATAAGACAGACAATGAATCACAGACAGAGATAATAATAAGAGCAAATAGACAATCAAATAAGACTTTGTATATAAGAAACAACAAGCACCAAGCCTGTGGACTAGGGTAAACCGAGAGGTATTCGTACCACTCAACGGTGGCAGATCAAGATGTTAGTCTACCCGTTTGCACCCACAAAGACTTAAGTACTGTATGTTTGAAGAAGAGATAAGACTTAGACTTACAGAGAAATATGCAGCGGAAGAACAAATCACAATTACCCTAGATTCACTTAGTCTAGGGCTAATTGTAAGTAGAAGATAACCAGTGATTACGCCAATAGCAATAACCCCAAACCACCAATTTGTTACCGAAGAGAATCAATGAGCCTGAAGCTCTGATACCATGTACGAAAGTATAAGCAACACAAGATGAACAATAGAACCTTTATTCAAACCTAAGCCACAATAGTCAGCTTAGATTAAGTTTACAATAGTATCCAAAATGTTGCAAGGTTAGATTAATGTCAATGAGACAATAATCATGTAAATACAAAGACAAGACAAGATCAATGAAATGATCAGAAAGAAGAGAAGAGTGTGATACAATGACTGCACACGCAAGTGTGTCTAACCCTATATTAAGGGACTTATTAAATAGGAGATTAAGTTACACTAAGACCCCTCTAACGGCTATAAATGACTCATCAACAAAAATGAGAATAGCTTCAGCAGAAACGAGCATCTTGGAACTTTAAACCTTTTATTCTTTGTCCATGATTAACCCCTGTATAAACCTGCACTGAACATAACTTGAAAGCCATTAGCAATTGATAGAATGACATGTTTGTCACAGATTAATACCCAAAATTTAACAAATTCCTTAGTTCATACACATTCAACAACATATTTAAAGCATCCAAGCACTAGATTCGATTGAAAACATCTCGATTATATTGCCAGCCAAATTTCGAGACAAAGAAAAACTTATTCTTTTTTATTCAATTCTGCTTATATGATGTTTAATACCATGTAAATCCTGCCCAGATCACTTAGACGACATGCAAGGATGCTAAATCAAGCTTAAATCTAACCTCTAGCATCCAAACATGTAGAAATCGATTTTAAGAACAAAAATTCCGAGGTTAAGCAAAGTAACATGTTTGAACTCTTAAACCAGTGAAACGCATAATTTATAGACAAAAAATACCACGTGGAATCCTTATCATCTCACTTAATTGTCCACGTCATTGCCAGCTAAGTGCCACGTCATTAAAAATAAGGTTTCATGTGACAAATGTACCAACCATGTACAAAATTAAAAAGTTAGTATGGCATATTATGCAATAAAAAAAGTTTAAAGCGGAACCGTGTATATGAGGAAAAGTACATTGCTATTCCAGTGACTTAACCAAATTTTTTACTTCAAAGATAGAGGTTAAGAGTTTGATATTTGTTATCTGTTGAAAACAATTTCTATACCTTAAGTAGAAGTAAGTTTGTCTCTCACCTCCTTTATACACTACTAGATTATACATCGTGTGATGCATGGTTTGAAACGAATTCTAATTAATAATTCAATGAAAATTCAATATAAAAAAACAAAATATGATATTTTGTTAAAAGAAAAGTTAAAAGTTTACTTTCAAAAAAAAAAGTTACAAACATATAAATCTACATATTATATCAAAAGGTTTATCATATGGAAAACTCTATACAAAAATCTATATATATTTAATGGTGTTGAATGTTTTTCATCATTAAAATGGTAGTTCAAGTGGAAAAACTCTTTGTCTTTGGATTTAAAGGTGAAGAGTTCAAATCTCATTACTTACACTTTTTATCTACATACTCAAAATGATTGTCACATACTCAAAATGTTGGAGTGTCAATCAAAGAGGATAGCCACATGAGATTCTGGAATTTTTATATTAAATGTAGATGCGGATTAAAGACCATATTATGTGTTATTTACTTACTAGTTAAAGTTATTTTGATTCTTATTATTTGATTATACGTGCGTTAAAATGGTTTTGATTTTTTATTATTTTGTTATACGTGTATTAGAATAAAGATGAAGTGGAAGGTTTGGTTATTTAAGTTACTAAGGGTGAAGGGGGCCGATGCCAATTTCTCTTTGATGCCAAAAATTGGCATCTTCATCTAGGGGTGTCACTTTTATCCAGATCCAAACAATCCATCCGATCCGAATGTGATTTGGACTAAACGGATTGGGTTAATCGGATTTCGGATCATAATTCGGATTTCGGATTTCTTATTCAGATTATACGGATCGGATTACGGATTGCTTTTATAATTTTTGGATCATCCAAATAATCCAAATAAGAGGTTCACTGAAGGTGTATGTTTTCTATTATCTATTGTATGTATGACGCCTTATTATATTTGTTTGCCTTTTGTAAGTAATGCCATAATAAAATGCATATATCCCTCATGACAGATTTGAAAACTTTATGCTTAACTTATTTGGATAACTTGCATTAAATTTGAATCATCTCATATTTAACCGAATCCAAATGCTATTTGGTTTGGATGAATTTATAATAGGTTGGAATCTGAATAATCCAATCCAAATAATCCAAACCTTGTATGGTTTGAATTTTGGATGAATTTATGATAGGTGGAAATCCAAATAATCCGAACCTTATATGGTTTGGATTTTGGATGAACTTAAGATAGGTCAAATCCGAATAATCTAATCTGAATAATCCGAAATCCGTGTAATCCATCCGAATAACACCCCTACTTCATCCTTCAATAGCATGATGCCACATAGCACCTCCATTTGCATCCCAAAGTGACCATAATTAAAGGGGGTGGATGCCAAAAATTAGCATGGGATGCCAAATTAATTTTTTTTTAAATAACAAACACTACATTTTATTAACAACCTACAAATTTCAAATAAACTTAGATAAATATTAAGAAGGGATTCCGTAAACAATGCACCATTATTGCACGTTCAATTTGTAACGGGGTAAAGAAGGTCAAGAGTTGGAAATCGAGTATACCAGTCAAAAATCTTCCTAAATTTTGCCATGACAAACCACCTCATTCCGTTGGTCACATAATGCGAAATAGAGCAATATGTTTCGAGAGATATCAGAGGGAATGACTCAACACGAATCCATCCATTATTTTGAAGGAACCACATATGCATTTGTATCTGTAGAAAGCTGGTGGCGGTAAACATAACTAGTTGTCCTTGTACGTTCAGTAAATGCACAAGAAGGAGTGAGTCGTTAGGAAGTTCTTCGGGAAGGTTAACCTGACCAAATCTCTCCGAAGTGATATCAAAATAAATTATGAAACTGGTACCCCCAAGAATTGTATCGTTAACAAAAAAAAAGGAAAAAAGCTATAAATGCTTAATGCACTTTCCATCATAACTCATTATGCTTCCTCTACTCCTAATATTGTCATTACACATATTGTTGAGGGCAATTTGGTCATTTTAACACTTCATCTTCTTCCTCTTTACATTTTCAGATTTTTTTTATTTAAAAAAAAGAAAACGAAAATTAGAAGCGTGGTAACTTCATCTCTACTATCATTTGGATATGCCAATCGTTACTAATAAACCACCAGACCCCCCAAACGAAGATCATTTCTTCACCCCGTCTTTGATGACGTCAGCAAAAAATCGCCATTCCTCTTTGGGCGATTCTAATGATGATTTGAGCAATTCTGATGCTGGGATTAAGGTTGGGAAGCTTCGGAAACATCGTAGGGGCATCAAAATTAAAGTTCCAACTCCTAATTCTGCTAAAGCTGGTGCGGGATCAATTTGGAGGCGTCTTAGGTCTTCGAAATTAATGGGTAAGTCTCGTAATCGCTCTGAATCTTCTCCTGTTGATGTAAGGGGTGGTAAACGTGTTGTTACCATTCCTGCTGATGATTCAATCAACATGGTTCTCACTGATTTGAAGTCTGGTTGTATTGATAGTCACTTGAAATTTGCTTTGGATAGTTCTAATGATAATAATGCTACTAATAAGTCATTGTGTAATGTTAGTGACTCTATTAACACTTGCAATGGTAATGATGGATCTTTTATTAATTTGCCCCTTGATATTAGCCCCATTCAATGTATGCAAAGTAGTCCTGTGGCTAAGAACTGTGGTCTTGAAACTAGCTCTGACCACACTAGTGCTGGTGATGTAGATAGTGTCAGTGGTGGTAAGACTGGAAGTAGAGATGGCATAGTTGGTGCTAATACAGGGATCCATTTTTAAAGGAGAAATAAGCATCAAATGGTGTAGGAAAGAAGACAAGGGTATTTGCGTCTTTTCATGTGAAAGGGGTGAGCTGTGATATGTATAATGATATATTGACCGTAAACAACGTTAAGTGTAATGACAATAAATAAAGTAGATGAAGCATAATGAGTTATGATGGAAAGTACATTAAGCATTTATAGCTTTTTTCCAAAAAAAAATAAAGAAAACGACCACACTGAGTTCCCGATGAGATATGGAAACGAGTGGTTAGGCATTCAGGTGCTAACATGATAGGTATGTTCCTCCATGTCTCATTGCTCCTAGACCACACATTCACATCAACCGTAGGATCCCTACGGCTGATGTACAAGACATTGAAATCACCATGGGCGTCGCTTTACAGCCCAACTGAATCAAGCATATGGTTATAGACCCCGTTGGAAGTTTGTGGTAGGAATTGTTTGAAGGCAATGGTGACTGGGTTTCAAAGGAACAACTCCTTACTCAATTTATGACAAACAAACAATAGTCCATACAAATGTGATAGAATGGACACGTCATTGCTCATATTATCGTACGAGAGATGGTTGAAGGGGATGGTGATTCTTGTGCCTGGTCCATAGTCATGGTTTCAAAGTCGATTGGATAACTTGTGCAACTTTCATCTGAAATTAGCAGCACTTTCTGGTTGGATGGCATTGCCGAATGAGAACAATGATCTATAACAAAGGCTTCTTCCTTGAGTAAAAAATCCATGTTGAACAAACCGACCTGCAGCGACCAACAGCCTTTGCCGGCAACCTTGTTAGTATATTGGAGAAGATAATTTCATTGGGAAGTTCAGGCATTGTGTGTGTTAGATTTATGTGTTAAAAAGTGTTGATGAAAAATGTTGTGTGATGTTGAAAGTGTTAGATTTATGTGTTTATATAGAAAAAAAAGTTTTGGTTTTTTTTTTTAAAAACAATTACAAAAAACGGTCCAAAAGAACGGTCACAAAAAAGTAAAAGCCCAACGGTAAAATAAATCGGCATATGTATGTCGAAAAAAGTTGCCGATGCCGATGCCAAACCTATAATGCCAAAGGGGGGTGGGAGATGCCGATGCCGGTTTTCGGTGCCACTACAATATGTCGATGACCCCGTTCACCCTAATAGATATGATATTAAACACCAGTAATGCACTAGATGTTTTGGTTTTGTGATCGTTAGTTTTGTTAACAACAATTTATTTAGCTCTTGTTTAGAATATATTTTATCTAAATATAAATAATGAACAATCATTAAATATTTATTTAATCTCTTTTAAAAAATATAAACTCTATGAGGATGTTTGGTTCCTGAGATTTCAAGAGATTTTGAATTGAAATCCCATGAATTTCTATGTTTGGTTTGTTTTAAATGAAGGATTTTAAATCCACAAAATCCGTCAAATCCTATGAATGTGGTATTTTAGAAATTCTTTGGGATGGGAATGATTTCAAGGAATTTGGATGTGAGATTTTTTTATATTTATATATTTTATTTTTATATAATTTTTTATAAAAAATATTAATACAGTTTCTTTATACATATTTTTTTTATACATATGTATTTATCCAAAGCACTCAAGGATCATTATACTATACATGAATTTCTATTTGAGTCATTCTACTACAAAAATTTATAATAAGATGACTCAATTCATGAACTTTAGTTAAGTATTATGCATAGATATAAAAAACATACATTTAACTACTTTTACTGATGAGTCAAAACACTTGAGGTAATTGCACTTTACGAAAAGTGTTCATTTTAATCATTAGGTTTAACACATAAAATTGAAAAACAATAATACAAGTAGTTTAATATAAATTTTTGTAGTAAAATAACCCAACTGAAAATCCTTGTATAGTACAATGGCCCTTGAGTGTTTTAACCCGCTTTTTAATAAATGTTTTTAATACAATTTTTTAAGGCAAATTACCAAAAAAAAATTGACAATTAATATATCTTTTGCCAATTAAATTATAAAATAAATATCCTTACAAAAGTAATTATATTTAAAAATTAAGTCAATAAAAGAATAAATGTCATATCAACACTCTTTCTTGTTGACATGGCAAAAGAATGATGTGGCAATCCAATTAGACTTCCACATAATTTATAAGTTAAAGAGATAAAAATAAAACAAACCTTAACTTCTCTTTTCCCAAATTCGAGCTAATAATAATGAAACCCTAATTAAGAACTCAACATATAATACCAAAACGCATCTATGAAAGCTAATTTGTCCATGTGTAAATTAAGAAGAAAGAGTCCATTTATATCGCTTCATGGATCAAGAAAAAAGGGGTTGTTGAAGTTGTCAGAGTTGTTAGAAGCTACGATGGGGGTGGTGAGTGGTCTTACTCGGCGAAAACAATGGGACAAGACAGAGGCTACGGAATCTTTATTACAAGAGGGGGGGGGGTACCGAATCTTTAGAAGCTACGATTGTGGTGGGTGGTGTTGCCAAAAGTAGATTTGTGTTTACATGTAACACCCGTCACCTGAGCGTCCTATTTATTTGTACTTTTGTTTAGTTCTTAGACGTGTACTAGTCATGATTATGTATAAGGATCGTGTTATAATAAAACGAGAGCTTTTGATCGTTTTGGTTCAAGTCAAGATTGATAGACGTTCTTGGTGTCATAGTTTAACTATTAGCTAACTAGATAAATGCCCCGTCATATTTGTCAAAATGTTAAATGTAACACCCCAACAACGGCGGAATATGGGATGTCACTTAATGTACAGCACGACATGGAATTATATAGAGCAACGCTAAATGAAATGGTTTCAAGTAAACCCAAAGCAAAACATTCGATAACAGAAACAACATTCAACAGAACAAGGTTTACAATGCAATCTAGTACAACGGTGAAACACCAAGTGTTCATCTCCTTTAGGGAGAGCTTTCGGGTGATAAACCGCGAGAATACAGTCAAATCAAGGTAGCGCTAACAAAATGCGCATATCCCTGATACTAAGCTAACAAAAGATGCGCCGCCACCTCGATCCGGTCCAGCTCTAGCACAACAATCAACCATTCCTCGGGTTAACCTGATTACCTGAAAAGTGTACCAAATCTTGTCAACACTAGGTTGGTGAGTTCGTAGGTTTTAATCAACAAAAGCATTTCAAAGAAAAATCATTTGTGCCGAAAGCATTAACCTCAGTCAACAGATAAGTGTCATAGAAATACTTACAGTACATCCATACAGTTTGACACTCGAATCACAACAACTGTTCACATATCTCAACCACAAACAAATCAGATCAATCAACTAAATCACAATCAACAAACAAACGACCTAAGCGCTTAGTCCACCATAGTGCCATTAACCATCTTGCCGGGATCACGTCCCACAAGGAATAGGCCATTCAATCCTCATCGTGCCGGGATAACGTCCCACACGGAAAGCAATTTGGATCTCATAGTGCCGAGACAACGTCCCACACGGAAATACAACTCATCGTACCGGGACAACATCCCATACGGAATACCAAACAACTCATCGTACCGTGACCACGTCCCATACGGAATACCCATCCATATCCAATTCATACCAAATCAGAATCATACGACATCAACTACCCAAATATGCATATCCTGATGATCTTACCATCAACATCTCATTAGTGCTTATATATAAGGTGTACCAGCGGCGTACCTACCACACTAATAAGACGTTCATGACTCGATGATAGCACATGCATATCCGTACATTAACCAAACAAGTGAGGATACTTAGCTCTAATCCCATCCTCACGCTCCCAAGTAAACTCGGGACCACGTTTCGAGTTCCATCTAACTTTTACTATCGTATACCGTTTACGTTTGAGCTTTCGCTCCTCTCGGTCCACTATCTCGACCGGTTTCTCAACAAAATTCAACTTATCATCTACACGAATCTCGTCCATTGGCACATGGCGTGCCTCGTCAACTAAGCATTTACGAAGATTCGATACATGGAAAACATTATGCACACCACTAAGTTCTGGTGGCAAGTTCAAACGATACGCGACTGGTCCAATACGTTCTGTGACCTCGAACGGTCCAATATACCTCGGTCCAAGTTTCCCGCGTTTTACAAACCTGACCACGCCCTTCCAAGGCGATACCTTAAGCAACACCTTATCACCAACACTGAACTCAAGCGGCTTTCGCCTCATATCGGCATAACTCTTTTGCCTTTCGCGTGACACTCTCAATCGCTCTTTGATTTGAACTATCTTCCGTGTTGTTTCCTCAAAAATCTCTGGTCCAATTAGCTGGCTGACACCAACTTCCGCCCATGCGACGGGTGATCGGCATTTCCTACCGTACAAAGCTTCAAACGGCGCACACTCAATACTCGCGTGATAACTATTGTTATACGAAAATTCCACGAGTGGGAGGTGTTCATCGCAGTTACCACCAAAATCAATTACACACGCCCTTAACATATCTTCAAGCGTCTGAATGGTGTGTTCACTCTGACCGTCCGTCTGAGGATGATACGCTGTACTCATATCTAGGTTTGTGTCCATCGCTTTCTGGAATGTCTTCCAAAACCTCGAAGTAAAGCAACTGTCTCTGTCAGAAATAATCGAGACGGGCACTCCGTACTTAGACACCACTTCCTTGATGTACAATCTCACCATCGATTCCAGTGAGTCCTTTTCTCTTATCGCAAGGAAACGAGCTGTCTTTGTCATTCTATCGACAATAACCCAGATCATATCCTTTCCACTACTCGTTCTAGGCAACTTTTTAATAAAGTCCATAGTAATCCGTTCCCACTTCCATTCGGTAAGTATCGGTTGCACTAGAAGGCCCGACGGCTTAGCGTACTCGGCTTTCACTTGCAGACACGTCAAACACTGACTAACAAACGAAGCAATGTCTATTTTTATTCCCGGCCACCAATATAACTCTCGCATATTATAGTACATTTTATCTGACCCCGGGTGAACCGAATATCTTGATCTATGTGCTTCGTCCATTAACACCGTTCGCATCCCTCCACACAAAGGCACCCAAATCCGATTCACAAAATACATCCCACCATCCTCTTTTTCCACAAGTTGCTTCTCTAATCCACGCAACTCTTCGTTGGGGAGATTTTCCACCAAACGTGCTTACAGTTGTGCCCCGATAATCTGATCTCTCACGCTTCGATGCACAGTTACACTCATAGCACGGACTCGCTTACGCTTAACAATCTCCTTGCGGCTCAAAGCATCAGCCACAACGTTGGCCTTTCCCGGATGGTAGCGGATATCACAATCATAATCGCTAAGAAGCTCAATCCATCTCCGCTGTCTCATATTCAAGTCCTTCTGATCAAAAATGTGCTGAAGGCTCTTGTGATCTGTGTATATCACACTCTTGGTTCCATAAAAATAATGCCTCCAACATTTCAAAGCAAATACAACTGCTCCTAGTTCCAAATCGTGAGTTGTGTAGTTCTTTTCGTGCACTTTTAACTGGTGAGACGCGTATGCAATCACCTTGCCTCGTTGTATCAAAACACAGCCCAATCCTTGGCCCGACGCATCACAATACACAACAAAATCTTCCGACCCCTCGGGTAAACTCAAAATCGGCGCATTGCACAACTTATCCTTAAGAGTCTGAAAGGCAAACTCTTGCTTCTCACCCCATTCGAACTGCGTGTCCTTCTGAGTTAACAAAGTAAGAGGTTGCGCTACTAGCGAGAAGTTCTCAATGAACCTTCTATAATATCCTGTCAACCCAAGGAATTGGCGAATCTCGGTCGGCGTCTCGGGTCGTTTCCAATCCTTCACTGCTTCGATCTTACTCGAGTCTACATGAATTCCATCCTTGTTAACCACATGACCGAGGAAGTGAACTTCTTCCAACCAAAATTCACACTTCGAGAACTTAGCATATAACTTCTCTGCTCTGAGCAACTCAAGGACCTTATTCAGGTGGTCCAAGTGCTCCTCCTTTGATTTAGAGTAAATGAGAATGTCGTCGATGAAAACAATAACAAACTTATCCAAATAGGGGCAACACACACGGTTCATCAGATCCATGAACACTGCTGGCGCGTTGGTCAATCCAAAAGGCATAACTGTAAACTCAAAATGACCATAACGCGTTCTGAAGGCTGTCTTTGGAATGTCATCCTCGTGCACCCGCAACTGATGATAACCCGATCGTAAATCAATCTTGGAGAAATACTTAGCACCTTGCAATTGGTCGAACAGGTCGTCTATTCGAGGAAGGGGATAACGGTTCTTCTTGTCAGCTTATTCAACTCCCTGTAGTCTATACACATTCTAAGGGATCCATCCTTCTTTTTCACGAACAAAATCGGAGCTCCCCATGGCGATTGACTCGGGCGAATGAATCCTTTTTCCTGCAGTTCCTGGAGTTGTGTAGCCAATTATTGCATCTCTGATGGTGCTAATCTGTAAGGGGCTTTGGCTACGGGCATCGCATTGGGAACAAGATCATTATGAAAGTCAACCTGACGGGCTGGGGGCAAGCCCGGTAGATCCTCGGGGAACACATCTGGAAAACTACAAACCACAGGCACAGTCTTCAACTCAATCTTCTCAATTGAAGCACTATAAACTTTCCTCTATGCAACGTCAGACCTCTCACCCTGAACTCTTAACACTCGACCATCCGGCAACGGTATACATACCACCTTATCACTACACTCAATCACTGAGCCATTCGCCCTCATCCAATCCATACCAACTATGACGTCGAAGCTACCTATGTCGAAGGGAATAAGGTCAATAAGGAATGGGTGGCCATCCAATACTAGGGTGCAATCGCGGACTATTTGATTAATCCTAGATAACTAACCGTTTACCATTTCAATTTCAAATACAAAACTCATAGGACTAAGGAAGACATTCAAGTAGGGAATGAACTTAGAGGAAATAAGGCTATAATCAGCTCCATAATCAAATAATACGGTGGCATATTGGTCGTTCAGAAGAAATGTACCTGCGACAACATTCGGTTCATTGCGGGCCTCCGCAGCATTAATTGCAAAAGCTCCACCCCTTTGCTGGTGTTGTTGTTGCTGCTGGCCTCGGTTCTGATTTGGCCCAACGATCTGAAGCTGGTTGGGGTGAACTGCTACCTGAACCTGCTGGCCGACCCATTTCGGGCAAGCGTTCCCACACTCAAAGCACGCCCCACGGGTGCCTCTGGGATATCTCACATCAAGGGGAACAACATTCAACGGGGCTCCCTGCCTACCCTTCATCCCACAATCCTTGGACTTGTGCCCCATCTGCTGACAAATAAAACAAGCTCCACACGGGCAGTTAACTGGGTGATGACGATTACACTTGGCACACAATGGGTGGGGTCCAACATAACCCCTCTTCTCCGGCTCTGTCACCGCAAACACCTGACCTCTTCTATGTCTCTTGTTATCAAACCTGCCACCTTTCCTTACTCCACTCGGTTCCCCAAAATCTTTTCTCTTGTGCTCCACAGGCTTCAGCACACCACTCCTAACTAATTCATCGGTGACACTACCCGCCCGGTTGATCGCGCCCTGGATAGTTGTAGGCATCACAGATTTCACCAACACTCTAACCTGCGGCTCTAATCCTTCCACATACTTAGCAATTCTCACTGGCTCTGGGGTCACTAGATGAGGTACCAGTCTAGCCAACTCATGAAAACGGCTAGTGTACCTAGCATGGTCAGCTCCTACCATCACTTGTTGAGTAAACTCAAGCTGAAGCTTCTATAACTCGTGCTCTGGACAAAACTTCGCATACAACAAATTCTTTAGATATGTCCAAGACATATCCAATGCCGCATCTCGGCCCATCACCTCAACCACCTATGCGTTCCACCAGCTCAACGCCCCTGAAGCGAACATCCCAGTAACATAGTTGATTCGCTGATCATAAGTGCAGTTGCTCATAGAAATCACAGCTTCCATCCTCTCCATCCACTGGATATAAGCAGTCGCACCACCTTTTCCATCGAACTCTGGTGGTCCACAGTTCTTAAAATCCTTGAAGGTACAGCCCTGGCGATAACCAGCATTCGCCTCTCTCTGCACGGGCTCAACAACGGGATCCTCAACCACTACATCATCCACATTTTCTCTATCATTTCCTCCTTCACCCATGGCTGCCGTGACTTGTGCCACCAGGGTGGGCATCATCGCATTGATAGCTTGGCCAATAACTATGGCCAAATCTGGTTCACCATCACCTCTGCCACCACGGCCTCCGCGGCCACCACCACGACCACCATGACCTCCACGGTTTGCTCTCGTTCTTGCCATAATCTGAGCACACATGGTTAAACCAATAAATTAATCTCAACTCAAGCAACACACCTTAATAACCCATTAACATGTCTAACCGGCCACTACTTAACGTGCTAGCTCAAATCACCATCATATCATTTCAACCAAAGCAATAACAAGACAAATTAAATGAAATACAATTACTGGTATAGCCCAAGTATGGTCCGGGTCTAGTTCCTACTTCTACCGTGCATTCGATGTTTATATATAGGGTGTACCAGCGGCGTACCCACCACATCTCATGCACACTAAAAGCATACCGGAACCCGGTACTAAATTACTTCCGTCTTTATTGGTGATGCTTATATATAGGGTGTACCAGCGGCGTACCCACCACATCACCAATACTCGTAAAGTAGTTTAGCCTCCTACCATACCGACTATGCAAGCGCAATCCATGATACTGATAACTTACATATCGCGTCGAACATCCGTAGAACCGTTGATCAGGCGTTTCTACGGTAGTACCTCGCCATACTACGTTATCGCCATCACTTCATTTTGTAATCAATTTTATTATAAATATAAAATAAACATTCCCACACACATCCATCTCAACTAAATCAGTGAGTTCACCAACTCCAAATCAACAAGTTAATGCTAAGGCAACAAATTCTAGGTTCTAACTCAAGGCACTACGAACATCACCAGGGTACACATGCAGTTCAGGCCAGAATTCACGTTGCAAACATAACTCCTATTATGCATGCTATATGATGTTTCCTCAGTTGTAGTCTAGGTCAATCCACCTACTTCTCTATAACCACGGCTCAGATACCATTCTGTAACACCCCAACAACGGCGGAATATGGGATGTCACCTAATGTACAGCACGACATGGAATTATATAGAGCAACGCTAAATGAAATGGTTTCAAGTAAACCCAAAGCAAAACATTCGATAACAGAAACAACATTCAACAGAGCAAGGTTTACAATGAAATCTAGTACAACGGTGAAACACCAATTGTTCATCTCCTTTAGAGAGAGCTTTCGGGTTATAAACCGCGAGAATACAGTCAAATCAAGGTAGCGCTAACAAAATGCGCATATCCCTGATACTAAGCTAACAAAAGATGCGCCGCCACCTCGATCCGGTCCAGCTCTAGCACAGCAACCAACCATTCCTCGGGTTCACCTGATTACCTAAAAAGTGTACTAAATCTTGTCAACACTAGGTTGGTGAGTTCATAGGTTTTAATCAACAAAAGCATTTCAAAGAAAAATCATTTGTGCCGAAAGCATTAACCTCAGTCAACAGATAAGTGTCATAGAAATACTTACAGTACATCCATACAGTTTGACACTCGAATCACAACAACTGTTCACATATCTCAACCACAAACAAATCAGATCAATCAACTAAATTACAATCAACAAACAAACGACCTAAGCGCTTAGTCCACCATAGTGCCATTAACCATCTTGCCGGGATCACGTCCCACAAGGAATAGGCCATTCAATCCTCATCGTGCCGGGATAACGTCCCACACGGAAAGCAATTCGGATCTCATCGTGCCGAGACAACGTCCCACACGGAAATACAACTCATCGTACCGGGACAACGTCCCATACGGAATACCAAACAACTCATCGTACCGAGACCACGTCCCATACGGAATACCCATCCATATCCAATTCATACCAGATCAGAATCATACGACATCAACTACTCAAATATGCATATCCCGATGATCTTACCATCAACATATCATTAGTGCTTATATATAAGGTGTACCAGCGGCATACCTACCACACTAATAAGACGTTCATGACTCGATGATCGCAAATGCATATCCGTACATTAAGCAGTAAATACATTCGACATTATTTTAGGAAATCTCGAGTACACTTTCCACCCTAAAAGCATCATAAAAAGGGGCTACGAAACTCACCTGCTAATGCTCATCAAAGAGAAATAGTGTACGAGTATCAATGTCAACGTAAAATCCATATCCACATAACAGGGTGATAAGGATACAGCTAAATGACATAGTTATTAGTGTCCAACAAGAAATGCCGACCGAGGCCTTTATTAAATTATTTGAAAACATAAATTAGTTACGCGTGACACTACAAAAATTAGATACGCGCCACTAGGTACCCGCCGCTAGGTACGCCACATAGTTACGCCACCTAGTTACGCCCATTAAAACTCACAAAAATTAGTTACGCCAAAACAGACCCGCGCACCTAGGTACGCCCCTAGTTACGCGCACAGATTTGAGCGAAACTAGTTACGCGCCGCCAATAGGTACGCGCGGTACTAGTTACGCGCAAACAAACCTGCAACTCAGTGACGCGACCAAGAACTTAAAAATGGTTTTCCAAGCTTCTTTTCAAGGTTTCTAGCATACAAGACTCAATCCTAGTGTTACCCAATCATAAATCTTTAACATACCAACGTTTTGGAATCATTTTTAGCCATTGAAACTACAAAAACGGGTTTAAAACCGAAATAGCATTTTAGACAAGAAAGTTTACCTTTTTAGAGATCTAAACAATGAAGAAACCTTTGCAATGACCAAATACGGGAGTAGAAAGATGATGCCTTGAATCCCACTTCTTGTTTAACTCTGAAAATGAGGGAAAGTTAAGAGAATTTGAGAGTGTTTGTGTGTGTTTTTAGTTTGGAAAGAAAGAAATGAAAGACAAGTAGGATGGAAAGAAAAGGGGGAGGGGGTTTTGGTGAGAAATCTTCTTTATTTTGGTAAATACACACAACACACTCTACAGTTACCAATGTTTTAAAAGTTTGAATTAAAAATACGTTTGTCGTTCATAAAATGATTACTAGCCATCGACGTTGAAATGTAAAATTTTCCTTTACTCACGATAATATTAAAACAAATTTAATCTCGGCATTTCAGACACTAGTAACAAGTCCACTCCAACACACAATCAATATTGGCACGCCCTGGCCCAGATATTGTGCTCAAACATACAAACATATCAATCACGTTGACAAATAAATTCACAATTCAATCAATTCTGTATAATAAAACAAAGGGAAAAATGACGGATGTCACATTAAATTTATTAAATTTCCTTCGTTATATCATTTTACTATTTCGTGATTTATTTAAAAGAGTTCGGAAAATATTATAGTGTAAAAATGTTCTTTCAGTATAAATGTTTATCTGTTAAGTGGATAGCAGGTATTATACCTGTTTTATTTATCCCTAACTTATCTATCTATCTACTCATTTTCCCCCACCACACAAAACCCTTAGAAAAGAAAAGAAAAAGGAAAGAGAGAAAACCCTAGCAAAAACCATCCATTTTTCTTCATAATTTCGGATTTAAAGAGCTAGGAGGAAGGAGATTTTACTAGTTTCATTTACTTTCATCTTCTCCATCTCATCTTGGTGGTGGTTCGATTTGTTAGTTGGTCCAAGTGGTGATTTGGAGGTTCCACGAGCTTTGTAAGTGTTTCAATCTCTTTTCTTTGTCAAGTGGTGCATTTGTTGTTTAGATTGTTGTAAAAGTAGTGAAACTTAGCTCGAGTTGGTTAAAATCCTAAGTTTTGTTCAAAGTTCTTTAGTTCAAGCTTGTTCATAGTGATCCACGATTTTGGCCGTGGGTTTGAGTAAAAAGTGTTTGATTATGTTCATTTCTACTAGAAATAAGTTGTGTCAAAGTGGTAAGCTTCGATTTGGTCGTTTGGTTGGTCGATTTGGTGTAAAATGGATTTTTATGGCCGTCAGGCAAAATTTGCGACGCAACCATATTGTATGCGTCGCATATTGTCTTCAGGGAGTCCAGACATTATTTTCTGATCAACATTTGCGACACATACATCCTGTATGCGACGCAAATGTCCTGTTTTGGCAGTTTTCTTGTTTTTGACGTAACTTTCGAACCGTAAGTCCGTTTGGGGCGTATAAGCTATCCACGCGATCGTAAAAGAGTCTAATTTCTCATATTAATGTCTATTAAGTCTGTATATGAAGTCATTTTCCAAATGGTAAGTTCTATTGAGTCAAATCCTTTTGTATGATCGTGTCTAAGTATCCTAGGGGCATTTAGGGTCTATAGCTATGTGGTTAACGTAAGAGGCGTACTTATAGGACCTTTTTCTTATGATTCATGTTCAATCATTCTAGGATTGGATTAGACTTGTGCTACGGAGAGTGTGTGACTGGGATTGGGCGATTGTGGACGTACGACATACTTGTGTTGGTAATATACATAGACTACTCGATAGGTGAGTTCGTAGCCCCTCTTTTATGTGCATTTTCGGGGTGAAAAGTATACCAACGTACTAACGATTTTTGAATAAATTGTTCTTATTGTACAAATTGTGTTGTGAATGTGTGGTTCTTAGTACTTGTTCAATGCCAGGATACATATGTGTATGTATGCCTGATGAGTTCTTGTTCAATTCCACGATACGTCCTAAGGTTCGGGTAGTATACGTGATGAGTTCTTGTTCATCCTTGGTACCAAGAGACCCCCTTTATGTTATGACGTACTTGATTGTGTATGTGCTTATGTACTTGTGTCCTTGTGCTTGTTGTGGTGGTGCTGTAAGTAACTCTATTGTTCAAATCATTTTACAAACGTTCATGGTGCAAATTTCTATAAAAGTTACTTATTGAAAACCTATGAACTCACTCAACCTTAGTGTTGACACTTTTAGTATACTTTTTAGGTAACCAGGTGAACCCAAGGCTTAATGGGTAGTTGCATGGATGGAGCTGGACTTGGATCGAGGTGGCTGCGCATTGGGATCTCTAGGACATGCGCTTTTTTCTAGATGCCACTTTGGTTGACTATTATTCACGAGGTCTAGGACCCGTATTCTCCCTATATTACGGGATGAACAGTTCGTGGCAACGATTGTAATAACTTTTGCATACTTTAAACTTGAATGTCGTTATGACGAGATGTTTGTCTATACGTTTTGCCCTTTTGGATTTAATGAAATCCTTTCTCATTTAGATTGTCTCTATTTAATTTCCATGTCATGATGTACATTTAGTGACATCCCATATTTCCGCCGTTGTTGGGGTGTTACATTACATGGGGCAAAATAGGTGGTCACGTAACACGTGAAGTGTTGTCAAAATGGATTTTTCATTGCAAAAAAGCTTTTGGTACTGATTTATTTTATAAATGGAATGGATTTTTTTTATGAGAAGTAAGTTTTGGATAGTTTAATTTGATTAGAAGTCTTAGATTTATTTAAATGCATATTGTCGGAATTTTGACTGGAGATGAAAGTTAGCCCGTAAATTTGTCGTAGTTATATGTTTATTAAAGTTATTTTTGGTTTAACTAATGGCGTCGTTATCAATCTTGATCAGAATAATCATGTAATTATATTTAAACGACGGAGATAATCCATACGCTTCGCTTCTTAACATATGAGTAATGAATTGTGTTATTGAATTGAATTGATGATTACAATAAGAATTGAGTCCCTATTTATACAAGAAATGAGAGGTCCTAATTTAGGAATGATGATTCATTCCTGGCTGGTATTGGTTGTGATTTTTTTGCTGTGCAATCCTTGTGATTTGGTTATTAATACTGCAATCTTGGTAATCGGGGAAATGATGTTGAGTTGATCCCTTCCTATCTTTAACACTCCCCCTCAAGTTGAATAGTGGGATCACCAAAATTCAACTTGCCCAAACATTCATGAAGTATACCAATACCTACTGCTTTTGTAAGGATATCAGCTAGTTGTTCTTCAGATTTCACAAATGGAAACTCTACGATCCGGGCTTCAAGTCTTTCTTTTATGAAATGTCTATCGATCTCTACATGTTTGGTCCTGTCATGTTGTACAGGATTCTCTGAAATTTGAATAGCAGCTTCATTATCACACATAACACGAGTAGTTTCTTTCGGGGGAAACCCAACTTCGGTTAAGAGTTTCTTTATTTACAGAACTTCTGCTATTCCTCTAGCTATTCTTCTGAATTCAGCTTCGGCACTTGATAATGACACCACCTTCTGTTTTTTGCTTTTCTACGTAACAAGATTGCCTCCCACCAAAGAGAAGTATCCTGACGTTGATCTTCTATTTTCTTTGTCACCTGCCCAATCAGCATCTGTGTATATTTGAATATTTAGATGTCTATTTAACTTAAACAAAACTCCATGGCCTGGAGTCCCTTTGAGATATTCAATGATCCTTTCAACTGCATCTATGTGGGCTTTCTGAGGTTGGTGCATGAATTGGCTTACAACTCCCACAACATATGCTATGTCTGGACGGGTGTGTGAGAGATATATCAGCTTGCCGACCATTCGTTGATACCTGTTTTTATCTGCCAGTTCCGCTTCAGGTTCCATGTATAACTTTTGATTAGCAATCATCGGTGTCTCAGCTGGCTTGCAATCAATCATGCCTGTTTCTGCAAGAAGATCCAGTATATATTTTTTCTGACAAATAAAGATCCCATGCTGTGATCTGAGTACTTCAATACCAAGAAAATACTTTAGTCTTCCTAGATCCTTCATCTTGAACTCTTTGAACAATTCTGCTTTGAGCTTCTTTATTTCGTCTTCGTCATTCCCGGTGATAATCATATCATCAACATATATAATTAGACATGTTACTTTGCCTCTATTGTGCTTGAGAAACAGAGTGTGGTCTGAGTTACTCTGTTTGAAACCATATTTCTTCATTGCCAGCGTGAATCTACCGAACCATGCTCTAGGAGATTGTTTTAATACATATAGAGATTTCTTCAACCGACAAACTTCTCCCGTCTTGAAATCATGTGAGAACCCAGGAGGAGCTTCCATGTAGACTACTTCTTTCAACTCTCCATGTAGAAATGCATTCTTTACATCGAATTGATAGAGTGGCCAATCTTTGTTTGCCGTGATTGAGAATAGGACTCTTATTGTATCTATTTTTGCAACTGGTGAGAAAGTCTCAGAATAATCAATCCTATATGTTTGAGTATAGCCTTTGGCGACCAATCGAGCTTTATACCTTTCTATTTCCCCATATGGTTTTTATTTTACTGTGAAGATCCATCGACATCCCACAGGTTTCTTGCCTTGTGGTAAGGACACACTTATCCCATGTTCCAATTCTGATGAGTGCATCCATCTCAGCATCCATAGCATCCTTCCATTCTTCTGATTCTAAGGCCTGCTCTATATTAGAGGGAACGTTTTCTGAGTAGAGACTTGTAGTGAAAGCCTTTGCTTCTTCGGATAGGTTGCCTGCAACCAGGTTAGCCATGGGATACTTTGAGCTTCTGGACACTTTTTCTGGGGAATATCGTTTTGCTGGAATTCCTCTAGTTGTTCTTGCTGGGAGGACATACTTGGAGGATTCTGGTATGGGCTCTCCCTGTTCCTGTACATCTTCATCCATAGATTCAATAGTATTTTCAACAACCTCATCATCAGTTTCACTAGGTTGAGAATTACTTACCTCGGATATCATGTTAGGAACAGGATTCTCAGGGGTGGCACTTATATCTTCAGTTGGCGGAGCTTCAGATGGTGTGGTACTGTGATTTTGGACCTCATTTCCTATGATAGTACTATAACTCAACCAACTCAGTGGGTCACCTTGTTCCTCCCCCTGACCACTGTGTTGGAGAGAGTAGTAGTATTTTGTTTCAAGAAAATCACATTTCATGGAGGTAAACATGCGATGTTTCTTTGGGTTATAACACCGGTATCCCTTTTGATTTATCCCATATCCAACAAAGACACACTTTTTCACACAGGGATCAAGTTTGTCCCTGTAGGACTTGGGTATAGGACAAAAACAGTGCACCCGAACACCTTGGGTTGAAGGGTAAGAGTGGGAGGGATCTCAGTGTATTTCTCAAGAGTCTCTAGAGGAGTTTTAAGTCTAAGGATTTTGGTTGGGAGACGGTTTAGAAGGTAAGTGACTGTTGTTAAAGCTTCTGGCCAGAACGATTTTGGAACATGAGATTCGATTATGAGAGCCCTTGTCATTTCTAGCAAAATGCGATTTTTTCTTTCCGCAACTCCATTTTGCTCAGGAGTGTGAGGACAAGTGGTTTGGTGAACTATTCCTTTTGATTGAAAAAATGATTTCATTTGTGAGTTCACATATTCCACACCATTATCTGACCTGACAATTTGGATGGTTTTTTTGAATTGGGTTTGAATCATGGTATAGAATGAAGTAAATTTATCAAATACTTCATTTTTATTTTTCAAAAAATAAATCCATGTCATTCGCGTACAATCATCGACAAAGATGACATAAAATCAAAAATTCCCCAATGACAGGGCAGGACCTCAAACATCTGAATGAATCAATGAGAAAGGAACTTCAACACGAGTATTATTATGTTTAAAAGGTTGTCTGTGGCTCTTAGCTAATATGCAAGTTTCACAAGAGATTGGTTTATTCAAAGGAAAAAATTCAGGAAATAAAGTGTGTAAATAACTTGCAGATGGGTGACCCAACCTTCTACGCCATAGCCATGCTTCTCTCTCTGTTGTTCCATGAGCTAACATCACAGTACCACTCTGAGTCACTTCATCAACATAATATAGTCCATGCTTTTCAGTGTCACACCCAATAATCCGTCCCGTCCGGATATCCTGTAAGAGACAAAAAGTTGGATGCATGAGAACTGAACAATTTAATTCCTTTGTCACATGACTAATTGATAACAGTTTATGCGACAAGGAAGGAACATATAAACAATTTGGAAGTTTAATATCTGAAGAAATTTGGATTGTTCCTCCTGCCTTTACATCCATTTTTTCCTTGTTCGCCGCTTGGATGTGAGTCTTGTTGGGTTTTGAAACTTTTGTAAAATCAGACACTTGATACGTCATTGTATTTGTCGCCCCACAATCAAATATCCATTGCCCACTTGAATCTTTTTGATTACTTTGAACTGTGTGGGCTGATCCACAATCACACGGCCCAAAAGTCTTGGTTATACTACCCGATCCATTTCCCACTTTACACACATTATACCTATTTGTATTATTTATTATAAGGTATATATGGCAGATTATTAAAAGTCAAAGGAAACAAAGGAATATCTTTTTGTGGTTACTGCAAAGCTTCCCTCTCCTTCACTGTTTCCGGCCGCCGCTAGTCCTCCAAAACCTTTTTCGGTGTCTTCTTTGCTTGGCTGGCAGGAAACACTATCTTCTTCGTACCCTTTTTATGGCCGTCGGTCCACCACTCTGGATATCCGACGATTCGGAAACATTAGGCCTTGGTATGATGATTCATTCCTGGCTGGTATTGGTTGTGATTTTCTTGCTGTGCAATCCTTGTGATTTGGTTATTAATGTTGCAATCTTGGTAATCAAGGAAATGGTGTTGAGCTGATCCCTTCCTATCTTTAACATTGCTGTGGATGTAACTTGATAAAAATAATAACTTGAAATTTGATGAAGAGAGGTAACGATAATCTAATAAGAAAAAATATATCTTTATAAATAATTTGTTAACACAAATAACAATACTTCAATTGCAATAATATAATGTCGTCGTACTCTAAATTGTATATGAATGTAACATATAACAAGAATTTGGTAATAATAAAGTACAAATAAATAAAGCGAGATACGAACATAATAATATATATTAATAAGAATTTACTTAATCCAAATAACGACACTTCGATAACAATGTTATAACAATAACGAGTTTTGGTGGCCGCGCGTTGCCGCGGTGTGTTGTATGAAACATGGATGTAGACATACATAGACAATGTATTAATATATTCATGTGTGAATTCAAATGGACAATGTGCAAAAAAGCAGGTAGAACTGCACAAAAAAATTAGTAACAGTACATTGCATATAGAAGCATGTATGCTCCTTATGAATATAACTTTTAGAGAGTGACTCCATAACATAAGACTACAAATGACCAACTATGACACATCGCAAATCAGTATCGGTTACCATCTTTTTAGCATTTTTAGTCCTTAATCTTACAGCAACTCGAATGATGACAGAGATTGCAATTCCAACTTGCAACCGTTACTTCAATCTGTAACAAATCAAAATTTATTGCTTAGTATGTAGAAAAGTTAGCGATAGGTAAACCTAAAACAAATATAAAACTGATTTGCACCTCCTGTGACATATTGCAACCCAATTTGCATAATCATGAACCACATGCTGTTGTGAAGCACAATTATCGCTAAGCTCGAATGTTACATTAGTTCTCACATTTCAAAATAACAGTTGTAAGTTAAATCTGCCTTAAAAGTTTAAAGCGTTAAAGATCTCCAACCAATAAGGCCAAAGCTTTAGGAGGGGTACACATGAGTATAAAAATTTAGTAGTGAATGCATCCCGAGTCATTCTTATTTTCAGTAATATACAAACCTCTAACTCAATTAACCTTATACCTGTAAGAATTGCGGCACGCAATCCATTATAGTTGTGGTTTTGACCAACTATTTTGGATAAGCCACTTTACCCTATCACGCCATAAGTTAAACAATCCTAATCAACATTTCAGAAATCCTATAGGAAGCTATTTAGAACACCTTTTATCAATGTTTATCTATGCAGCCTATTTCAAGAACTAATGAATAGAAAAGCATTGATATAAGTTGTTTCAGACACCCTTATTAGATCCCTCTTTGTATCACAATGGTATTTTGTGAAATTGTTTTATAAAATGATAGCTTAAACTCACAATGAATATGTGGACTAATGCTTTAAGGCAGTAATCGGTAAAAGGTGAGGAAATGCTAATAAAGGGGCAGTTTGTGAAATCTTTCATGTTGAGGCCATTAAAAATGGTTCTAAACAAATTTGAAACCATAATCAACAACCTATCTAATGGCGGGCATTTGATGTGACTAACGTAAAACATGATTATTAAAAAGCTAATCGTAACCCAGATTTTAAAGCATAACTTGTGACCTCCAAAATAGCATGTTGTAGGTCCGTATATGACAATATCATAATCTAGAAAAAAAGTGCATATACTTTTTACTCTACTATTTTAAAAAGTAGCTAAACCTTTAAACCTGCTGTCTAAATGACTAAAATAAACAGTAATAGCAAAGGGGTCAAGTTTTATGGCTGTTAAAAACTATACACGTTTAATATTCAATCAAAATTTATGAGATACATACCTCTAGTTTTTGAGTCAAGATAATTAATTTGATAGTGACAGTGACTGTGCTTCTGCAATGAGATTAAAATTTACGGTAGAAAGCACTATAAATGAGAATCCGAAGGACGCATATGACTTTGTTACAGGTCATAATTCTAATAAAACTACATACCTGCAATTCTTCATGGCCATCATAAATCCATCATTCAAACTATCAGTCTTTTATAAAGCTTTAATAACATATCAATCTGATGCAGCTTCACCTGAATCAAGTGAAAGTGCAGTAAAAGTAGAGGTGATGTCAAGTTCACACCCGGACGTATGATATTTCCACAATCTGAAATATACCATCTGCAAGTATCAGAAAAATTAGCATTAGGAAGATCTGTGTCGTGGACGTTGGAAATTGTAGTAGCTATTCATTTTTTCAACGTATCAACATAATTTACAGTTTAAGTTTTAGATAGTTATGTTGTTGAGTATTATCAATTATACCTTTTATGTTCAGAGCAATTAAGGGACAAAAAAAAAGCAGAATCTCGTTGCAGTATTATCAATTATAATTTACATAATTTACAGTTTAAGTTTTAGATAGTTATGTTGTTGAGTATTATCAATTATACCTTTTATGTTCAGAGCAATTAAGGGACCAAAAAAAAGCAAAATCTCGTTGCAGTTACACGTTCTATGGTGACTGTACAATGAGTGCACACATAAACGACACATTCATAAGAATTTTTTGGCCTGCAACCATGGTCGACGTATTTTGCAATTACCAGTGTGACCCGATACATATAAGACATAGCCAAATCAATCCATTCATAAGCAATTGAGTTTGATAATGGTATAATGGCATTTCATTAGTTTTGGAAAGACATCATTGATACTATTAAGAGAGATTAATTAATAAATCACTGCATAACGCTTACCACTGGAGTTCTGAAACCTTTGGTACCAACACATGATCCTTATTTCCTTCATTTTATCTGCAAGTTTTGAAATAATTTAGGTCAGTCAAGTGCAATTTTATTAAAAAAAAACACGTTAACATGAATCAGGTCAAATACCTTGTGGTCTTGGATATGCATTCCTATTATACACGGTTGGCCCATTATATGTCACACACCGAAGACTACATCTGCAGCATTCCTGTTATACGTGGTTTACCCACAGCGATTTAAGAGAGAGAGGCATGTGTATGAGGCTCAGATACGGTAAAGGTGAAAAAAACCCTGATACATTGGCGCTGGCTGCAAATCGAAGGGTTTGCCGTGCCAAGGGCCAAATGATGAAAGGTTTAGTTGAACCTAATGAAATCCGTCACAAAAAAAGGTCGATACATTTGGCATGGCTGCAAACCTAAAGGTTTGCCGTGCCAAGACACAAATGATCACAGCTTTAATCAGACCCGTTTATGTTCATCATTGCCTCTATTGAAAAAGCGTCAGAAAAGGTACATGACAATGGGTTGTTTAAACACCTTTAAAATGCCACCGTATTGATTCATTTATAATATCTTTTTATAAGAGGCTTGACAATACTGCGTTAGCTATAACATCTTGTTACAGTTCAAAAGGACAGATTTTAGCGTCATACCAAACACAGCATCAGGCTAGTGACATTCTAAAGAGGACCCACCCGCCATGGCTGCAATCATAACATATCACCCCGCCAAGATACGGGTGGTCTCATCTTCATGATACCCCGATAGCATACACCAACAGTTTCACATCCTAAAAAAATAGACACAACTAGAGTTATAAAACCCACCGAAACTGACATCGCCTCATTGGGAAAAGAGGATTCGTTTGCCATGGCTGCAAAGTCAATGCATTGCCTTGCCAAGACGCAAAGAATATGGCGTTTTCCTAAATCCAGTCACGTCTTTATAAGGCAGTAGCAGTAACCTAAAAGGCCGAAATTATAATGCAACCATTATTTCAAATACCGCATTTCATAAATTTTCTGCCATATAGAACACGCCAGACATGGCTGAAAACTTAGCAAGATTGCTCTGCCAAGATGGCTATGATCCAAACCTTAATCGAACTTGGTTAGACATGTGCGAATGCTATTATCACCACAGCCCATTTCTTTTATATTGGAATATATAGGCATGCCACCATCATCACGAACCCGTGACTATCGTCGCACACCAAGGATAGCAGCAATGAAATGAGCAGTGGCATTGAAAGAGCAACCACAGACCCGTGATAACCCATTAACATCACCACGATAGACCATATAATAAGTCTTTTATACCACCTGTAAAAAGAAGACCGAATCTTATATGATAGTTCTGTCATGTATCTTGTCTCCCAAATGTTGAATAATATATCATAAATATTTTGGAATAAAGGTAGAAACTCTGCTCTATTACCTCTATAAGATAAAGTCAATTGCTAAGCTTAAGATTTAGCTTAACATACCTGAACAAACATTAATCCCTCGCTTCACCTAACATGCTTGATGGTTTCCAGAAATTCTGCAACGGCTGCAAATAGACCCGGTTGCACGGCATACATATATGCTATGGCATCCGGTCATTGCGTTGGCAAGTTACAGTCGGATCTTGAGCGACACATTTAATGTCGCTCAGTTCACAACAATCATCACAGCCTATCCGGAAAACATTATTGGGATTAGTATGCATTCCAAACCCACTATCGCCTGATACGTGTGAACAATCGACTAAAGAGGATTAATACGCCATGGTTGCAACCATAATAAGTTGCCATACCAAGATGCGGATAATCTCAGCTTTATCAAATGTACTCAGACTTATGACAGCCTACTACAACCTTTATCACCATCAATTGCATCTCATAAACATAGATTATAATCTTTTTTAATCGATGTCAGAAACGACGTCGTATGCTACAGTGAAGACCCGATTTGAACCCGGGAGAATGTGAGTGGGGCTACAACTTGGCAGATGAGTCTATATTTTGGCCAAAAAAGGGACAAACATGATACATCCCCCATGGCTGCAACTATAATAAATTGCCTAGCCAAGGCGTAGACAATCTCAGCTCCAATCGAAAAGGCCCAAACTTGCCACAACAACCTCTTGCAAACAACGACATCATCATTATCCTCTAAGAAACCAAAAGAAAATGGAATCATATTCAAGTCAAGCAAGCCAATAAACCCATTACTATTATGTATAACTGAGGCTCAGAAGATTAAGGATCGAAAAAGAGGATCCACCCGCCATGGCTGCAACCTTACTTGGTTACCCTGCCAATATCGAACCTCTACAGGTGCAATCGGAAAACCAAGTAAGCTACAGGACAATTTTATAACCTTTTCAAGTATTAGTGACCAAATGGACAAACTAAATCACCGGTCAAAAGGGATAAACGATATGAGTTTAACTGGCCAATGGCCCAATACTCAGATTGAATAACTCTAAAAATAACGTTAACTACTAAAAGAGTGAGAAAATGGTTTACATGGGAATGCAAAGATGGTTTTACAAAATGTAACTATGACATTGATGAATATGACTAAACAAAATATGAGCTTAGGCTAAAAATATCACATTTTCTAATAAAGGGTTCACTACCAATTAGTCTAGGTACCATTGTAATCATATTTTTACTCGTAAGATATCTCGTTTACACCATAATCAAAAACAAAGGAAGGAGCTTATTAATAGATTATAGCATACCTCTAATTGTTTTTTTCTCTAACCCATTTCATTAAATACTCGTCGCACCCTTCATCAAGCATCCATCATCAGGTACATATAGCAGCTTAACTCATACAGATTGAGCACTTGAAGATCTTTGTAATCGGCGCACTTCTACTGAATAGCTCCTTCTCCTGCATTACCAAAAAGAAAGTGGTAAAACTCAATTACCCATTATAATCATTTCATATGGGACATACTATTAAGACCAACAAATATTTTTTTACATTTCATCAAACAGTTTATGGGCATCATCCAACCTGCAACCAAGTAACATAAACCAACAGAAATTAGATATCAGGTATGTATAGAAAAAGCATACCCATAAAAGCAAAAGGAGTGACTCAATCATAGTTGATGAACGGAGTGACTCAATCAGTACTTGATAACAACCTTAATCAGGCAATCCCATAAACCCCTAAATAAAAATAAATTCAGTAATTCGTGTACCTTATTTGGATAGAGTTGATGGTTGGAGAGGTGTAAATGCAGGTGGTCAAATCTGAACCCGGAGTTATTTCTTGAAGTTTCTGGGCTTTTGGGTTTTTTTAACGTTGGTATAATAAGAAGCAAGAGTGAGGCGGTGTTCTTGTAATCCGGGTTTTACTTACCCGAAACGACAAAGAACCACTTTTTGTAACACTCAAAACGACAGGAAAATGGAATAAATACTGTAGATCTACTCACATACAGTCGAGTTGGAAACGGGTCTGCACTGTAGCAAACGGCGTCGTTTGGTACAAAGATTAAAAAAATTTATAAATTTATAAATAAGGGTAACAACAAAGTAGAAATAAATGGAAATGTACATGAAAAATTCAATCCCCGATAAAAGGTAGCTATAATAATAATAATAATACATGACATGTCTTAATCCCTTCACTTTTTTGATTCAACAGTTCGTTGGGTTCATATATAATAACAACAATAATATATATATATATATTTTTTTTTGAACGGTTACAATAATATATATTATCACCATCTTTTTGGTTGATCTTGTGTTTGCATATGGGCCCCGTCTGCTCCTTCAGGATTGGCTTGATCTTCTTTGGATTTTGTTGGCTTCTCGCTTGATTCAACTTGTTGTGGTAAAGTAATTGGCTTCGTTTCCCTCAGGTTTTTTTCTTCTTTTGCTTCTTCGTACGTCTTCTTCTTTGAGTTTCTGTTACTGTTGCGTTTTGGTTCTGTTTAAAACACGACTTGGTTCTGTTCGAAACTCCTTTCTCCTGGTTTAAGGCTGTTGGTTTCGGGGTTGTTGGATTGTTTGGATTCGCTGGTGGTGGTGGGACAGGTCGATTGCCAATTGTATGTTGGTTTTTGATTGTCGTGGGAACTTGTTGTTTGGTTGTGATTGGTAGTTCGGGGTGGTTTGTTTGATTATAAGGTTTCTTCATTGTTAAAACATGTTTTCGAGTAAAACGCCGGGGGGCTGCCCGTTTCTTCCAGTTTCAGGTTGATTGGTTGGTTGGTTCGTGGTGGATATTGTCCTTTAGAGCTTCGTTTTTATTTAGTTGTAGTTGTTTTTTGTTCGTGTTGCTGCTGCTTTGGGATCGTGCCTTGAGTGTCCGCTTTAGTGATCCATTGGTTGAGGGTTGTTTTACAAGGTTATTTTTGGTGATTGTGGTGTTTTGTGTTGGTGGTTTTTCCATGCCTGCGGTAAGATTTCACTGTCCATTCGTTGGTCTTAGTGGATGTCGGGATGGTGGCGGAAATGGGCTTACTAAAACCTCTTTGATCACACATCTCCGTGACCGGCACTTTTGTGGCGATGCTCAAGATACCACTAGGTACTCTTTTGTTGGACCTTGCTATTTTTGATAGGACTGAGATTACTCTTAAGCGTATGGGTTTGTGGTTGTGTGGGGTTTGTTTCAAGACGCATACCTTCCGAACTAAGTACCGTCATGGTTCAGGGTCTGGTTTTGTGTCTCCTCCTGATTGTGGAGATGGTGTTGTTCGGTTCGTGTTGTATGATCTCACCAAACCACAGGTTTCCTCTCATTTTGCCCTGGTTGAAGAATTGGTTTTGGAAGAGGTTAGTGGTTTCGATTTAACTCTTCTTGATACCTTATTTTCAAGGGGGTTGCGGACTGTCAAATCAATCCCTTCCAGATGTCGTTTGGAATTCTCTCGTGTTCTGAAAGGAGCCCTTGATAAGGTGATATGTACGCCGGATGACATTGCTTGTTGGGTTGGTTTGTTAGTCTTGCCTTTATGTCTCCTTAAAACTTTTTGTCCGAGGAGTAATCAAGAGTGTAGGTCTGCCACTAAGCGTCAACGCCAGGAAGAATATATTGTTAATGCCATTCGTGCATGGGGTACACCGGTGGTAGTTTTCGATTAGCGTGAGGTTTTAGCCGAACCCTCTCCGGTATGGCATAATATTGATGATGACAGCTTGGATTTGGGTGACCGTAATGCCAAGCAATGTAAGAGGAAGATTTGTGATGGTCATTATACGGCTGCTGTCAGAGTTCTCTCGTCTTCTGGTATCGCACCTTATGATGATTCTACTCTTGAGGATTTAAAAGTTAAGCATCCTTTCCTGTCTACTCCTTTGATGCCTGATATACCCATTGATCACCATCACCTTACTGCATCTCCTGCCTTGGTTCTTGATATGATTAAGAGTTTTCCTCGGGGTACTTCTTGTTGGCGGGATGGTTTGCATGCTCAACACCTTTTGGATTGTTTTAATGGTGCTACTGTTGCTATTTCCGATGAGTTGGTCGCTTCTATCACCCAAGTGGTGAACCTTTTTCTTACTGGTAAATGTCCGAGGGTGTTGGGTGAGTACATTGCTAGTGCTCCTCTCACACCCTTGGTCAAGCCGGGAGGAGGTATCCGTCAATTGTCCGTTGGAACTGTTTGGAGGCGGTTAGTTTCCAAGGTATGTCGTCCATGATTAGCCATTCGGTGGCTATTTAGATGAGAAGGTTATTCTTCATGCGGTGAACCGTTTGATTGAGGATCGGGGGTGATGTTGGTCTTTCCATGTTAGTTGGTTGAAAGAAACGCTTTCAACATGGATCGGTTGTTATGTTGCGTGATGGACTTGAAAAGCATCATTTTTCGCTATGTCGTTGGGACTAATTCTACTCCAGATCGCCGGATTATATTATGGTGAGCATACTCTTTGGTCTCACAAGTGTGCACAAGGTGATCCGCTTGGGCTCTTCTTTTTGCTTTAGTGTTACATATGTAAGATTAGGTACTCTTTTAACCTTTCCTTTCATGCTTGGTATCCGGATGGCGGCACTATTATTGGTGATACTTTGGTGGTTGGAAAGAGAAGACAGCTTCTATACGGAACATGGAACCTTTTGCTACACCAAAATGCCCTTCGGTTTAAGGAATGCCGGGGCAACTTATCAAAGGTTGGTAGATTCAAGTTTTAAAGGGCAAATTGGCAGGAACTTGGAAGTGTACGTCGACGATATGGTGATCAAAAGCAGAAGCGAAGTAGAATTGTTGACGGACATGGCGAAAACATTCGATAATCTCCGAAGGATCAACATGAAGCTCAACCCTAAAAAGTGTTCTTTTGGAGTGGAAGAAGGAAAGTTCCTCGGTTATGTGGTAACATCCGAAGGAATAAGGGCCAATCCGAAGAAAACAAAGGCCATAGCCGACATGCAATCGCCCCGAACACTCAAGGAAATGCAAAGCCTCATAGTCGGGAAGCTGGTCACTATGAACAGATTCCTATCTCGATCGGCCGAAAAAGCTTTGCCCTTCTTCAACACTTTAAAGAGCGTCACGAAAGACAACCAAAAGGAGTACCGATGGAGCGAGGAGGCCGAAGAGGCATTCCAGAATACATGTGTTGGTTTAATGTTTGAATTGTCATAAATCCATGTCTTTTTGTGCGATTTGGATGGTAAATTTTGTCATAATGTACATGGGATTGTTTTATGTTTTTTTTCTTCCTTTTTTCTTAAACAGATATGGATAAACACAAATATATATATGTAAGGTAAAGGAGAAAGAAAAAAGAAAATGCATAGTGATACTCGTTGTGACAAAGAAACAGGTGAGTTTGCTGGAGAATATTTATGCCATTTGCTGGAAAAGATGATACTCTTGCGTTTGATTCTATCGTTAAACGGGAAGTGAAAATGTTAATGATGTTGTATATAGTGTATTGAAAGAAGGTAACTTTTTCAAATTTGTGAATAAAAGAAATTTCTGTAAATTCTTCCAAGCATGAGCCTTAACTCATTTCAGATTTTGAAACTTATTACTTGTAGTATATTTTTTTATTTTAATGTTTAACTAAAAATAGTTTTACATTGTATTCTTATTTCTAATATGTTAAAAGGTTAAGTATTGTTATTGTTAACAAGTAGTACATATAAGATATATATGAATCTTGATACCCAAAATTAACAAAGAGTGGCTTGGTATTTTTTCAATAATTGCAACTAACGTATACATGTTGTTCATTCCATGATAAATATAAAATTA
The DNA here is from genome assembly GCA_910596185.1 of Chrysanthemum makinoi. NCBI lineage: Eukaryota > Viridiplantae > Streptophyta > Magnoliopsida > Asterales > Asteraceae > Chrysanthemum > Chrysanthemum makinoi. Next base: position 226,667,912 of record OU343218.1, read on the forward strand.
TCACATGTTCAATTATCTTGTTGCAAGGGGGGCCAACTTCTTGGTTGTATTTTTGTCTACATTATTTATAGTTATTTTATTTCAAATGCTAAATTAGTACTATTAAAAGGTTTATTAATAAAATTAAAAGGTTTTGAATTTAGATTTTCTTTTATGATAGAATAAAATAATGATTTTTTATCTACCCTACACGTGGGTTAGGTTAGATGGGACAAGTATGGGGGGGGGGCACAAGATTGTGTACTACATTGTCTAAGATTTGTTCGTCGCTTTGTGATACATGCCAAACTCACCTCATGTTCACCTTGCCTTATTTTTATGCATGCATCATAGGTAGGGTAGTGGTAGAATCACGGGCTTAATATTTGCATGCAATAGGGTAGTGGTAGAAGCACATTTCCTTATTTCCAGTAAGAAGAATAAAGTGCATCTAGGACTTTTACAATAAATTGCATTGTAATTTCATTCGGAAAGAGAACAGATCGAAAATATTTGAAAAGCTTGTGCTTGATTTCTATTCTTAATCTTAAGTTTTTGGAAGTTTTGTAGGTTTTACTTTGTAAAACCTATCACTTTGACTATTTTATATTTTTATGCATATCATAAATCGGTTTCTTTATTTTTATTTTATTCTTTTACTTTGTTAATTTACACAATAATTATACGGAGTACACACTCGTGCATTTTATTTCAATTTCTATTATGGAATTCAGTTACAATGTTAATGAATTTAATTAAACATCCCTCAAATAAATAGCTTTAATCTTATTGCATATGAACAATAACATTTGAATAAAACGTTTTTAAGTTTTGTTTAACCATTTATTATTTTTTAATAAGATTAGAAAGTCATCCCACCAAGTGAGTAGGTGTCTCATGAGTCGGAGTAAGGTAAGGGGTGATGGTCACCATATTCACCATGGCCACTTCAGTTTTTACTTTCTTTGTCAAACCATTCATCAAATAGTTGTAGTGTTAATCATCAAACTAAACACATAAAAATACCGACTTTAATAAAAATATACTACTTCCGGCCTTAAATAAGTGTCGGTTGACTATTCAAAGTCAAACTGGATCAACTTTGACCTCATCTATTTTTGCGAGTATTATATAATACTTTATGAAAAATATATGAATGGATTGTTTATAAGTGTATTTTTCATTGGTATAGTTTTTCATCAAGTATTACCCTAGGACCTAAAGGCTAAATTTTATTTACGGTCAAAGTTGAACCTTTGACTCTGAAAAGTCAAACTGACATTGCATCTCTGTTGTGTTTGTTTTTTGAAAGAGCCTCTTAACAGCCTCTTGTGGTAATCGACTCGTTTCACACGTGAACATTTTGGTCGTTCAGACCGTTTGTTTTTTTTCCCATCGAAATGATGGTAAGTGTCCTAAGGCAGTAATATCTTAATGGTGGTGATCCGAGAGGTGTGTCTTAATGACTCTTGTTGGACACTCTTTAATGGAACTTGAATAACCAAAAATTAGTTGGGGTTTTACGAGCGAGCAAATGTCTTGTTCAAACATGAGTTTTTCTTCCCGTTCGATGTGGTCGATTGACATTTACGCCTCAGATTCAGATTCGATGTGCGTGAGGTTGATTTACAAGATTGATGCCTCTTAAAAAACAAATACTATCTTATTTAGGGACGGAGGGAGTATGCCATATTAAAAAAAAGGTTTCACCAGCATAATAACACAAAAATTGAGAGACCATGCGCCATGCGATGAGGGTGTAATGGTGACCACTCGTGGTCATGCCTCCTATTATGTTTGGGCTAAATGTAAGCGGTAACGATTAAAGTAAATTGTAAGAATGTGTTATCAGTTGACTAAAATCAACATAACATAAATTACACTGATAGTTATGTTTGCACCTATGATGAAAGCGAGGTTATGGCCAAGGGAATATACAATACAATATCATTCATCTATCATTATAACCTAATAACTCATGATCCTTAGCAAACTACGATGCTATCATTTCTTAGAATTCTAGGTTCATAAAAGCTACCTATCACTTTATAAGATGAAGCCATTGAAAGTGTCGATCTAACACGTGTGTATATATGGCCAAGTACATAACAAAATGTACATTTAAACTTTGGGTGAGGTTATACAACCCTTTTTTCCCCAAAAAGCACCTCATTTTTTTTTTTTTTTGTATTTTTTCATTTTATTTTTATAATTTTGTTTATATAAAAAAAAACTACAAATTCGAAAGTACGATACATAAAATACAAAGTTTAATAAGTCAAACGCTTAAAATTGTTAGAAATACAAAACAAACATTGACAAAAAATTACATTATACTATAAACAAAGAGGAGATAAAAAAAATCTTTGACCAAAACCCTCATTTAATCACATCGAAAGAGGGGTTTTCATAAGGTATCATTTAAATCCCCTCTTAGGGTCCCTTGGTTCGAGCCCCGTCAGTCCCGACACTGGATTCAAAAAATGTGGGAATAAAGAGTACCTTGAATGCTATTAATAGATTCTACAGCAATAGTCCCTCGGACTCGGAAAGTGGGTGGGAGGGGGGGTTCTCAATATCACGCCCCTTCTCTTATGAGTTCACTTTTAGTTGGGTTGCAGTCTTTGATACATTATATGTCACGTGTAACTTTGTCATCAGTCATTGCTGGCAAAAGAAGTTATACGTAGATTTTTTATTCTTATATAACTCGAAATTTAGCACCTTATATAGACTTGACATCTTATTTTTATCACGTCTTTTCCTTTATATATACTAATGACTATTAGACAGTATGTGTGTAACTTCTCGATCAAGGAACAATAATTCAACAAGTGTGTGAATATTGCATTATTTGTTAATCCAAAAAGATTTAATAGCAACTTAAACATATGAAACTCAATATGATCATTGTTCACTACAATTGTAAACCATATTTAAAAGCTCATTAGATATTTCTGGAAGCACGGCCATAACCATACCTAGTATATAACTAAAACAGGATTGAAGCAATTCTGGAACAACACGTAGGACAACCCTTGAACGTCACGTGTCAGTTTGGTCCCACCAAATTTATCTCCACCAAATTCTATTAAATATTTAAAAAATAATTCTTATTTATGGTATTATTTACAAATAATGATTATCTATTTTAATATTTAATTTAACTTAATCTATACTACATAAAATGGAAAAACAATCAAAGTGAAAAAGTGGAAAAGTGAAAAAATTTAATGGTCAAATGAGAGAGAAATATATTTGCGTAATTAATACTCTTATTAAAACACCTCATTACTTAAAAGTACAATAATTTATTCACATTGTACAACCAATTAAAAGCATATCTACCAAATTAAAAACAACCTATTAAAACACCCCTTATTAAAAAGTACAATAAAATTTTCACAATATACAATTTAAACAAGCTACAACATAATTCTAAATATAAAATAATTAAACACACTAATTAAAGTTATTTTTAAAACACCCTAAAATAAAAAGTACATGTTATTATACACATTGTACAAACTACTAAAACACACAAAGCTTCATACAAGCTAACAATTTGATGGTACATATAGTTTTAAAAATCGGACCGGACCAACGGGTTCAACCGGAAACCGGTGTCGCCAACGGTTCGGCTAACCAATACACCATCCGGAAGCGAACTAGAGATGGACCGTTAAAAAAACCGATACAAACGGGTGAATCATGTCTCATCGAGATTGATGAGACCTATTTCTCCGGTTAATCGTCCTGAGGTACTGCGCTGCAACGCGCGGATACCTTGCTATATTATATATAAAGGAAAAACCAAAAAGTAAAAAGTAAAAATTTGAAACTATTAACACATATCAAAACCGGGTTGACCCAGCATTCAAACCCGTTGACCCTGTTTAATTTGACCCGTTTAACCCAACTGTCATATTGACTCTTTAAATCGAACCCGTGCGGAAGGGTTCAACAGTTGAACCACCCCGAACCGGGTTTCAAAAAATTATGTTTAATCCCCAAATCTTCAAACTTTTATTATTTTTCGTTTAGAACCCATAAACTTGACATTTTTTTAACACAAAACGATCTATCGCTATATAAATATATTATCTATAAGTTTTTCTTCAAAAACGATTATAATGTTTTACAATTATGAGAAAATATGTGCCCGTTATACACATTTAACTTTTCAATAGGCTAAATACGCTCATTTCAAAAAAAATATAAGGCTAAATGTGCCCAAATATTTTACAAAATAGTTAAAATTAGCCAATTTTTATTTTATTTTGGGCTAATCGTATTCACGCTAATTTTGGTCACCATTAATCCCATCATTGTTAGTTTTTACGCGACAAGTAACGTGTGTTGTTAGTTTTGATTCCCATAATGATGTAATGTTTACTTTTATTTTCATTAAATGATTTTATATGTTGTTTGATAGATGTTAAGAATTTTGTCTAGACTTTAATTATCGTATAGTACAACCGTTTGCAATTTCATTTTCATCGGTTCACGTTCTATTTTAAACGCTACACAAAACACTTACCACAATATCACAAATCATTAATTATCCGCTAGGTAATTTACAAATAATGATTATCTATTTTATTATTTAATTTAACGTCTAGTACTAATAATTGTTCGGTGACATTGTTTCCATAATATTTATCGAAAAAACTATTTATTTTTATTATTTGACTTAATAATAATATTGTTGTTTGTTGGCGTGTGTCCCAACAAACAAACGCCTCGGCATATTAGTAAAATGTCGAGGAACCTAACTCTCCGGTCCTGACACAAAACCGCCCGACACGACACACAACCTTCCGGATAAAGCACACAAGCCAATTTAGACCAACATATACCGGAGGGTTAGACATGACCCTCGGCACAACGGACATCTGACATCACCATGTATAAAAGGAAAGAAATCTTGATCAGAACTACTGACCCTTTCCAGACGGATACCAAACAGAGCAAAGTCAACTCCCGCCCAAAAGAGTCACTATCGCCCATGTGACCTTCGGGTGAGGACAAAAGCTCCTCACCTATAAAAGGAACAAAGCTACAGCACTCAAGGTTAACTATTCTCACCCATTTTTCACATATTACTCTGACATATCATTATACTCATTCTCACGCCGGAGCTGGGTCTAGGGATAAAACCCTAGGCGAGGCTAACGCGTGTTTTTGTTGTGTACGCAGATCCGAAGGACCTCAGTCCGAGGAGTTTTGCTGCAAGATTAGCCGAAGGATTAGCTTGTTCGGGTAATTACATATTTTTACCTCAACAAATAGGCGCCATCCGTGGGACCGCTATTCTAACTACCAAAGCTAGAAAATGGCCGGTCCTACCACCGAAACACCCCCAGGTCCCTCAACCGAAACACCACTCGAAAAAAATTCCCCTAACCTAGAAGAACAAATACTTAACCACATATCATCACTAAAAGCCTTGATACAACAACATAACTCCCAAGGAAAAGGCCCATTGCGGCCTATACAGATCGATTTTGGCGAAGAAACCGAAAGACCCGCCCGAGTAGAAAAGGAAAAAGATCCGAAGGGAAAGCAGGTCGTGGAGGATCTACACAAACCTTACAAAGATGCCCCCAGATGCCCATTAACGAGGCGTATCGTAGAGTTCGCCAGACCAAGACATGAGCTACCTAAGAACATAAAGCTTTATGATGGATCCTCGGACCCGGACGATCATGTCAATCGTTTCTCCGGCGCAGCCAATCATGGCGGATGGCCGATGCCAGTATGGTGTTGGATGTTTCAAAGAAACTTTGGATGGTCCAGCAAGCGCATGGTTCGAGCATTTTCCCAACGGTAGCATAGACAGCTGGGAGGAGCTCAGGGAGAGATTCCTAGAAAGATTCGCGCTCAGAAGAAAATGCCTCAAAGATCCGATGGATCTAACCAAGATCGTGCGAAAAGCTCATGAAACCTTGCCGGAGTATAAGGAAAGATGGACCGATGAGGCTAACTACATCCCTGGTGTGCCGGAAATAATGCATATATCCTCGTTCATTAACGGAAGCAAATGCCCGGAATTGGTAAAACGCTTCTCAGACAGAGTTCCCAAGACAGTCACGGAAATGATGAAGAGGGTAGATGATTTCGTACGCTCAGAAGAGGCCTATAACACCACAGAACTCCCCAAAGGGGAACGGAACCGCAAGTCATACACAGGAAGCCAGCCAGATCGAACCTCCCGAATGACGAACCTCCAGGACAAACGAAGAGGAGACCGAAGAACGGAACAAAAATCCCGAAGCCAATACAACCCCTACTACCCGACAAGGACTGATAACTACAGGGGCGACCACCGAAGCGACTACCGGATAAACCATTACAGGAATGATACCCGCCCCCATTGATCTGAGCCTTCTCTCAAAAGCACCTAAAGAAATTCTAGCAACGGAACTACAACTAAAGCTACCACCACCCGCACCTTTGAGGGGGCACCAAGGAGAGAAAATTTAGATAAGTTATGTGATTACCATGGTGAGAAAGGTCATCTCACCAATGACTGCTACCAATTCAAGGAACAAATAAGGGCAGCTCTAGAGACGGGCAAGTTGGACCATTTATTAAAGGAAGTGAAGCAAAGGGGAAGAACCCCCCCCAGAGATAATCAGCCGGACAGAGGAAGGATAATAAACATGGTATCCTGCGGGGGAGAGGATAGAAAAAGGAAGACAAGCAGCCGAGAGGAAGATTGGATGAACGTCCCTATAGCTTTCCCGCCCATTCTGCCCGGAGACGTTTCCGAGGAGCCGCTGATAATCGAAGCAGATGTGGAAGGGTACACTGTGAGGAGGGTTTACGTTGACCCAGGGGCAGCTGTGGAAGTAATGTACGAACACTGTTTTCAAAACCTATGCCCATAAATCAAAGCGAATCTAAGAGAAACGAACACACCTCTAGTGGGATTCTCAGGCGAAGCAATAAAGCCCCTCGGGAAAATAGACCTAAACGTTTGTTTCGGAAATGATGGCCTGTATCGCCGAGCCATAATGATGTTTGCAGTGATAAGATCCCCATCCCCATATAACATTATCCTGGGACGATAAGGCATTAGAGAATTAAGGGCGATCCCCTCAACCATCCACTCCATGATAAAATTCCCAACACCAAGGGGAGTGGCAACCTTGGCTACCAGATCAGTAATCATCTCAGAATGTAGAAGGTTGGAAAAACACTTCATGGCAAAAGGGTCGGAAAGCAATGGTAGAGAACGCCCTTCGGAAGAAGGAGAACCCAGCAAGAAAACAGAAGAAGTAATGATAAACCCCCAATTTCCTGAGCAAATGATTACCATCGGGGGCGTCTTTTCCAAAGAATGCAAAAGGCAGTTGGTAGAACTACTGAAAAACAACAAGGATGTATTTGCATGGCAACCGGCGGACATGACAGGAGTCCCCCGACGAGTCATAGAGCACAAACTAAATGTCAACGTGAATGATAGGCCAATAGCTCAGAAAAGGAGAACCTTCTCAGCTGAAAAGAATCAAGCAATCAACATCGAAGTAGAAGAATGGCTGAAAGCAGGAATAGTCCGGGCAGTAAAATATCCTACATGGATTTCCAACCCGGTGTTAGTAAAGAAACCGGATGGAACATGGAGAATGTGCATGGACTTGAAAAGCATCAATGCTTCGTGCCCAAAGGACTACTACCCCCTCCCGGAGATCGACTGGAAAATAGAGTCTGTAATGGGTTACAAGTACAAGTGTTTTCTTGATGCATATAAGGGGTATCACCAGGTCCAGATGGCCAAGGAAGACGAAGAGAAGACAGCCTTCTATACGGAACATGGAACCTTTTGCTACACCAAAATGCCCTTCGGTTTAAGGAATGCCGGGGCAACTTATCAAAGGCTGGTAGATTCAAGTTTTAAAGGGCAAATTGGCAGGAACTTGGAAGTGTACGTCGACGATATGGTGATCAAAAGCAGAAGCGAAGTAGAATTGTTGACGGACATGGCAGAAACATTCGATAATCTCCGAAGGATCAACATGAAGCTCAACCCTAAAAAGTGTTCTTTTGGAGTGGAAGAAGGAAAGTTCCTCGGTTATGTGGTAACATCCGAAGGAATAAGGGCCAATCCGAAGAAAACAAAGGCCATAGCCGACATGCAATCGCCCCGAACACTCAAGGAAATGCAAAGCCTCAGCGGGAAGCTGGCAGCTATGAACAGATTCCTATCTCGATCGGCCGAAAAAGCTTTGCCCTTCTTCAACACTTTAAAGAGCGTCACGAAAGACAACCAAAAGGAGTACCGATGGAGCGAGGAGGCCGAAGAGGCATTCCAGAATACATGTGTTGGTTTAATGTTTGAATTGTCATAAATCCATGTCTTTTTGTGCGATTTGGATGGTAAATTTTGTCATAATGTACATGGGATTGTTTTATGTTTTTTTTCTTCCTTTTTTCTTAAACAGATATGGGTAAACACAAATATATATATGTAAGGTAAAGGAGAAAGAAAAAAGAAAATGCATAGTGATACTCGTTGTGACAAAGAAACAGGTGAGTTTCTTTGGAGAATATTTATGCCATTTGCTGGAAAAGATGATACTCTTGCGGTTGATTCTATCGTTAAACGGGAAGTGAAAATGTTAATGATGTTGTATATAGTGTATTGAAAGAAGGTAACTTTTTCAAATTTGTGAATAAAAGAAATTTCTGTAAATTCTTCCAAGCATGAGCCTTAACTCATTTCAGATTTTGAAACTTATTACTTGTAGTATATTTTTTTATTTTAATGTTTAACTAAAAATAGTTTTACATTGTATTCTTATTTCTAATATGTTAAAAGGTTAAGTATTGTTATTGTTAACAAGTAGTACATATAAGATATATATGAATCTTGATACCCAAAATTAACAAAGAGTGGCTTGGTATTTTTTCAATAATTGCAACTAACGTATACATGTTGTTCATTCCATGATAAATATAAAATTATCACATGTTCAATTATCTTGTTGCAAGGGGGGCCAACTTCTTGGTTGTATTTTTGTCTACATTATTTATAGTTATTTTATTTCAAATGCTAAATTAGTATATTAAAAGGTTTATTAATAAAATTAAAAGGTTTTGAATTTAGATTTTCTTTTATGATAGAATAAAATAATGATTTTTTATCTACCCTACACGTGGGTTAGGTTAGATGGGACAAGTATGGGGGGGGGCACAAGATTGTGTACTACATTGTCTAAGATTTGTTCGTTGCTTTGTGATACATGCCAAACTCACCTCATGTTCACCTTGCCTTATTTTTATGCATGCATCATAGGTAGGGTAGTGGTAGAATCACGGGCTTAATATTTGCATGCAATAGGGTAGTGGTAGAAGCACATTTCCTTATTTCCAGTAAGAAGAATAAAGTGCATCTAGGACTTTTACAATAAATTGCATTGTAATTTCATTCGGAAAGAGAACAGATCGAAAATATTTGAAAAGCTTGTGCTTGATTTCTATTCTTAATCTTAAGTTTTTGGAAGTTTTGTAGGTTTTGCTTTGTAAAACCTATCACTTTGACTATTTTATATTTTTATGCATATCATAAATCGGTTTCTTTATTTTTATTTTATTCTTTTACTTTGTTAATTTACACAATAATTATACGGAGTACACACTCGTGCATTTTATTTCAATTTCTATTATGGAATTCAGTTACAATGTTAATGAATTTAATTAAACATCCCTCAAATAAATAGCTTTAATCTTATTGCATATGAACAATAACATTTGAATAAAACGTTTTTAAGTTTTGTTTAACCATTTATTATTTTTTAATAAGATTAGAAAGTCATGTGAGTAGGTGTCTCATGAGTCGGAGTAAGGTAAGGGGTGATGGTCACCATATTCACCATGGCCACTTCAGTTTTTACTTTCTTTGTCAAACCATTCATCAAATAGTTGTAGTGTTAATCATCAAACTAAACACATAAAAATACCGACTTTAATAAAAATATACTACTTCCGACCTTAAATAAGTGTCCAGTTTGACTATTCAAAGTCAAACTGGATCAACTTTGACCTCATCTATTTTTGCGAGTATTATATAATACTTTATGAAAAATATATGAATGGATTGTTTATAAGTGTATTTTTCATTGGTATAGTTTTTCATCAAGTATTATATAAAAAAAAATTTATTTACGGTCAAAGTTGAACCAGTTTGACTCTGAAAAGTCAAACTGGACAGTTAGTTGGTGTTTGTTTTTTGAAAACTGCCTCTTAACAGCCTCTTAATCTGACTCGTTCACACGCGGTCAGACATTTTGGTCGTTCAGACCGTTTGTTTTTTTTCCCGTTCAGACGCAGTCAGAGGCAGTAATATCTTAATGGTCTAGACCTGAGAGGTGTGTCTTAATGACTCTTGTTGACACAAAAATAACCAAAAAAAAAATTAGTACGAGCGAGCAAATGTCTTTGTTCAAACATGAGTTTTTCTTCCCGTTCAGATGTGGTCAGATTCAGACATTTACGCCTCAGATTCAGATTCAGATGTGCGATTCAGATTTAGATTCAGTGCCTCTTAAAAAACAAATACTATCTTATTTAGGGACGGAGGGAGTATGCCATATTAAAAAAAAGGTTTCACCAGCATAATAACACAAAAATTGAGAGACCATGCGCCATGCGATGAGGGTGTAATGGTGACCACTCGTGGTCATGCCTCCTATTATGTTTGGGCTAAATGTAAGCGGTAACGATTAAAGTAAATTGTAAGAATGTGTTATCAGTTGACTAAAATCAACATAACATAAATTACACTGATAGTTATGTTTTATGATGAAATTATGAAAATATACAATACAATATCATTCATCTATCATTATAACCTAATAACTCATGATCCTTAGCAAACTACGATGCTATCATTTCTTAGAATTCTAGGTTCATAAAAGCTACCTATCACTTTATAAGATGAAGCCATTGAAAGTGTCGATCTAACACGTGTGTATATATGGCCAAGTACATAACAAAATGTACATTTAAACTTTGGGTGAGGTTATACAACCCTTTTTTCCCCAAAAAGCACCTCCTTTTTTTTTTTTTTGTATTTTTTCATTTTATTTTTATAATTTTGTTTATATAAAAAAAAACTACAAATTCGAAAGTACGAAACATAAAATACAAAGTTTAATAAGTCAAACGCTTAAAATTGTTAGAAATACAAAACAAACATTGACAAAAAATTACATTATACTATAAACAAAGAGGAGATAAAAAAAATCTTTGACCAAAACCCTCATTTAATCACATCGAAAGAGGGGTTTTCATAAGGTATCATTTAAATCCCCTCTTAGGGTCCCTTGGTTCGAGCCCCGTCAGTCCCGACACTGGATTCAAAAAATGTGGGAATAAAGAGTACCTTGAATGCTATTAATAGATTCTACAGCAATAGTCCCTCGGACTCGGAAAGTGGGTGGGAGGGGGTTCTCAATATCACGCCCCTTCTCTTATGAGTTCACTTTTAGTTGGGTTGCAGTCTTTGATACATTATATGTCACGTGTAACTTTGTCATCAGTCATTCTTTGGCAAAAGAAGTTATACGTAGATTTTTTTTTTTATTCTTATATAACTCGAAATTTAGCACCTTATATAGACTTGACATCTTATTTTTATCACGTCTTTTCCTTTATATATACTAATGACTATTAGACAGTATGTGTGTAACTTCTCGATCAAGGAACAATAATTCAACAAGTGTGTGAATATTGCATTATTTGTTAATCCAAAAAGATTTAATAGCAACTTAAACATATGAAACTCAATATGATCATTGTTCACTACAATTGTAAACCATATTTAAAAGCTCATTAGATATTTATGGGCCGTGCTTTAGCACGGCCATAACCATACCTAGTATATAACTAAAACAGGATTGAAGCAATTCTGGAACAACACGTAGGACAACCCTTGAACGTCACGTGTCAGTTTGGTCCCACCAAATTTATCTCCACCAAATTCTATTAAATATTTAAAAAATAATACTTATTTATGGTATTATTTACAAATAATGATTATCTATTTTATTATTTAATTTAACTTAATCTATACTACATAAAATGGAAAAACAATCAAAGTGAAAAAGTGGAAAAGTGAAAAAATTTAATGGTCAAATGAGAGAGAAATATATTTGCGTAATTAATACTCTTATTAAAACACCCCATTACTTAAAAGTACAATAATTTATTCACATTGTACAACCAATTAAAAGCATATCTACCAAATTAAAAACAACCTATTAAAACACCCCTTATTAAAAAGTACAATAAAATTTTCACAATGTACAATTTAAACAAGCTACAACATAATTCTAAATATAAATTAATTAAACACACTAATTAATGTTATTTTTAAAACACCCTAAAATAAAAAGTACATGTTATTATACACATTATACAAATTAATAAAACACACAAAGCTTCATACAAGCTAACAATTTGATGGTACATATAGTTTTAAAAATCGGACCGGACCAACGGTTTCAACCGGAAACCGGTGTCGCCAACGGTTCGGCTAACCAATAACAGCCACCCGGAAACGAACTAGAGAGGACCCGTTAAAACCGATACAAACGGGTGAATCATGTCTCATCGAGATTGATGAGACCTATTTCTCTGGTTAATCGTCACAGGGTACTCGCCGCTGCAACGCGCGGGTACCCTGCTATATTATATATAAAGGAAAAACCAAAAAGTAAAAAGTAAAAATTTGAAACTATTAACACATATCGAAAACGGGTTGACCCAGTACGCTTCAAACCCGGTGGGTTGACCATGTTTAATTTGACCCGTTTTAACCCAACCTGTCATATTGACTCGGTTTAAATCGACCCGTTTTTCGACGGGAAGGGTTCAACAGGTTGAACCACCCTGGTCGAACCGGGTTTCAAAACGTTATGTTTAATCCCCAAATCTTCAAACTTTTATTATTTTTCGTTTAGAACCCATAAACTTTTTTTTAACACAACACGATCTGTCGCTATATAAATATATTATCTATAAGTTTTTCTTCAAAAACGATTATAATGTTTTACAATTATGAGAAAATATGTGCCCGTTAGTACACATTTAACTTTTCAATAGGCTAAATACGCTCATTTCAAAAAAAATATAAGGCTAAATGTGCCCAAATATTTTACAAAATAGTTAAAATTAGCCAATTTTTATTTTATTTTGGGCTAATCGTATTCACGCTAATTTTGGTCACCATTAATCCCATCATTGTTAGTTTTTACGCGACAAGTAACGTGTGTTGTTAGTTTTTATCCCATAACTGATGTAATGTTTACTTTCATTTTCATTAAATGATTTTATATGTTGTTTGATAGATGTTAAGAATTTTGTCTAGACTTTAATTATCGTATAGTACAACCGTTTGCAATTTCATTTTCATCGGTTCACGTTCTATTTTAAACGCTACACAAAACACTTACCACAATATCACAAATCATTAATTATCTGACGCTAGAAACAGCTGCCGCTAGGCGCGGGTACTCGTCTAGTACTAATAATTGTTCGGTGACATTGTTTCCATAATATTTATCGAAAAAACTATTTATTTTTATTATTTAACTTAATAATAATATTGTTGTTTGTTGGCGTATGTCCCAACAAACAAACGCCTCGGCATATTAGTAAAATGTCGAGGAACCTAACTCTCCGGTCCTGACACAAAACCGCCCGACACGACACACAACCTTCCGGATAAAGCACACAAGCCAATTTAGACCAACATATACCGGAGGGTTAGACATGACCCTCGGCACAACGGACATCTGACATCACCATGTATAAAAGGAAAGAAATCTTGATCAGAACTACTGACCCTTTCCAGACGGATACCAAACAGAGCAAAGTCAACTCCCGCCCAAAAGAGTCACTATCGCCCACGTAACCTTCGGGTGAGGACAAAAGCTTCTCACCTATAAAAGGAACAAAGCTACAGCACTCAAGGTTAACTATTCTCACCCATTTTTCACATATTACTCTGACATATCATTATACTCATTCTCACGCCGGAGCTGGGTCTAGGGATAAAACCCTAGGCGAGGCTAACGCGTGTTTTTGTTGTGTACGCAGATCCGAAGGACCTCAGTCCGAGGAGTTTTGCTGCAAGATTAGCCGAAGGATTAGCTTGTTCGGGTAATTACATATTTTTACCTCAACAAATTGGCGCCATCCGTGGGACCGCTATTCTAACTACTAAAGCTAGAAAATGGCCGGTCCTACCACCGAAACACCCCCAGGTCCCTCAACCGAAACACCACTCGAAAAAAATTCCCCTAACCTAGAAGAACAAATACTTAACCACATATCATCACTAAAAGCCTTGATACAACAACATAACTCCCAAGGAAAAAGCCCATTGCGGCCTATACAGATCGATTTTGGCGAAGAAACCGAAAGACCCGCCCGAGTAGAAAAGGAAAAAGATCCGAAGGGAAAGCAGTATGATCTACACAAACCTTACAAAGATGCCCCCAGATGCCCATTCACGAGGCGTATCGTAGAGTTCTTCGGACCAAGACATGAGCTACCTAAGAACATAAAGCTTTATGATGGATCCTCGGACCCGGACGATCATGTCAATCGTTTCTCCGGCGCAGCCAATCATGGCGGATGGCGATGCCGATATGGTGTTGGATGTTTCAAACAAACTTTGGATGGTCCAAAGCATGGTTCGAGCATTTTCCCAACGGTAGCATAGGCATTTGGGAGGAGCTTAGGGAGAGATTCCAAGAAAGATTCGCGCTCAGAAGAAAATGCCTCAAAGATCCGATGGAACTAACCAAGATCGTGCGAAAAGCTCATGAAACCTTGCCGGAGTATAAGGAAAGATGGACCGATGAGGCTAGCTACATCCCTGGTGTGCCGGAAATAATGCAGATATCCTCGTTCATTAATGGAAGCAAATGCCCGGAATTGGTAAAACGCTTCTCAGACAGAGTTCCCAAGACAGTCACGGAAATGATGAAGAGGGTAGATGATTTCGTACGCTCGGAAGAGGCCTATAACACCACAGAACTCCCCAAAGGGGAATGGAACCGCAAGTCATACACAGGAAGCCAGCCAGATCGAACCTCCCGAATGACGAACCTCCCGGACAAACGAAGAGGAGACCGAAGAACGGAACAAAAATCCCGAAGCCAATACAACCCCTACTACCCGACAAGGACTGATAACTATAGGGGCGACCACCGAAGCGACTACCGAAGAAACCATTACAGGAATGATACTCGCCCCATTGATCTGAGCCTTCTCTCAAAAGCACCTAAAGAAATTCTAGCAACGGAACTACAACTAAAGCTACCACCACCCGCACCTTTGAGGGGGGCACCAAGGAGAGAAAATTTAGATAAGTTCTGTGATTACCGTGGTGAGAAAGGTCATCTCACCAATGACTGCTACCAACTCAAGGAACAAATAAGGGCAGCTCTAGAGACGGGCAAGTTGGACCATTTATTAAAGGAAGTGAAGCAAAGGGGAAGAAACCCCCAGAGATAATCAGCCGGGCAGAGGAAGGATAATAAACATGGTATCCTGCGAGGGATAGGATAGAAAAAGGAAGACAAGCAGCCGAGAGGAGGATTGGATGAACGTCCCTATAGCGTTCCCGCCCATTCTGCCCGGAGACGTTTCCGAGGAGCCGCTGATAATCGAAGCAGATGTGGAAGGGTACACTTTGAGGAGGGTTTACGTTGACCCAGGGGCAGCTGTGGAAGTAATGTACGAACACTGTTTTCAAAACCTATGCCCAGAAATCAAAGCGAAGCTAAGAGAAACGAACACCTCTAGTGGGATTTTCAGGCGAAGCAATAAAGCCCCTCAGGAAAATAGACCTAAACGTTTGTTTCGGAAATGATGGCCTGTATCACCGAGCCATAATGACGTTTGCAGTGATAAGATCCCCATCCCTATATAACATTATCCTGGGACGATCAGGTATTAGAGAATTAAGGGCGATCCCATCAACCATCCACTCCATGATAAAATTCCCAACACCAAGGGGAGTGGCAACCTTGGCTATCAGATCAGTAATCATCTCGGAATGTAGAAGGTTGGAAAAACACTTCATGGCAAAAGGGTCGGAAAGCAATGGTAGAGAACGCCCTTCGGAAGAAGGAGAACCCAACAAGAAAACAGAAGAAGTAATGATAAACCCCCAATTTCCTGAGCAAATGATTACCATCGGGGGAGACTTTTCCAAAGAATGCAAAAGGCAGTTGGTAGAACTACTGAAAAACAACAAGGATGTATTTGCATGGCAACCGGCGTACATGACAGGAGTCCCCCGACGAGTCATAGAGCACAAACTAAATGTCAACGTGAATGATAGGCCAATATCTCAGAAAAGGAGAACCTTCTCAGCTGAAAAGAATCAAGCAATCAACACCGAAGTAGAAGAATGGCTGAAAGCAGGAATAGTCCGGGCAGTAAAATATCCTACATGGATTTCCAACCCGGTGTTAGTAAAGAAACCGGATGGAACATGGAGAATGTGCATGGACTTGAAAAGCATCAATGCTTCGTGCCCAAAGGACTACTACCCCCTCCTGGAGATCGACTGGAAAATAGAGTCTGTAATGGGTTACAAGTACAAGTGTTTTCTTGATGCATATAGGGGTATCACCAGGTCCAGATGGCCAAGGAAGACGAAGAGAAGACAGCCTTCTATACGGAACATGGAACCTTTTGCTACACCAAAATGCCATTCGGTTTAAGGAATGTCGGGGCAACTTATCAAAGGCTGGTAGATTCAAGTTTTAAGGGGCAAATTGGCAGGAACTTGGAAGTGTACGTCGACGATATGGTGATCAAAAGCAGAAGCGAAGTAGAATTGTTGACGGACATCGCAGAAACATTCGATAATCTCCGAAGGATCAACATGAAGCTCAACCCTAAAAAGTGTTCTTTTGGAGTGGAAGAAGGAAAGTTCCTCGGTTATGTGGTAACATCCGAAGGAATAAGGGCTAATCCGAAGAAAACAAAGGCCATAGCCGACATGCAATCGCCCCGAACACTCAAGGAAATGCAAAGCCTCGCGGAAGTTTGCACTATGAACGATTCCTATCTCGATCGGCCGAAAAAGCTTTACCCTTCTTCAACACTTTAAAGAGCGTCACGAAAGACAACCAAAAGGAGTACCGATGGAGCGAGGAGGCCGAAGAGGCATTCCAGAAGATGAAGAGCGTGATCCTAGAGTTACCCAATTTAACAGCCCCGATAGCAGGGGAAGATCTTTTTGTGTACCTAGCGGCAGCTGATGAAGCCATAAGCGATGTGCTGATGGTGGAAAGGAAGGGCAAACAAATGCCGGTGCACTATGTCAGCAGAACACTCCACGATGCCGAGCGAAACTTTGCCCCTCTGGATAAACTGGCTTTGGCCTTACGACATTGCTCCAGAAGACTCCGAAGGTATTTCGAAGCCCACCACATCAAGGTGATCACGGACCAGCCCATCCGCGACGGTTTGAACAAGCTTGAATTGTCGTGGAAACTGATGAAGTATGCGGTAGAATTGGGAGCATACAAAATTACTTACATCCCCAGAAACGCCGTCAAGGGACAGGTCATGGCAGACTTCATAAATGAGATACCGGTCAGCAAAGTAGGGAAAGAAGGGAAAAGCAAAGAAGTATGCAACATCTCTACTACAGAGGAGGAATGGACACTGTTCACAGACGGGGCATCTAACAAGAAAGGCTCCGGAGAAAGGTTGGTGTTGATAAGCCCTGACCAAACAGAATACACTTATGCTCTTCGGCTTAATTTCCCCAGCACTAATAACGAGGCGGAATATGAGGCATTGCTAGCAGGACTAAGGATAGCAAAGGACATGAAGATCCAAGTGCTAAGTGTTAAAGTTGACTCCAACCTAGTGTCAAGCCAAATCAATGAAGAGTTTACCACCTACAAGGAAAGCATGGCGAGATATTTAGCTAAGGCAAAATAATACATTGGTTGTTTCAAACGGTTCAGAATACAAAATATCCCCAGGACACAGAACCAGAAGACGATGTGTTAAGCAAGTTGGCATCCGTCGCATTTGACCATTTGACCAAGGAAAAACTTGTAGAAGTATTGGAAGCACCATCGACGGAAGAAAAAGTCATCGGAGCAATAGTGGAAGAAGAGGAGGAAAACTGGATGTCTCCGATCATCCGGTGCATTTCCGAAGGAAAATGGCCGAATGATGAAAACGAAGCAAGAACCCCAGGATGAAGATACCCCATTATACAATGGAGGACGGGGTGCTGTTCAAGAAGTCATATTTAGGTCCAATGCTGAGATGCGTGGGCCCACTACAGGCCAATTACGTAATAAGGGAAGTGCACGAAGGAGCATGTGGCATGCACTCGCCCAAGATCGTGGTGGCTAAACCGACGTGCGAGGATACTCTGGCCGACAATGCACAGGGACGCCAGAGAGGTCATTCAAAAATGCGAGTCTTGCCAAATAAACTCCCCGGTTCCCAAATTACCGAAGACTCTTATGACTTCTATCATGTCACCCTGGCCTTTTTTCCAATGGGAATGGACGTATTGGGCCCCCTCCCTGAAGCGCCCGGGAAAGTAAAGTATGTCATCGTGGCCATCGACTACTTTACAAAATGGATGGAGGCCAAACCCCTAGCAAAGACCACAGGCAAGGAAGTCATAAAATTCGTATGGGATAACATCGTGTGTCGCTTCGGCTTGCCACACATAATTGTAACTGACAATGGCAGCAACTTCATCCATGATCCCTTCAAACGGTGGTGCGAAAAACTAAACATCAAACAGATAAATACTACTGTGGCGCATCCTCAAGCCAATGGTCTGGTAGAACGAGCAAACAAAAGTTTAATGCATGGCTTCAAGACAAGGCTGGGCAAAAGTAGGTCCGGATGGGTTGATGAGCTGCCGAACGTTTTGTGGGCTCATCGGACGTCCTTAAAGACAAGCAACGGTGAAACACCGTTCAGTTTGACATACGGAAGCGAAGCAGTGATCCCCGCGAAAATTGGCATGCCTACCTTCCGAACAATGATGATGACCGAAGAAGGGAGCGAAGAGGAGAGGCGTTTAAACCTGGATCTATTGGAAGAAAGAAGGGACTCAACGGCTGTTGAAGAGGCCAGATACAAAAAGAAGATAGAACAGTATTACAATCGAAGAGTTAGAGGTGTAAAACTCAGAGTAGGAGACTTCGTCTACAGGAAAAATGAAGCCAGCAGGCAAGAAGACCTAGGAAAGTTGGGACCCAACTGGGAAGGCCCATACCAAGTGATAGAGGCATACGATAACGGTTCATACAAGTTACAAACAGCCGAAGGAAAATAAGTCCCCCGCACTTGGAACGCGGTGAACCTAAGGAAGTGTTTCTTATAGGAAAAACTTTGTAACCGTGAAGCCCGCGAGGCGATTGTTGAAACATATTATTAATGAAAAGATTAGCCCCTCGGATATCGAAGGGGCAATTTTCCGCACGTCTTGTTTTCTGAACATAACTAGTAAATGATCCCCCCGATAGGCTCGCGACCTCCGGGGAAAAATGGTCAATGTTCAAAGATGGTTCATATCCAAAAAGGATTGCCATGAAATGCCGAACGGTTTATACCCAAAAAGGGTTGCCCAGGCGAACAAAAAGATGGTTCATATCTAAAAAGGATTGCCATGAAATGCCGAACGGTTTATACCCAAAAAGGGTTGCCCAGGCGAACAAAAAAGATGGTTCATATCCAAAAAGGATTGCCATGAATGCCGAACGGTTTACACCCAAAAAGGGTTGCCCAGGCGACAAAAGAGATGGTTTATATCCAAAAAGGATTGCCATAAAAGGCCGAACGGTTTATACCCAAAAAGGGTTGCCCAGGCGACAATAAGGACGGCTCATATCTGAATAGAATTGCCATAAAATACCCAGACGGCAAAAGGGTGCTATAAGTATACTGAACAATCCGTCAAGCCATAAGAAATACAAGAAGAAAAATAACAAAGTCTCATTAAGCTAAGAAAAACGCCCAAAAGGAATTTCATTAAACATTACATGCTTCAATAAGCTTACAAACAAATGAATAAACTTGTCCGGCGACATTGCCACTACAAAAGACTTAGAGATGAAAAAGCTAACTAAGTTTCAATTAGGAGGAATACTAGACCCCCCGCCCTCACACTTGTCCTCAACTCCTTCCTCAACGGCACGCTCCGGAGCAGGATCAGGCACCAAGGCCGTGATATCAGCAAACGGACGATGACAGGCATTTCAGACTTTGGCGACATAAGGATACTCCTTAACAAAAAGTTCATCATACATAGCCAAATACTTGTTAGGAGCTTCCAAGTCTAAATCCTCCGTGTCGGCCAAAATCTTTTTCACCTCCTCCTCGGATCGACCAATCGACACGCCGTCCAACCACCCAGCCATCCCACTCAGACTAAAGGGAATAGCCAATGAAGCCTTATACTCATGGCTTCCATGAAGACGAGCGACAAAAGTAGGGATGAAGTCCCTAACAAGATGTGACCGTTCGATCTCGAGATCCCCTGCCGCCACGGCTAATTCCTGTCGTTGCTTCAACAAGGCAGCGTTCTTTTCTTCCTCGTTCTTCAGAGCCCCTTTAGTCTCCATCAATTCCTTCTCCAAACTGGATATCCTTTCGCTCTGAGCATGGGATAACTTAGACCATTCGGTTTTCTCAGCCTCCAGAGTACGCACCTGTTTTTTCAAAACCCCTTCCCGGGCAGAAGTCTCGCCAAGCTCATCCCTCGCCGCCTTCAACTCCCCCAAAGTCTTATCCAAAAAAACGAAGTTGTCCTTGGCGCTTTCTCGCATCCATCGTGCTCTTCGTCAAGTCCCTATGATCCAGATTGAGGCTCTCAAAACGGACAAGTAAGTCAACAAAAGCAAGAGAACCCCTGGCCATAATAGCCCATGATCTCTGGGCCGCCTCAGTATCCGATAAAGTCTGCATGTACTCCTCTTTAGCAGGGGGGGGGGGGGGAAATGAACCATCATTTCTCTATATTTCTCATATCCCTTAACCCTTTCATCCTTTCTGATCGACCACCCCGGCACGTATGTGGCACTGGACAAAGCACCTTCCTCGCCACCGACACCCTTAACTTCGCGGCACAAAGGAGGAGAAGTCGCTACAAAAATACAAAGTGAATGTTAAGTACACATGAGAAATAAATAAATAGCAACGGGGAAAAACGATTCGGAATAAAAAGAAACCAACTCACCATCCTTCTGAGGAGCAGGCCGTTCAACAAATTGAGAACCTCAGCATCATGATCCTTCGGATCTGGGTTTTGATCTTGGGGATCCGCCCCAGCGGTCAAATCAACACCAGCATCAGCATTCTCTAACATGTTGCTGGAGTGACCCTCCAAGTTCTCCTTCTCCACGGAGGGAGGATCGTTCAGCTGTTGACCCTCCGGGGGAACGGTATTCACCGGCGTCGGTGATATGTGTCTAAAAACACATATATTTTACCTTGTTTAAACCCACAAAAACAGCCAAAAACACACAAATGACTATATAAATGTTACAAATATCATGAAAATGTGTTTTTATGTGTTACAAATGCAAAAGGATTGAAAACTGATGAAAAACAACAAAGTTTACAAAATTGGCAGTTTTAGTCCCTGAACTTTCACAGACTGTCAAAAATGGTCCCTGGATAAAATATTTTGAAGAAAAATCAACAATAGTCCCCCAGGAATCATGAAATGACAAATTTTACCCTTGAAGTTCAAATTTGCAAGAATGGCAAGTTTAGTCCCTCGACTTTGAAAAGTATCATAAATAGTCCTTGGTTAATTTAAAAGTGAAAATAATCAAAAGTAACCTTGTACTATTTAAGTTGGCAAGTTTGGTCCTTGTATTAAACTTTGGAATATTTGCAGGTTTAACCCTTAATTTTCAGAAGTTACAAAAATGGTCCTTGTGTTTACTAGCTACACAAACCAAACGGACCCCTTTATGTTATTTATCCAAACCCAAAACACAACAATCCCAGCTGGCCCAATATCCAAACCAGCCCAAACCCGTTTTTAAAAATAAAAACCGCCATGTACTGTACATCCTCCTCACCTCAACTGCATACCAAAACCAGGTGGTTTCACCACCTGTTTTCCCCACCTCTCCACCTCACCTTATCCCCCCAGCTGTATACCAACCCCCCTCCACCTCTACATACACCCAAAATTCATTAAATGAAAAAAACCTGCTTATGATCTTTTCCCGCCAAAATTCCACATGGACGATTAAGATGATATCAAGCCTATCCAATGGTGGGATTTAATCAGAGGTCGACAAGGATACTTTTTGGATGTCTATAAAGAAGAAATAAGGGTCGCATGTTTTTAGACCAATTAGTAGTGTAAAAGTTATTTCATGTCTGTTTTAGTTTAAATTTAAGTTCGTAGTGTAAAATCAAGTTTATTTCAAGTTAAAAATCACTTTTGTATTGTAATTATTCCAAGTTAATAAGATTTCAAATTTTAATGTTTCTTGATAATTCGTATTAAGTCAATTATACTTATTATAAGTCACATAAGCTCTTTTACCCTTCATACAAGCTCAGACAAGCTTATTATATCTTTTCATGAACTTGTATTAGACTCTAGTGTTTTAATTTAGAAAAACCAAAATTGGTCAACGAAAGTCAACTGTGATCACTCTTTGGTTCAGAAATGGATTTGGGTTGATCTTGATGCTGGAGTGGGTTGGTTTTGATTAGTATAGTGGTAGATTGGGTTATGTTTTAAGCTTCTCAATAGCTGGATCACTTGTGAGTACTTATTCTATTTCCATAACTAATATAGTTTGCATAATGTGCTTGTGTTTGAATCTGTGATATTTGTTAACTTAGATCTGTCCATTTAGTGGATATTAGGATGTTTTTGATTCAGTTTAATTGTTAGTATAGGCTAGTTCAGTAGTTAGTTAAGTGAAACTGCTTATTAAATAGTGTTTGGATCAGGTTGCATACCTGTGATTGAGACTCTTTCAGTAGCTTAGCTTATTAAGTTTGGTCTTACTCAGGTTTATTATAGTCATATTGGTAATCTATTTGCATCAGTAATAGCTATAAAGTCAAAATCAATTTAAATTTAATCTCATACTCATATCTGTTAGAATTAGCAAGCATAAGTTTGCATTTAGGTAAAAATAGTAGTGATATAGCCTTCATCAGTCTTAGTTCATCCTTTAATATCATAATCAGTCAGTCATTTGAAATCAAATCTCATAAAAGTCAAAAATCCATTTCTGTCTTCAAAAGTCAAAAAGTAGTAAAACCAGTTTTTGCAAAACTTTGTTGATTTTTCATTTGCTCATTTCTGATCCACATCTGTTGAAACTTTGGGATAAGTAACTTCAGTTGGTGGTGACTCTCAAGATATTTTTAGTTTATTTTTATAAAAATTTTAAAATAGCTTTTGAAGCGCTTAAACTTGGTCTCATTTTCTGAAAGTGCCCTGTGCACAGATAACTGAGTGTGCACAGGTTATTTGCAGAAGCTCTTAAGGCTTCAGTTGAGCTTATCTTAGGCTAGGTTTTGGTTTACTTGTTCTTTGCTGGGACATCTTGAGGATCCAACATTTGGTTTTGAATTTCTAGCTTATTAGCTAGCTTATGCTTAAGCTGAAAATAGGGGTTCCAAACCTGTTTAGCATTTGATCAAAGCACATCCAAATCTGTGTAGCTTGCATTTCAGTAGTGTGTAGTAGTTAATTTAGGATGTTTCTTAGTAGTTATAGCATAGATTAGGTTCTGTATTCTTTTGGTTCATTATAAGAGTTTGTTGCTTAATTTGGTAGCTTATTAATAAGCACTTTTCACATCAGTTCCATTTTCCCTCAAATTAGCATAGGTTTTTATAATTGTTATCAGTTTAGAATAATATTTTAGAATTTTCCTGAATTTTTCATAATTTTTCATCACTGTTTGCTATTTTTCTTATTTTAAATCAGTTTTTAAGTACTTTTTAATTAGCTTTTATTGCAAATAAATCAGAAAAAGTTAAAAAAAATAATTTTTCAATTTTCCTAGATTAAGAATATTACTTTAGATTTTCCTGTAAAGTCTCATAATTTTTACTGTTCATTTGTTATTTTTCTTAATTTTAATTAGTTTTAAATAGTTTTAAATTAATAATAAATAGATAAAAAGTCTAAAAAATATATTTTTAATTTTAAAATTAGTTTTATAATATTTTAGATCTTCCTAAGTTATAATTTCATTTTTCTAGGTTAATTTTGTATTTTCTTATATTTTAGTACATTTTAAATAATTAATAAATAGTTTTTAATTAATAATAATTAGATAAATAGTTTTAAAAAATCATTTTTTTCCAATAATTTTCTAGTATAAAGAGGATTGTAAAAATGTATTTTCTATATCCGTAGGTATTTTACTTCTTTATTTTTACGTTTTATTTTGTACGTTACGTAGTTTTTAATTTAAACGTAAGTTTTAGTTTTAAACGTTCATCAATTTTAAAAATAGTGATAGCGTTTATTTAATATAATTTAGCTTTTTAATTTTCTTTAATTTGCATTTAAGCCCCTGTAATTTACAAACTTTCTCTTTAGGTATAATTATTCCAAATCTACAAACCTTTTTCCATTCAATATCACCCGATCACAGATTCGTTGTACTACAGTGTTCACACCTCGTTGGGACTTAACGACCCGGGGAAACACTAAACTCTCCAGATCTTAATTGCATTGCGTTCTCAAGTGATTGACTCTTGTTGACCATTCACCTGGTTAATTTGGGTTGACTGTCTGGAGCGAATCAGTCGGATTCGTGATGGAATCCAAGTTAACCACTGGGGTGGGACTCTTCTTCCTACGCTTCGGTTGCCCAGAACCTCCTTCCCCAACCTGACGCTTGCGCGGCTTATAACCCTGAGCTTTAGCCTCCGCAGCCTTCTTCTTCTTTTCCTTGGCCTCCAAGACCTTTGGGTCAGGCACCTCGAACCTTTTCATGGCCTCAGTCTTCGGCGGAACCGCAGTACCGGCCGGACTCGGAAGGGTAACATGCATCAAGTGAGCCTGCCCCTCCTGATACTTATCCCCTCGGGTCATAGCGGCCCCCTTACGGAAGTTCGGCTTGATGAGGTAGTCAGACATGGTTAAAGCTGCAAAACATATGAAAACGTTAAGTCACAAGAAAACATGAAATCTTAAACTAATAAAATATACAGGCCAGGTACCATTCCCCTCGGCAACCTTCAGAGCCGCCCGGTAACCCGGATACTTCCATTTGGCAGACAACCCCACGGCATACAAAAAACCCAGCGGAATTTTTATCAAGTCTATAACATTAGCAGACAGTAGATCCGCATGACGCATGGAAAATTCCCCGGTAGGAAAAGGATCGGAGACATCTGAATCCGGATGCCTCCACGGCATAGCAAAAGGTACTTCCCGACGATCAATTAAAAAGAACTGCCTTTTCCAACCCTTCAGCGAAGAGAAGATCTCTTGAAAACAAACCTTGCGCTGCTTGCCATCCCGCTTAGCAAAGGTAAACCAGTGCCTTTGTTTATGTAACTTATAGAAGGCTCGAAACAAAGAAATCGTGGGAGTAATATGAAGGCTACGGCTATATACCTCAAAAAGTGTAACCCTATGTAAACCTATCGGCACTAACTGAGATATATGAACTTTATAGTAATGAAGAACATCTAAAAGAAAACTAGAAAACGGGACGGAAATTCCACATTCAAGAAAATATTCTAAGTACAATCCTATGGCATCATCTCCTAGTTGCCCCATGGTAAAATTATCCGGCGGAAGCCTCGGATGAAGATCGGAGGGTATCCCAAATTTCTTCACGACCCATTGTAATGATTTATCAGTCATAATCGAGGTATATTTATCTAAGTCAAATTTAGGTTTTGGATGTGACGGACCCTCGAAAACGGGCCCAGATCCCCGAGTGGATGAAGAGCCGGACGGTTCTGACATTTTAGCCGGAAGGAATTATCACACCTTAAAATCTAAAGAAGAAAAACTAGAAGAGTACCTGGGTAGAAGACGAAGAGCAAATAAAATCGTCCGGCCAAATAACGCAGAGGAGGCGTATGAATGACAAGTTTACTGTGGTAAAAATGAGAATAACAACCGTATTTATAAGCGAAAAAGGGAAGTAGCTGAAGCGTCCCGTCGTGTCAGAGATGACGTGGCACCATCGTCACCACACAGCACGTGCCCATTGCCACGTGCCCTAACATCGAGTCATCACGCTGTCACGTGCGCTGCCGACGTGTCATAACATGCACAAAAAAAAAAGTTACTAGAAAAGAAAGAGGAATGCTCGGGGAAATACTCGCCGAGGATCACCACATACTCCCAATGTCATATAATGAATGCATCCATTAACATGATACTGGGGGGGGGGACATGTTGGCGTATGTCCCAACAAACAAACGCCTCGGCATATTAGTAAAATGCCGAGGAACCTAACTCTCCGGTCCTAACACAAAACCGCCCGGCACGACACACAACCTTCAGGATAAAGCACACAAGCCAATTTAGACCAACATATACCGGAGGGTTAGACATGACCCTAACACAACGGACACCTGACATCACCATGTATAAAAGGAAAGGAATCTTGATCAGAACTACTGACCCTTTCCAGACGGATACCAAATAGAGCAAAGTCAACTCCCGCCCAAAAGAGTCACTATCGCCGACGTGACCTTCGTGTGAGGACAAAAGCTTCTCACCTATAAAAGGAACAAAGCTACAGCACTCAAGGTTAACTATTCTCACCCATTTTTCACATATTACTCTGACATATCATTATACTCATTCTCACGCCGGAGCTGGGTCTAGGGATAAAACCCTAGGCGAGGCTAACGCGTTTTTTTGTTGTGTACGCAGATCCAAAGGACCTCAGTCCGAGGAGTTTTGCTGCAAGATTAGCCGAAGGATTAGCTTGTTCGGGTAATTGCATATTTTTACCTCAACATTGTTGTTGCTTTTAATTGTTGCATAACCAATTTGACAAAAGGAGTGTGTTAAACAAATATTTGTCGAACCATTTTTCAAATTAGTTCAGGTAAGCTAAATTTATTATTATTTTTAATAATATTATATATTTAATTTAATATTTTTTAATATTTAATTTAGTAGTGTTGCATTCATACATTAAGTAATAATAGGATAACCATTAAAAAAATTAATATTTAATGTAGTTTATTTATTAGTAGTTTTTATTATAATAATATTTTTTATTTATACAATTTAAATATGGATAGATAGGTTGGCCTTTTGTTAAATAATTATAAAAAGTGATACGTGTCATTCAAAAATAGTCTCACATGTCGTTCTAGAATGGGTGGTTTCTATTGCACCAAAGCAACTTTTGTGAGTATGTAACACTGTTCATTGAACAGTGAAGCAGTAGCTTGGCAGTGCGCAACTAGTGTTTTTTGTCTTCTTTTAAGTTCGTAGTTCTAGTTTTTTTCTTTTTTTGGGTTAAATAAAAATTTAGTACAACTGTCACACAAATTATTGTTATATGTTACTCCGTATAAGGGTTAATATATAAGGGATTTTCTAACTTCACTAAGGGCGCATGTTAAATAAAAGACTTATGGGTCCCTGAGAAACGGGCGATCCACAAAATTGTACTTCGCGGATCGCTTTTCTACCAGTGTCCTTTATTAACCCACATGCTTTAGAACTTAAAAAGACATATTAGACAAACCCATATATAAGTTATGTAAATAACTATTATGTTATGTTGATATATTATTATTGCTACAACTATAAGTTATGTTGGTATATGATTTTTGATATCTACCAACTTGGGTCACATTATACTTTTTATTTGTAAGCATATAAAGTTATCAACTCATCATTTCACTCACATGTAATGGTTTTTTGATAAAAATAAAATGATTTAAAAAAAAATTTTTGCAGTACAAAACGAATACCCAGAAAATCCTGCAGCGAAGCTGGTTCTCCCACTGTAAGTATATATAGATAAATAAAAAACGAAGAGTAAAATTTTGAGTGTTAATAATAGATAGCTATATGTCGTATATCTATACTACTATATAATAATTTTAACTCCCTCCTTAATTTTTACACATTTTAAATACCTAAATTACCCTCAATAACAACTTCACACACATACTCTTATTACCCCTTCCTTAATTTATATTTTACACACATACCCTTATTGTTCCTTTAACTTTCACATCAATATTTTTTTCCCCTTGACTATAATTTTTTCTTAAAGCTAATAATTGTCGCGTCGTATAACCGTTGTTTTATTTTCTTATTTTTTTCCGTCGCATCTTGCTAGTTAATATTTTAAAAAATAGCAATAATTCGCTACCAAAATAAAAGATTAGAAAAAGGAGAAATTTTCATTTGCTTACCTTTATTTTGATGCTTATCAATGGACAAATCCCCACCATCCATCTATTTTGATCTAATTGTTGGGATTAACCTAAGATTTAATATGCTTAACCTTAATTCTCCCAACTATATAAAGCCTTTTCTTCTTCATTTTTTTTTCATTCGCTTTATTTTTTCACACAGCTATCGTGGTGTTTTTCTCCAAACATGCTCTCATCATTTCCCTCCAAAAATAGTTATTCCAATCAACTACTAATGTTTGATCATCACCAGTTGGATCAACATCACCATCATCATTCAAATCATCATCACCATTCCGATCATCATCTCATCATCACCTTCCGATCATATCATCCTTTTTTAAGTCTTCTTTTGATTTGAATTGACCGTTTGTTTCAGAAGCTTATTTGATTGATGTTGTTACGGTTGATAATGTTGTTGATCTGTTGTTATTTATGTGGATCAAGTGGTTAACATGCCTTCTTATTAAGTTGCACACCAAGTGTTTGATGAAATGTGTGAGTGAAAAATGTTTGATAATCATGTTATCTGCTCATGTAATTCTGCTTATTAGTTAAGTTGTTAGTGGAATTTTTGTTTTTTTGAAAGGTTGGAATTTTTGTTTTAACCGCATTTAAATGTTGTTTTTACGCCCGATTGTTGTTTCGAATCCGCTATGTATTAGACGTGTAGTATCACCGGTGATATTTGAAGTTTGAACTGTATATGTGTATTATCATTAGTGATATTTTTATTATCACTTGTGAAATTTTGTTTATTTGATACTTTTAGTTTATGTTTTAGATTGTGAGTAGCATTAGGTTTTAGTATGATATCATTTTGGGATGGGTGAATTGATGGAAATTTGATGCATGGAAGGTGTTTGACAAAATGCCTAAGAGAGGGATGCACAAGTTGAGAAGAAATCACATGATCTTGTTTGTCCCTCATTTCATATATAATCAAATCAAACATATTTATTTGAATAAACAAGCTTCATGGAATTAATCAAAGTGCACTGTAGTTAATGTAAATGAGTAATCATATCTTATCTTGCATTAGTTGATGTTTATTTTCACTTTTCTAAATGGCGTCCTTTTGAATTATTTTAGTGTGTTTTGTATTTTGCTTTCTCCATCACTCTACATATGAGGTGATGCAAATTTGATGTACTGTTCGATAATTGTGCAGTGACCTAGAGCTTAAGCCACAAAGACTGCTTACCTTAACAATCGTGAAGGCAAATAATTTGAAAAACATGAAAATGATTGGGAAGTCTGATTCTTACGTGATTGCATATATTCGGTCACTTGAAAAGTTCAAAAGAAAGGTTGTTGATTACAACTTAAACCCGCTTTGGAATCATGTAATTCGTTAATTGCGAAGATAAGAAGACCCAATGTGTTGTACTTGAGGTTACGCTTTTCTCCTTTTTGCTTTTCTCGTATTGCTTCGGTTTCTCGCTATCACGGTGATATCAAATGTGATATCACAGTGTGTCGCTTTCTTTTATTTTGTTGAATCAGTTGTGGTAAGGGAGGATCTTATGATATCACATGCGATATCAAAGTTGTTTGAGCTTATTCAATTTGTTTTGTGGAGTCTGTTGTGCTTTTTGAACCACAACCTGCAGCTTGTTGTTGATTCTTTCGTTTGATTGAGCCGTTTTTTTGCAAATTGCAATCACAATTAGTTTGGTGATGTCGTCTCTTTTTATGCCACATACAAAACAAACAAGTATGCTTTTAATTTGTAATATCTCCTGTGAGATTTCATTGTTTTTTGTATATTTTGTATATATTATCACCTAAGATATTTCTCTTTCCGTGTACATGATGGTTTTTGTGCCTTTTATCGTAATTGACAATCATAGGAGATGTGTTATTGTTGGTTCCGACCGCTTAAGAATGAAACTATCAATCTTGTGTATGGTTACTCCAAGCATTCAAGAAAGCTTTTGTATGTTATCCGAATATCATTTTAACTGGTCAAGATGGTGCTATGTGAAAAGCAATTGCGTAGTGAGCTTCCCGGTTCCAAGCCCCGTCTTTTGTCATAAATTAGAAGTTATGTATCTCTTGTGATAAATAGTTGGAATTAATTTTTATGAGGTGTTTGAGTGTTTATGAAATATTTTGTCTTTTTATCACTTGTGATAAAGCCTGAAAATGATGAAATATTTACATCATTCATGTGTTTACATGTTTCTGACATGTATTACTTGTGATATTATTCTTTAATTGATATATATGTTGACCTTTTTTTTGCCGAATCGTTATGTTACTCAAAAGCAATGCTTAATTAATCCTATTCTTGTTTGATTTTGAGAATATATCATTTTTTATTTTCATAGTTTTCTTCATGAAGTCAACGGTATTTTTATCTGACTTTTTATCAAAAGAAGGTTATATTCAGATAAACTAAAAGCATTGTTTACAACTGAATAGAAATTATCATTGTTTACAATTTAAGTAGCAAGATAAAATTACAATTTAAGTAGCAAAAGAAAATTACTAATTGATGCTTTTGTCTTTTTATTTTCTACAACTCTCTTCTTGCCAGCTTTATGAGCATCCCCTCCTTTTGTCTTCTTTCCCACTTGATTCCTTTTATTTTGCGCCTTCTTCTTCTTCATTCCTCTTTTTCTTTTTTCGCAAGAACTGTCTTTGCTTTCTTAAATGCAGTCTGTTGGAGTTCAACAAGCCATCTTGGTGGTGTTGGTGGTTGTAGATCCTGTTATATCATAGATGTTTCTTTCAATATTTGTTGGTGGTGTATTTGTTTCTGTTTTTGTTCTTCGTGTTTTCTAAGCTTAAATGTATAGCAACGGATTTTGTTAATTTGCTTGGTATTGTTAGTGTTGTCGGTGATGATGTTGTTTCTTTGTTCACTTCTTCAGTTTAACTTGGTTGTTTTTCACGAAGGTCTTTTTCCTTTCACCTTCAACCCCTCGCTTTTCTTCTTGATAGTTCTCAGTTTTATATTCAAATCTGCATAAAATATATACCATGTTAGTGTATGAATAGTTCATTGTTTTTAATATCATACGTCATATATATACTAAATAAGTATACGTCATCAAATATCATAGGTGATATACTACCAACAAGCAATCATTACAACTGTTGTATCACAGGTGATATACTACTAATAAGCAATCATTACAAGTAATGTATCACAGGTGATATACTACAAATAAGCAATCGTTGCAATTGTTGTATCACATGTGATATACTAATAATAAGTAATCATTGAACTGCATTGTAGTGATTGTACATGAGCTTATGCGATTTGCAATAGTTCAATAAGCCTATAAGCCAGCCAAATAAGCTTAAACAAACACCGCTAAAGAGATACTTTAAAATAAGGAGCTCATTTTGGGACACCTAATCGAAAACCAACCGTATTGGACACATCAATTCAATAAGTACTAATGACGATAAAAAAAATACATAAATTATACCTTTCCCTCTATGGCGAGGAGTACACATCCGTGGAATAAATCCAAGGGAACCATGTTTCTGGTGCTCAAACTTCGTGTGTGATAATCTTCCACTACTTTACCTTAAAACATACAGCAAAAGCCCAAATTAGCACATTAAAACATGACATATATCATACCGAAAAGTGGGAAAATAAGCTGATCCAAACATCCCCTAATAGAACAACAAAACCCATACCATAAAAGTCTAAATTAAGATTAATATATAGGCTTAATTTCTTTTGAATAATAATGGAAAATCATCAGGGCCAAATTGTTTTAAATATTTCTTACCCGTCTTGTGTCACATGTAAATAATGACTGAAAATCTGCAATTTCATTGTCGTGATCACTTGTTAAAAAGAAAGTACATCGAGGCACATTAGTTAACCGAAATTACTTTAAATACAATTAGGAACAAAGCCTTCAATACCTCCAAAATGCATGTCGCTACGATTCCTCCTCGAAGTCTCTCATGCTCTTTGCTTCCATGAAGCAATCATTACAACCGTTGTATCACAGGTGATATACTACAAATAAGCAATCATTGCAACTGTTGTATTACAGGTGATATACTAACAATAAGTAATCATTGGAACTGTTGCATCATAGGTGATATACTACCAACTAATATTAGAGTCAAATACCGCTTTTAAACATATCGAAGCATGCCCAATCTATCCATTATGCACATATATCTACCACAAATCTAACAAAAACATGTTACAGACACAATATTTATTTTAGCATGTTAAGTCTCTCATATTATCACAATAATCATCTAACTTTCACAACAATCCCTCAATAAACTACTAAAATCTACAAAAAAAAAGAAAGTGTTCATACTGTATAATAAATATCCGTGTTTTAGGGATACCATTATATCATTCTACTGAATGTGTATGTATCACTGGTGATATAACACATAAGCTAAATGTTAAAAAAGGACGCCGCATACATTCGTGGTTTTATCACGCTTAATTTGTCTAAAGGAGACATGCTTATACGCTACAATATACCTTTAATTTTATGTATCTCGAGATGGAGTCAAAAATTTGATTGACGATGAACTGCATTTACTCACAAGAAATAGTATATTATCAAAACTTTTAGCCAAAAAAAAAGTTTAACTATAATTACAAAACAATAACAATAAAATATCAAAAGTGATACTATACATGACATATAATAAATCTTAACCAGTAAACAAAAAAACCTATCAAATAAACAAAAATTTCACAAGTGATAATACAAATATCACTAGTGATAATACATATATACAGTTCAACTTCAAATATCACTGGTGATACTACATGTATGCTACTTTTCACTCACACATTTCATCAAACACTTGGTGTGCATCCATGTATACTAAGTGTTTTACTCAGAAACTCAACCAAATGTAAACATTAAAAAACACAACCAAAAGCATGTCACAATCACAATAAAAATCACACCAAAACAAATTCATTTTTCTCAGATTTTATAACAACATTCATCAATTTATTATAACAACCCTCAATAAACATATAAAATCAACAAAAAATACACATGCATCACATGAGATACTAATAAAACTCAAATAAGTATATAATCATCACATACATCACACAAGATATCACATCAAAATCAACAAAAATACACAAAATTCTTCATAAGTAGCAATAATATTCATAAATAAGTACAAAATCACTAGAGATTCAAATAAAACAACTAAATAATTAGTCAGAAGCATCGCACC
The DNA here is from genome assembly GCA_910596185.1 of Chrysanthemum makinoi. Lineage (NCBI taxonomy): Eukaryota > Viridiplantae > Streptophyta > Magnoliopsida > Asterales > Asteraceae > Chrysanthemum > Chrysanthemum makinoi. The sequence goes on from OU343218.1 coordinate 226,701,515, forward strand.
TTCATCTTGAGACTTAGTAGGTTCATTTTGAACCCGTTTTTTGTGTGGATCTGCTTGTGCACTCGTTGATCCTTCCATTTTTGTGTTTTTATTTAATTTTAACGGTTTAAAAGCGGTTGATTTTGATTTTATAAAGCAATTTTTATTTTGCTTAGAGAGAGAAAAGTGCAGATTTTGTTGATAGGGAATTTGTGAAAGTGAGAGGTTTGGGGGTGGGATTGGTAGGGGAAGTTTGATGAATTGACAGGAGTAGTCCTCCTCGTGTTTTTATTATTAAAAGATGTCTTTTGATCCGACGGTTGAGATCCATCCCTTGGTAAGTAAATGCTTTTGGGTATCCAAAATAAAGCACCTCTAGAAAAAGAAGTAGTAGCAAGCTAACAGACAACCAACAATCATTGTTGAGAAAAATGGCTAGATACTCATACTTGGATAGAACTTCAACCTTCGACAAATAATTCAACGTTTGGCAAAATAAACGTTTTAAGTAACTTATACCAAATTCAAATTTCATGGGCCTATCTTATCTTAAATTTTTTTTGTTGGTAAATTCTTATCTTAATCTTAACTTTAATATCTTTATCCTAATTTTAATCTTAATCTTATCTTAATTTTATCCTATCCTATCCTATTATCTATTCTTTCATTATAAATTTTTTACCTCTCTGCTTTTTCTTTTTAAGTTTTTCACACTTGAAATACCCTTATTGTCCCTCAAATAAACACTATTCATACATACTATACATTTGAAATACTTATATTACCCTTATCACTTAAACTTTAATTTATATTTACTTTTCTTAAATATTTAGTCAAACATTATTATTTATATAATTACCTTATTTAACTACCAACTTAATTTATTATAACTTATATTTTATAACTTTTAATAATAAAAACAATATTTTCAAACATTATCCACAAAGTTAAATGAAAATTTTCCGGTATGACGAACAATTATTGAACACCATCAACGATAAATTTAAAATCTCGTCGCATCGCACGGATACTATGCTAGTATACTAAAAGAAGGTTTTAATGATTTATTAGCAAATCACAATCTTTTATTCTTCAAATTGAATCTTATTTATCTCATTAATCTATTTATCTTTCTAATTTTAATTAAAATCCTAATTAAGTTAATAAAATCTTTTTACCAAAAATAGTTTTTTTTTTGAAATTTTACTTTATTCACATGCCCAAACCACCCAAAACAATTGGTCGGAGATTACATACAAAGATTACAACCCCTCAAATTTACACCAATCCACCCAATGGTTGTACAAATCCTTATTCTATTCTTGTACCACAAGTACCCTATTGTTCTAACATCGTGGAAGATTTTGTCACCGCTTATGAGCCCGTTTATGAATCTGGCTCATTTCGAGCCTTCCACAAGCACCAGCAAGTCACGAAGATGATCCCTTTTAGAATTGAACCCCTTTTTTTTTGCTTAGTCCCACAGTTTTATGAACTTCAAAAAGATCCTTTACCGAGAAAAAGAAGAGCGGGTTGATGTTGCACCAACGACTAATACGGTACCAGACGTGAGCAGTCACCTCGCAATGACAAAACAGATGGTCAACCCCCTCGTCCTCGGTCTCGCACAGCCCACATAAAACCGATTCCACATTATAGTTCCGTCTTCTCAAAGCCAAGGCAGTTTGAATCCGATCCATAGCAATTCTCCACATGAATATATTACATTTTTTTGGGACCCATTTAGACCACTTAAAACATACCTTCTTTAAAATCACGGTCACCGAGAAGGAAGTCTTTTGCGACCTTCACGCTAAACTCCGAGTTGTTTCTACCAAGCCATATCCACTTATCCCTCCTATTTGTAAGCTTGAGTCCCTCTAGCAGCCCATCTAGGCACTCCCATTCAACCTTTTCCTCGTCGAAACTATGCTCCCAACCCGAGCCTTGACCCTAAAACGATCCTCGCCTTTGATCAATTTGTCCGCCACCACTATCTTCTTATTCTTTCTGGATTTGAACAATCCCGGACAAATATCTTTAAGTGCCACACTAGTAAGCCAAGGGTCGATCCAAAAACTGATTTCTTTCCCATCCCCGCAAGAACCTTTATATAATTGATTGAGCTTCACCCCGCGCTGAGATTTGAGACACGATTTTACTATCGTGTTCCAAACCCCCGACGAATATTTGCAGAATAGGAGTCCAGTGACCTTTTGATTCATGAATAGCCTTGATCACACCTATCCACAACCCGCCTATATCGAACGATACCTCCATACCCATTTAGCCAAGAGAGACGTATTGGTATCCTTGAGGTTGCAAAGGCCCAAACCTCCCATCTTAACCGGTAGCCACCCGCCCCAAGACACCCAATGTATCTTAGAACTATCCGACCTGCCCCACAAGAACCGCTCTAATAATCCCTTCTAGGACGTCTATCACTTTGCTCGGGGCCTTAAAAAGAGAGAAATAATAGGTTGGAATACTCTCCAAGACATATTTAATTAACGTAACTCTACCTCCAATTGAGAGGCACTTCGATTTCCAACTCGATAACTGATTTTTGATCAAGTTCACCAAGAAATTCCAACTAGTCACTCTATTCATGTTTCCACCGATTCGAATCCCTAAGTGGTCGAATGGAACAGTTCCGGCACTACAAAAAACTGAGCTAGCACCAAGTCTTGACTCTACCTCGTCAACCACGACCCCAAAAACTTTAGACTTACCAATGTTAATTTTTAAACCCGACACAATATGGAAAATTCTTAAGATTTTAGTCACCTTTTTTAGGTTGTGGATCGACCACTCACCCAGAAACGTACAATCATCGGCATATTTATGGACTTATAATTGTACATGTTACCAAAAATAGATTTACATGTACTTTTGTTAATAATATTTTTACTAGATTTTAGTACCGTGTATACACACAATTGTGTTAAAATAATGACATTTGTTAGTTTTGAGTTTTGTAACAGTTAATATAAATTAAATTCAAAACACAACGTATTACTCTTTATAATTCTTTATCGATAATTTAATAAAAAAATTCATTGAAAATGTACTTCTTGTGTCTTGCTGAATTTAAAAACGATTTTGTTGTTAATTGTTGTTAAGTGTGTTTAATTATCATAAACGATCAAAGAACAATACTAATTATGAAGACTTGTAAGCTAAAAGGTTTTTGTTAAAATAAATGACTATAAGAAAAAAAACGTATTTTAAAAAATCCTTATTTCTTAATTAATTGATTGTATAAAAATTTAGTAGGCACATTTTTAATCGTTTTGTCTAGATATCAAAGTATTTAAGACTTTCCTGATGGTGTTGGTGTTCATTATTTAAAGTCTATCTTCCATTAACCACTTTCAAACATTCATTAAATACAATTAATATTTAACAAAGGATCTTTATCTATACTCCTGTATAATAATTTTACCCTATTCCCATTTTTAAGTTTTGCACATTTGAATTGTCTTTTTTGTCCCTCAAATATATACTACTCCTACCTACCACACATTGAAAATACATATTTTACCCTTATCGCTTAAACATTAATTTATATTTATTTTCTTTATTTAGTCAAACTTTATTAGTTATATAATTAATTTATTTAACTACCAACTTAATTTATTATAACTTATATTTAATAATTTTTAATTTAAAAATAATATTCAAAAACTATCTATAAAGTTAAATGAAAATTTTCCGGTATGATAAATAATTATTGAATACCATCCCAAGAATTTTAAAATCCCACCACATCACGCGGATATTATGCTAATTATTATTTAATCAAACATATTTATTCATTATCTTATCATTAGTTATCCTCTAAAAATAACCGATGTTATTTTAATTTCTCTTTAATAGTCAATAATGACAGTTTTGTCATGTGCATATTATATGATATTTGTAAAATGCTAATTAAATTATTTAAGTATTTTACAGCAAAGACAAAATTCATAGGGCCACCAATAATTCAAATGTGCATATTATATAATATTTGTAAAATGCTACTCCCTCCGTCCCATTTTTATTGTCTAGTTTGACTTTGACCGGTCTTTCTTGTTCAACTTTGACCATTAACATATTTATTTGTGTTGTATAATACTTGATGAAAATTATACCAATGAAAAATACATTTAAAACCGAATACATTCATATATTTTTCATCAAGTATTATATAACACAAACGAAAATAATTATGGTCAAAGTTGAAGTAGAAAGACTAAAATGCTCAATAAATTTAATAATTTGCATTTATGACTTGATATATTATAGTACTATATTATATTATATATTATATTATACAAGGCCGGCTTAACCCTTTTGGGGCCTAATCAATTAGCATTAAAAAAAACTTACGTCTTAACCTTTTGGGGGCTTAAGGCGGGATCAATTTGGGGGCCTAATCAAAAATGCATCGAACTTGACACTTGTTTTCATTGTGTGTAGTCAAACTATTTTTTTTTTCATTGTAACACAAACCTTTTGAATTTTTGTCATTGATGTAGCCGCTAGGTGAATTTGTGTTATTGTATGTACCCAGTCGCTTAGCGCTACATCGTTAGTCCTTATTTACTAACGGTCGTTAGTAAATAACTTAAAATTTCGCCTTCTTACGCTTTATTCGCTTTCATCCGTATTATACGCTTTTCGTCCGCTTTTATACTTTTTCGTCCGCTTTATACATTTTGGTCCAACGCTTTCATCCGCTTACATTTTCGCTTTGTTTACTTACGTTTCTGCGTTTTCTTACGTTTTAGTCCGTTATTATATAACGCGTCTCGCTTTTATACTTTTTCGTCCGCTTTATACATTTTGGTCCAATGCTTTCATCCGTTTTTACATTTTCGCTTTGTTTACTTACGTTTTCCTTACGTTTACTTCGTTTTAGTCCGTTATTATACGCTTTTAGCCCGCTTTTATACGCTTTCGTCGTTTTCTTACGTTTTCATCCGCTTTTATGCGCTTTGTCCGCTTTTTATGTTTTCATTCGTATTTATATTTTCATCCGCTTTCTTACGTTTTCAATCTGTTTTATATATTTTCGTCGTTTTTTAAAGTTTCCGCTTTTCTAACATTTTCATCTTTTTTATACGCTTTCGCTGGTTTTCTTACTTTTCGCTCATTTTCTTACTTTTCTGACTAAAATGTATAAAACTTAAGAATACGGACAAAAACGTATAAAAATGGATGAAGGTGTAAGAAACATATGAAAACTTAAAAAGCAGCGAAAACGATAAAAACATCTAATACATATAAAAAGACAAAACGTTAGAAAATCGACGAAGACATTTAAAACCAACGAAAACGTATAAAATGGACGAAAAATATAAAACGGGTGAAAACGATTGAAAACGTGATAAAAACAGATGAAAACGGACTAAAACATATAAAACGGACTAAAACTAATAAAAACGGACTAAAACGTGATAAAAGCGAATGAAACGCGATAAGAGCGACTAAAACGTAAGAAAACGGACGAGAATGTAAGAAAACGTATCTAAAACGTAAAAACGGGAAAAAGCAACGGACGAAAAAGTATAAAAACGGACAAAAACGTATAATAACGGATGAAAACGAATAAAAACGTAAGAGAACGAAATTTTAAGTTATTTACTAACGACCGCTAATATAAAAGGACTAACGATGTAACGCTAAGCCCGACCGGTACATACAATAACTCAAATTCACCTAACTGGCTACATACAATGACTAAAATTCAAAAGATTTGTGTTACAATGAAAAAAAATAGTTGGCTACACACAATGACAACAAGTGTCAAGTTCGATGCATTTTTTTGTCATTTTCCCTAAAAAAAAACTTACGTCTAGAAACAATAAGGTCTACAAACAACTTTGAAATACTTTTTTTCATCACATGAAATGCTGAAAAGGTTTATTAAACCGAAAAAATAAAACACCAAAATTAACAACAAAACTTGCTGCCATTATTTAGCTCTATATTGAAAGCACAAACTATATTGTTTAAAAAAAATTCATGGCTAAAGATATGAAAAGTGCATACATACAAACAACAGAACACTACGGATATTAGAATATACTTACATGAATAGATATTGTGTAAACTAGCAACAAATAAGTTCGCTTTGTTGTTTCAATAGTCTTCAACGAGTGTGGAAACCCGCGTGATGCAGCGAGATTGGCTTCAAAGGACTTACTTTGTAGCGACACTTAAACCTTAGGGACTAATTTTGCCAGGTTGCTATAGTTAGCAATTAATTCTACAGGACTTACCCAGCAATGTCGCTTAAACCTTAGGGACTATTTTTGCCAGATTGCTATAGATAGCAATTAATGATGCAGGACTTATTTTGCAGCGCCACTTGAACCTCAGGGACTGTTTTTGCCAACTTGTGAAACTTAGCATTTAATGCTTGTGTTTGTGAAGCAACCATGTACGCTTTTTAGTATATTCACGAGTGGGGTAGCCCGCGCGTTGCCGCGGGAGCGCTTTGTCGATAGTGTCGGGATTTTTTTTGCATGTTCTAACATCCAAATGGAAAACATAACTGATATTTGAAACCTTTATGCGTGTTCTAATACCATTACAATTGGATGCTTAATACACTTTATTGGTATTTTAAAAATCATCTAAAAGAAAGAGGAATCATTTCAGAAAACAGGATGAAAGAATTTGATATTACCAAAGTATTATTATAGTTCTTGGTAGTTGGTACAATGTCATGTTCCTATATCTTTCCACCTTTGTTGGTGTATGAAGGTCATGTCTGCAAATACAAAAAAAATTATATCAAGAGAATGGTTTTACATATATAGTGAAACCCCAATGAAAGAGAAAGGTACTTGTACTTGTGACAACTGCTACATAATCTGAATCTCAACATAAAAATTCATAAGTATATTTACTACAAACAACTGAATTACCTTGCCTATTGCCAATGTATTGGGAAAGCGGAACCTTTTTTGGGATTTCATTAGTACATGTAACAACAAACTGAAAACAATTGATATAACCCAAACAATCTTATATATCTTATATTAATTAAGGTATTTGTTTAAAGTATGTTAACCATTTCTACATCCTGTGGTCAACTTGTTATACAACCAAACTGTATTATGTTACTAATTATATCCAAAGACAACATGAGAACCCAAAAAACAGGCCACACCCAACACACCTTAACTATTTGGCAAGACTATGATCCACTTCATTTCATATTTTTCCTCATTCTTAATAAGTAGTTTCAAGCTGGTTGTTAAAAACCGTTTATTTTTTACACAAATGTTCTGATTATCTTAGTCTCATTTTGTGCATCAACTGGTGGTAGTCACATTTGGGTTTTCATTGATACTTGTAACATAAATAATTGATTCAGCAGAGACAGAGGTACCAAAAAAACTAAAACTACTAAGGAAGTGTTTATCGTGAAAATTGATCAGCAAATATTTATTGAGCACTAAAGCTTATTTTTGGGCCTATGAGTTTTTTTAAATTTTTAAAAGCTCATAAGCTGAATTTTTCTACCCATGAGCTTCTAGCCTATTTAAGGTCATAAGCTAAAGTTGATGAACTCATTGACCGAAAAATCTGACCTTGTTGGATTTTCAAAAGTTAAATAAGCCCATAAGCTAACCGAATGCGCATAAAGAAACACCACCTAAACTACATCAATGTCATATTATTCTTAGTAACCACCAATTTTATTCCACTGTATGACATGACAACACATTTGATAATAAACATGACATAAAAATATAATGGCCATCAACAAAACATAAAGGCGAAAAACGTGATCACCTTTTTTCACCAAGAAGCCGTAATAAAGGTAGAAGTACTATCCTCAAATAGCTACTTAACCGCCATCCGACTTGGTTAATTCATTAAAACATGTGTATATAAGCAAATAATGTTGTAGTATTCCCTCTATTAAATTGGTAAAACAAAAATAAACCTTCATCAATAAATTGAATATTCGGTGAAGAAAAAGTAAGAGGTACCATTGTAACGTCCATATCACTCTATTTCCTGTAAAAACATAAAACATACACAATAAAAAAATATAAAAAAAATAAATAAAAAAAAATAAAAAAAAATGAAAACAAAATGGTAAAAGCATGATATCAGAGACAATTAACTGCTTCATTAGAGTGTATAACGTCTTTCTTGACCCTGCCGGGATCATTGACACACCAACTCCGGTCGTCCCTGTCTCGCATCAGATATAAGAGACCGTGTCATTCAGTGAGTTTTGTCACCCTAAGTGTAGGCGCTGAGAGTATGCAGAGAGATTTGAAGATGCCTTTAAAATAACAAAAAAAATAAAAACGTGCCATTACTTTTGGTGAAATTTTATAAGGAAACATAAATCTAGACTTTAGAAGCGAAAGTAGGTAAAAATTTATAAGCTAACATAGATCTAAATTTTATAAGCAAAAGCAGGTAAAAAGGCTTTTCTTATGGGAAATGGAGTACATTGTAGTAATTCTCATGTATGCCACAATGTCGAGGGCAGTATTTGGTATAATTTAACTAAGTGTAGAACCCAATAATCAACATGCATAGTTTTATTAGACTGAACACCACCTCCTATAACCTGTTTTGCTACAGCTTAGTATTCAATGATGATCATCTAATATCAAATACACATTCTCAAAACATACTTGATGAATTCAAGAGCATGCAAACATGTTAGCTGAGTGAGATGAGGGCTGTTTTAGATCAGATACAACAGCTCATATGGCTTTCACAGGTCGAATGGCTTTGCTTGCCCACTCAAGAATTTTTTTTATAGATGTTCTAACTTCTATTTCACAGCTTCCAAAACTTTAAGGCCCCCAAAGTAAGCAAATCGTTTTAATTATTTGTACACATATAACCTAACACATCCACACACCTGAGTCTCCAATTACAGTTTTGACATTTATTTGCCCATGTTGCAACTTAAAAAAGTATTCTGCGTCTGGGGATAGGATGGCCTTCACGAAAGAATTATATTACTTAAACTTTTGAGGAATAGAAGATGCTGTTTAATGATGAAAGAACTAACATTCAAAACAATCTTATTGACCTTGGTTAGGTAATCCTCACACTATAAGGCAGCCTATGCTTCTTAGCTTCTAGCATAAACTGTATAAAACAATAAGCAAAACCAATACTTGATAAATAGTAGCATCGAGATCATGTTCTTATTTTCATAACAATGACGTAACAGAATCAACAGAGAGAGCACAAACCTTTTTTGAGACCAGGGCAAACATCTTCGCCTTTAAAGACAACGGGCACATCAACATTCAGCTCTGTTCCTTCATCCGCCCAAACAAACACCAAATTCAAAAGCTTTCCTGTCTTTGGGTCCCTATGTACCTACACCGCGATATGACTAAATTAGAAGCAAAACGATAATAGACTAAACGCTGAACCCATCACTGGCATTTCATCGAACACTTAAACTACATAAACTATTGACAACAAAGTAAAACAAAAGACAATGTCCTAACGTTAATAGGCAAAATATTTCCGGACTCGAGCAACGCGGTCGAATCCGGCGTACCAATCGGTAGGAAACTTGGTAGAACAAAAAATCAAGATCAATTTCTTTCAAAATAGACCGAATCGTCTCATTTCAAGAGTCAACAAATGTTTCTCGGCAACATGACCGGGCGGTTCATTAGCAGTGTTTGGTTGTGCGAATACGACTGCGGTATTCGACCTTGTGCTCTGTCTTTGATTGAGACACGGGTGCCTGTTATTTCTCTGGGTATGGCTTGGATTGTGTAGTAGTGTGATTTTGAGGTGGTTGTTTTTATGGTTGTTATTGTGCGCCACCATTTTGAAGAAGACATTGTTGTTTGTTCAGAAAAGCTGCCATGGGTGCGTGAGCATAAACACAACTTATACACAACCTAAAACGACTTTTATTTCAACTCATCACCAAAAGTGACCATTCCTAAATACCAAGATATCGCTTATTTATGAGCATAAGCTCATATGCCCAGTAAAAATGAGCTCGTGAGCTTTCCAAATTAGCTAAAACTACTTATGTTTACACATATGCTTTTCCAGCTTATTTCACTTGCAAATAAATCCTAACCACTACAAAAATGCTTATTTGTAACACCATTGTTTTTTTTAGAAAAATAAGAATATTAAACCAAAAGTCCAAAACTAATGCTTTTTAAGCAATTTGTTACCTTTCAGCCATAGCATATATCTGTTCAATTCCATGCTTCCGTATGCACCCCATTAATAACAGACCGCAAAAATGCCTCCGGCTACCACCCCTTCGCTAACAATTAGAGCCATCTTCAGAAGTCAAAATTCAGTAACCTGCAAAATTGCACCGAAAAAAAGCTTTAAAAAAAAAATAAATAAAAAAATAAAAAAAAAAATTCAGGAAAAAAGAATAAAATTAAAGACTATAGATTATTGTATGAAATTTATAAAAGACTATGAATTATTGTATAAAATTTAGGGTTAGTACCTATCTCATAATTACAAATTGGTGGTTGTTCGATCTTTTGTTTCTTCTACTCAATGAAAACCCATATAAAAAACACAAACAAACACTCAGAATTCAATGAAAAATCGAAGACCCCTTTGTTTAGGATAAAAACACCAATACGATTAAAATAAAGAAAATATCTTACCTTTTTAAGAATTATTGTTTTCAAAATCATCTTCTTGATAACCCCTTTTGCTTGATTTCGCTTTTTTCCCCTAATTTTTTAGTAAGGGATTTTTTTACGTAATCATTCGGTTGCTGTTTTTTTTGTTGTAGATGAAGAGGCGTTCGAACTTTCTGGTACTGTCTTTATTAACTGATGAATGAATTAAAAATGAAATTAGTGTGTGGAGAAGATGAATGAATGAGAGGTTGTAAAATAAGGTGGGAGAAAGGCGGTGGTAGAATAGGGGCATTAAATGCGCACTGTTGGGGCATTAAATGTGCAGCCACTCATGTAATGACACGTCATGACCAAACACATTTTGTGAGGGAACCATGTACGCGTTTTAGTATATAGATACAAATGGTTTAATTTGTTTCACTTGCATCATCATGAATGATTTAGGTGTTATATTTTTTTTTTCTTTTAGGGTGTTTGGGGTTGCGTATGGACCGCTTATCTGCTTATCACGTTTTGTAAATGGAGATAATTTATTTTAGGTGTTTGGCAAAACATATTTCAAACGTGATTATTTGAGTTATATAGCCTACAAAATGACGTTTTGGAGCTGGACCTCATCCCATGCTTTTTGTAAACGTGGTTTTCAAAATGTGGTTTTGTTTTAAATAAGCAATCCCAAACACCCTCTTAATAAAAAAACCTTATGTAAACACTCAGGCCCAAATTGGGAATATGATAAAGCCAAAGTCATTACCTAATCCATTATATAATAAAGCCGACCTTGAGAATATGATACCTAAAAACTTGGATACTAACACATGGATTAATTTCGTATGAACTAGGACCACCAACAATGGACCATTGTTATATTTTCTTAACGAAATGGAACCGTAGCGATGCGCAAGGATTGCTTTAACCGTGAATTTGGATAGGGACTATTTTTGCCAAATTGCTATAAAGGACTTACTTTGCAGTGACACTTAAACTTTAGGGACTATTTTTGCCAACTTGGACTTACTTTGCAACAACATTTAAACCTCAGGGACTATTTTTGCTTGTGAAAGTGGCAATTAATGTTTTGCATATTGCTCGCTCTATAGTTATATATAGTAATTTGTTTTATATAAACTAGGATTGTTTTTTTCTTAATTTGTTTTATATAAACTAGGACCACCAATAATGGAACATTGTTTTTTTCTTAATTTGTTTTATTTAAACTAGTTAAAGTGGCTTTGATTAAGAGCAACCGTACTGGCACTTGCATTACAAAAAATGTATCAATTGTCCATGTTTTTGAAAAGCACAGAAAAATTATAAAAGTTTGTCACACTTATAAATGTGTAAAACCATATTGAATTAAAATTTCACACTTATAAGTGTATATAAATAATTATTAGAAACTACAAAAGTCTACACTTAAAATGGTGTAAAAATTTATCCACACTTAAAAGTGTGGAGTTTTAAAAGTCTACATTATTAAGTGTGGACTTTCATATTTAATTTGTCACACCATCTTTATCCACATTTGCTCTTTATTTGACACACATTTAAGTGTGGATAAATGATTAAAAAAACATGGATAATTGACTTATTTTTTGTAGTGTTGGGGTCATCGGCGTTGAAGACCACGACGCCAGGATGGTGGAGTGGATTGCTACGGACTGGGGTCGTTGTGGCGTGGAACACCCAACGTTGATGGTTCAATGACGGAACTTGAACACTTTTTGGGGGCTTTGAGGGGCCGGTAATGGAAAAAAAATTAAAATTGGCGACACGATAATAAATTTTACAAACTCAAAGATTTGGGAGAGTTGGGACCCCTCCCGGTCCCTTAAAAGATCCGTCCCTGTGATGGTTAGACGCCGACTTCTTCTTCTTCTCTTTTTTGTTTTTAGAACCTGCTTTGTGGTCTCCATTTTTGTGAAGAAGATGATAGATATGGATGAGAGAGTAGATATATTTGAGAAAGTGTTAAAATAAAGTGTTTGACAGAAACAAATTATTCATTGATTTATTTATTTTATTATTTGACAGAGCATATAATTTATGGGAGGTGATATACCAAGCAAAAGCTCATATAGAACAAAATTTACCATAGATTCAATCAACCAATAATACCATTCATTTTTATTATGATAAACTTTCACCTTTTTAAAAATTAAATATCTCCAAAACCGCTTATCGTTACCGATAAAATTATACTTATCATGTGAGAATTAAATTATCTTTTCACATAGATATCTTATTTTTATATATATTTTTTTTTTTTCAAAATTTCGGTCACAAAAATCATATATGATTCGATTTTCACGAATCATATGATTTTGAGAATCATATATGATTGTAAAAATCATATATGATTCGTAAAATCGAATCATACATGATTTTTTAAAATCATATGATTCGTAAAATCATATATGATTTTTTCGGACGGAATTTTGAAAAAAATGTTTGTCGAATATGTAAAAGTGCATATCATGAATAATTTAATTCGTCCGATATTTCATTTATATTTTGAAGATTTACCGCTTTGTAAGATATGTTGTTTTAAAAAGGTGAAAAATGTTTAGATTAATTTAGATAAAAAAAATAGAGGGTTATGATTGGTTCATTTGTTCTATGACAAATATGAGTTCTATATTGATATCAACTCGATATACCTATCATAACTTTTGATACATTTACTACTATGTACAGTTAATACAGCAGACTGTACAAGTCAGTAATGCATAGAAGTGATAAATGTATCAAAATAAGTGGTATTTCTCATAATTTATGGATGAGAAATAAAAAGTTTTTAATTATTTTAGTTCTTATTTTATGTTTTTATGGTAATTTATTTTAAAAGTATTGTAATATTTACTTTTATTTTAATTAAGTTTTTATTTTAGCTATCTAAATTTGTTATCTTTTTATTTATATATTAAATGGTTTTTACTTTAATATAAAAATGTAAATGTATTATTTTTGTAATATAAAAAGATGGTTATTGTTACGGATGTGGTGTAGTTATGGTGTGGTGCTGATGTGACAGTGAAGTGGCACACCGCCTTGGGGTGGTGGTGTTACAATTACTAACACCCTAACAAGTAAGGCTGACTCTAGCGAAAAAACTTTTAGAGTTAATTACACCGATCGTCCTTGTGGTTTGGCCAGATTTCATCGATCGTCCCTAACTTTTAAAAATTACATCGATCATCCCTACTGTTTGAAAATCGTAACATGGTTCGTCCCTTCCGTCAGTTCTGAAACCCACAATCTAAAACACATATATACAATCAAACAATCTAAACATATATATACACACAATCTATATATACAAAAAAAAAACAAAAATAGATCCATGGAATGAAACTCGGAAGCATCCTTGAACGGTCCATTTTCAGATTTATTATAAAACTCCTACTGTCGGAATTATAAAACTCCAAATCTGAAACCAAAGATCCATTTCCAGCCGTCAAGACATACTACTTCATTTAATAAAGCACTTAACGGAATTATTTTCAAAGAACCTTCGCCAAAGATATCACACTGAATACCCGAATCGCCATATTTATATAATAATCTCACCTGTCAGCGACATGGTTATACAATATAGATCTTGAGTATATTTCCTTAGAATATTACGAGAATAGTAGATGGCTGTATGGAATATATATATAGAGACAATGGATAGTAAATGGTGTTGGGTTGTTAAAGATGATGATGGTGGTGGTGTTGTTGAAGAGATCCAAAAAAATAATTAATATATCTCTAATTAAAAATTAAAAGGGTGTCAATGAGCGGTGAGAGTCGAATATCAGGAATTTTAGGCTCGGCTCGTTTAATAAGTACTCGAGGTCGAATAACTATTAAAAAGTGTGTTCGAGCTCGAGCTCGAATAGTTAGTTATTGTTCGAGTTCGAGCTCGATATTCGTTTATGTTCCATAGCATTTGTACTCTATATTTCAAGGCCCGAACTCGATAAACTCGTCTAATTACTCGAACTCGAGCTCGAATAATCTCATTTATGGTCATGAATAAACTAATCTTATATTTAAAAATCTCATAAAACTCATTTTAACTAACCTCGTTGGGCTCGAATGACTCGTGAAGCTTGAATAGCTCGCTCGACTTGAATAACTAAACGAACTTTCGAACGAGCGACGAGCCGAGAATGTTAATTTTTAAGCTCGACTCGTGAAACTAATCGAGTAGTTAGCTAGTGTTCGGGTTCGACTCGAGTTTGAAAACTACTATGCTCGAACTCGACTTAAACGAGCTGGAACTCGAGTAGCTCGTTAAAAGCTCGACTCGTTGACACCCCTAGCAAGGGTATATAAGTCATTTTAGGTCGCATGTGCCATCCACGTGACCCTTTTAACGGCTGAAACTAACAGAACTGACGGCAGGGACGAATCATGTTACGATTTTCAAACAGTAGGGATGATCGATGTAATTTTTAAAAGTTAGGGACGATCGGTGTAATTAACTCAAACTTTTAAAATGGTTTTGATTCTTATTATTTGATTGTGGGAAAAATTCAACGCCGTGCTACTAGCAGTTATCTTTGAAAAAGAATTCATTCGCCCCTTTAAACTTTATTTAGATATACACATTATATCTCCTTTGATTATATGTGTGTTAAAGTGATTTTGATTCTTATTATTTGATTATAGGTATACTAGAATAAATATGAAGAGGAAGTTTTGATTAGACTTAGATTTTAGGGAAAAGATGTCACACACCGCAAAGGAAACTCCAAGCATGACCGAAATCATAACACATGGAAACATAATAGAGAATACTAAATGCATTCAAACCAAAGTATCAAATTACATAAAGTAACCACCCAAAAATGGGGAAAATCAAGGCTACAAGCCATACAAAAGTATCAAAAATGTATCAAAAAGCTATAGCAGAGTATCCTTTCTAGCATCCTATCTTGAAGTCCTGCTAAAGCCCAAAAGTCCTTAGAGCTCCTATCTCAACGATTACGAAAAAGGATATTTAAAAGCGTCAACACAAAGGTTGGTGAGTTCGTAGGTTTTTAAGTAAAAGGAAAATGCGGTTTCAATACCATTAACCGAAAAGTGTTTGAATGAAAAGAGGTTTTCAGAAAAATAGCATTTTTAAAGTATGATAGTATGATGAACGCGTCCCATACCACGCTCATCAAGAATCAAGAATTTAAAGAATCAAAGAACCTGCACCGAAAAGTATCAAAGAATCTGTATCATAAAGTATCAAAGAATCTGTATCATAAAGTATCATCTCGCGCAAGAAGATAAGTTAGTAGACAATCAGAACACATCAACACACATCAAGTAGATTCACCAAGTTCATATAGTCACCAAATCACAGAATCACCGAATCAAATAATCATAGAATGAAGTATCAAGAATCAGAAATCATATGGTTTGGTATCACAATCAACAATATCATAAAGTAACAACGAGTATAGAATCTCAAAGGATTGGCCATCACATTGGTGGATTGTCCCACTTGTAAGGCGCGTCTCATGTCCAAAGTCTAAAGGATTTGCTATCTTCATGGTGAGCACCTACCACATATATAGCTCGTCTTAATCTAAAAGGAATGGCTATCTCGAGGGTGGACACCTACCACATGTATAGCACGTCTAAGTCTCAAAGTAATGGCTATCTCAGAGGTGGACACCTACCACATGTATAGCGCGTCTAAGTCCCAAAGTCAACACCGCGCGTACACATCCCAATCGTCCTACCATTAACGTCTCATTAGTGCTTATATATAAGGTGTACCCAGTACCTACCACCACACTAACAAGCCATTAAGGGCATTCAAATTGTATGTGCACACACACTCTAACAGCTATCATACGTCACACAGTGCACACATGTCCCAACGGGTCCTACCTCTATCATCCTACAAGTGCTTATATATAAGGTGTACCAGCGGCGTACCTACCACACTAATAAGACGTTAAAGGCATACCAATTGTACATGTAAACACATAAAACAATTTATCAATACGGAAAAACATTTAGGTATAAACAGTTCAATTTGAGCACCTTTTCACCCCGGGAAAAACAGTTAAAAGGGGCTACGAAGACTCACCTGAAACTGCTCGTCTGTAAGTGTACGGGTACGGTATCTTGTCAAGTATCAAGTGTAAAGTATCCCTAATACATAATTAAGTTCAAGTCTTAAGTCATCACAACAATACATCATTATTAGTGTCCTTGGAAATGCCATTACTTGGTTCGTCTGAAAACGTTATCACCGGAAAGTTGTTTAACTGGTTAAAATACTCGCACCCTTAAGTTATTAATTTATTAAGTTGGTGCCAAAATCCATTTAAGTTCGAGTCCAAATTATAAGTTCGTTAGGCCTAATCAAAATAAGTTCGAGTAGCCCAATTAGAATAAACTCGAGTACAGTAATAAGTTCGACCATATGATAAACTCGAGCTACAGTGACAAACTCGACCATAGGATAAACTCGACCCTTCAAGCTGATGAACAATTTCGAGATCTGAAATCTGATTTCAACGATTATAACACGTTTTTAAGACATCAATAGGTGCGGTTTTGGTAAATAAATGTTTCTATAACGTTTTTATGCTCGAAAACATACAAAAATCGAACCTTTTATGGCATTTTAAAACCGAAAATGGTGGTTAAAGATAAGCTTTTTAGATCTGAAAACAAGGTTTGATTCTTACCAAAAATTATATATGAAAACAGGTTTGCTTGTGAAAATCTTGCTTGAAAGTGAATGTTATGGTTTTTAGAGTGAGAAGTAAGAGAAAAAGAAAGTGTGTGTGATTTTAGAGAGAGGTTGAAAGTGAAGAATGAGAGGAAAAGATGGGGAAAGGGGATATCACCCGTTCCTAACATCTTTTCTAAAATTTTTTTTTTTTTTTAATTACCGAAATACCCTTCAAAATTTTTAAACATAACATTTTCATATTTTTATTTTTAACGCGAAACGACAAGTTATTCACTTTTGTGAAACATCCCCAAGTTGACCAAAAATATTTAAATCCGACATTTCCGTAACAGCTAATAACGGTAAAGTTAGTCGTACACTTATGGTATCGAATCGTCACAACAAGGCACGGAATCAATTAAGTATCAAATAAGCATCAAATGAGTATCATTTAATATAGAATCTTAACTCTTAAAGTATCTTAGAGACTAATCACACGTCAAAACTGATACAAAGTAACTAATCGTCGAATCGTTCGGGTGACGGTTGTCACAAAAGAAAGTTTTAAAAGTTTTTATAATAAAAACTTTAAATTATTGTTTTTGTTAGATACAAATATATATACATATTTATACTTTTTACCCCTATTACTTCTATATAAATACTACTACGTAATATTGTAACCCTAATTACTTACTGATAGATATAAGATTACTGCATCCATCTCTTTTCTATGCTATCTCCCTCTCACGTACATATTTCTATATCTATATTTGATTGCAGGTTGTTGATTACAAGATTTATAACAGTTGAAAGTTTTATAACTTTCGTTGTCGAACATGTTATTCTTATTTCAACTACGATAAATCTGATCGTGAAATAAAACTACAGTTTCTTATTAACCTTTTTAACTTTATTTTACTCCGTTAATATTTTATTACTACATTTCTTGTTAATGATTTGAACATTAGGGGATATGTAATTGTTTGAAAGAAGCAAGTTAAACTTATTTACTTAATATGTTTTGTTTACTGTTTATTTGCAGGAAATAAGTACAAGAACCATTTCTGTCAATATTGGTTAAAAGATGTGGTTGATGGACTGATGATGACAAATAAGGATATTCAAAGGGAGTCTTGCAGCTTATGTGTAAATATATATATATATACACATATATATATATATATATATATATATATATATATATATATATATAGGACCTTATTTGAAACTCATTAAGTCATGAAGCTATGAGAAACTATGTACTCCTAGAAATGCATATTGTGCAACATGTCAATGCAACATAGCATTTTTGAATTATTAAACCTTTTTATTTAATCCAAAAGGGTATAATAGTAAAAGTCCATTTTATATTATTTTTGATTTTTTAAAATAAATAAATCCTATTTTTAAAAAACATTCAATTTTCGGTTTTTAATAATTTATTTTATTTTTTTTTTTTTTTTTGAACATGCATGTTTTAAAACTGATTTAGTGCATATGTGTTTTATGAATTAATTTTATTATTTTGGTATTTGGAATAGTTTTTTCGACATACATGTTTTCTTAGTAAGTATACATGTTTTCTAGATAAGTAAGTTTATATGAAACCAAAAACATACATGTTAAATACAAAATTCAATATCGATTGATATACAATTAAACACAATTTTCTAAGAAGTAAATACATGAATCTAATCGTCTATACACGCGTGTGTACAAGTAATATTTAACGCCACAAACAGATATATGTGCACACTCCTTGTTATCAACATTTTGTAAGTCGCATATATACGTAACCTAGTTGTCAAAGTTCGAGAAGTTGGACATATGTACGCTCCTTAATGTTTGAAGACGGACAAAAGTGCACACTGGTTCATCATTCTTTAATTAATTCAGCCTACATCACAAGAAAAGTATAAAAATTATGAAAAATAAACGCAAACTAATATACACACGTATAAACACATGTATGAAGGCCTAAATTTAATTTTTTTATTTATGTTTTTCAAATAGTAAAGTGCCTATGTGTTTTCTAGATAATGTAAATTTATCAGAAACGAAGAACATACATGTTAAATGGAAAATAAAGAAACTATAACCATTAAATTAAAATTATTTGTATAACCACGTTAAAAACATACATGTTAAACCAAGAACATACATGTTAAATATATGCTAAACCAAAAACAAACGTTAAACCAAGAAAAAACATGTTAAAAACATACATGTTAATACAATAACATATATGTTAAACATACTTACATCTTAGCCCGTTAGCCCGTTTAAATATACTACTACATCTTAGCCCGAGCCCTCAACTCTTTCCTTCTTGTCCTCATGCCTCTAAACAGTTGATCCAAAATGTAATGTAAGATACATATGTTCACAAAAGTAGAAGCTAAACATGGCCATGGAAAAAAAAAAACACTTACATCCATAAGAATGTTTTATTTACGGTGTCCTTTCATAATAACATAAAACCATACAGGACATTGGCAATATCTCGTACTTTTCTTCTAGTCACCTGTTTGAATATAAATAAGGGGGAATTGCATATATACCCGCTAAAACTTAAAACTTTGATATTTCCCATAATACAAGTTTATATTGCATGATGTACAATGCATTTTAAGCATGTTTTGGGTATATATGCAAATATGCAAGTTTTAGTGGGTATATATATCAATTGACCTATAAATAATTATACACACTTTAAGAAAACAAATATGATATAGTAAACCATTATAAAACCACATCGTCACATAATTTAACTTACCTATACTTCCATAAAGGAAAATAAATAACATACATGTACGAGATGAAAAGAAACGAAAACTAATACAATAAATAGACCATTATAAAACTACATCGTCACATAATTTAACTTACCTATACTTTCTTAAAGGAAAATAAATAACATACATGTACACCATTCCATTGATTTTATATCAATCACAAACCATATGTGCACACATTTATTCCCTTAGTTTTTGTTGAAGTGCCATAAATTACATACATGCACACCACTTATATTCCCTTGGTAAAACATATACTGTGAAGATAAAAAAATATATTTAAACAAAAAGGGAACATAACAATGCTTTAACAGACTTTTAATAGACAACAGTTAACATGTACTTAGGAATCAAAGCTTCAATAACTATATAGTTTCTCAACGATATAGTAAATAAAAGTGGACCAGTTTCAATTCATAAAACTGCATTTTTAATTCCACCTAGAACACAATCGTCTCGATACTCATAACTAAGCAGCAACATTTCATGTTATAAGCACATAATAGGGATTCAAAACCATAATCAAGAACTACAAAATATAGACTATCAATAATCATGGCTACAAAGAGAATATAAAAAGAATTAACAGATGAGATAACATAAGAAAAGTTTTGATATCTTTTTTATGAAAAATGTGTGACCTCGGATCTGATTCAAATTAATTTGTTTTCATCTTTAA
>OU343218.1:226722365-226844414 GCA_910596185.1 Chrysanthemum makinoi
AATCAATGGTGATATACTACCTTGAGATTCGAGTTGCCATTGATGTCTAGTTCTTTTCCGACAGGCAAGTAAAAAATCCATTATGATCAAACCAATGTTGTTTAAGAAATTCAAACTCTAAACAACATTTGTAAGAAACAGTAATGAAATGTTTCGGGAAATCTTTGTAATAGCACTTTAACTAGACACTAACATCATTCCTTTGTTTTCGGCAACCCTCAACCATTATACACCATGTTCAAATAGTCGTACGCAACCACGATCATAATCTTTGTATCACAAGCATATCAACACAACATGATCTCATTAACCTAGTTAAAGTGCTATTACACATGAACGGGGGTGGACCCCCAACACCCTGCCAAGATCTTGGTTTAGGTCCCAAAATCCACCCTCCTACCCTAATTGTTAAAATGACCAATTCAACCTAATGGTTAAAGGTCTTTTGATACCGATGGTTGGATAGTTCTCATTACCTAAAACCCTAAACTATTTAAAAAACCTAGAGGTTAAGCTTTGGACAAACCCGAAAAAGCAGAAGATATCGGAAGTCAACTGACAAAACCACCTGGCGAACACGAGTTCGAGCCTTATATGTTAGGATATGTTTGTAGAGAATAACATGTGTATGATTCTCGTTAAATGGAGTATACCTATAGTTTTGGACCATTTGCGTATAGGTAGCGTATGTATAGTTTTGGACCATTGGCGATTTTAGGTTATTGATTGTGTTGTAGCGAATTTGGACCATTTGGTTATATATGATATTATGTTTAGCGATTTTGTGTTGTTGTAGCATAAAATAGGTTGAAAACAGGTTCTTACATTGTAGATTTTTTCCGGAGAAATTCCGGAAAAAAATTTGGAAATTACCCATTTTGCAGCATTTTTAGGCAAAATGGGTCAAGGTTTTCACCGGGACATGTCCCGGAGAAGTAACATATTAATTTTATTTGTTTCAATTTTCCTCGAGGACATGGTGCCGGAGAAGAGGTTACAGATAAACTTTAGTTACCCGTTTTTCGGGGGATTTGTCCCCGGCAAAACCCGTGCCACGTCGGACATGTTTGACCGGTGACAATCGGGTGCGGGACCCACAACTCCCCGGTAAAAGTTGTAAATTGCCCCCGGTAAAAGTAACCCCGAGAAGGTATTACCGGGGGCTTTTCGGTGGGGACATGTCCCCGGGGAATCGTATAACATGGGACATGTCCCCGGCGAAAGGCCTAAAACATCGCCTGCGAAAGCGACGATTGTTGTAGTGAAAGGCAATAGAAAAAAATACCATTTCGACTAAAACTGGACTGTGATTCCATCTTGATCTAAATTGGACTATTATACATATGCGCATGTACGAAAAAAATAATATGCACATGCATTTGTACTCATAAAACAATTATTACATGTACACGTGCGAAGAAAGGATAATATGTCACTTACACTACACTTTTTTAATTACCTACAATGTTCTTTTAGCCTACAAAACACATCATAAAATATCAAGCTCAGTAAGAGACCCACTCCAATTATTTAAATAAAATACTACTTAGTGAAACACATTCATACATTCAAATACGTGTGCATCAAAACTCAAAAGTAACCACCAAACCCTTTTAAAAAGATATTTAATAACCGTAATACGAGATTGTTTAGCAAAACTAACAAATGCCCCACTATCGAGTATCTTTCTTGATGAATTCTTAGATCACATAGTCCATTTTTTTTCATTAAGCATATTCTTATTACGACAAATAAAAACCAAAATATTTTTATAGTTAAAATCAAACTTATTTAATTTCAAACCTGCATCATTGTTGAATTAACAATGGATCCATGACTTCTAACTTCTGGTGAATAATTGAACTTGATCTATTGACCAGTGGGTTCATTAGATTCAATAAAACATAATGGGAGTTCTCATATGGGATTTATAGATCTATAATGATGATGATGATTAAGACAATTTACGTATTTACTTGCGCTAAGCTAAAAACAACACACAACGCGTACTGGCACAACCGCATGCCTAATATACATTTTAATGTGATTATTTTTATATTTATGATATATTAGTCGTAGGGGTGTTCAAAATATCCGAGAAACCGACGAACCGAGCCGATCCGCTCAATCCGAAACCGTAGAAAACCGATAACCGAAGAAGCTGAACCCGAAAACCCGAACCGGAAAAAACCGCATATCACGGTCCGGGTTTGGTTTTTACTTTTACTTATCCGCGGTTACCTAAACCGAACCGTGTGTAATATACATGTAGGTTTTAACAAACCATTCATAAAAATGGACAAGTATTAACTATATTTTTGGACTAATTTTATCGTATAACATTGTTTACTTACCGATATAATTATGTTTAACGTCCATGGATTACATATGATTAAAGTGATCGTAACCTATAATTGTTAAATAAATTGTATTAGTTATTTTGTTACATATGATTATTTGAATTATTTATTGTGACGGAACAACTTTACAATGACTCTAATATCTTTAACGTCATTTAAATTTACCACCAGGAAATATTAAGTTCTAATTTTAGTTATTTTTCGTCCTATTTGAATCGATTAATTTTTTTTAATGGTTAACCGTGACCCGAACCGCGGGTAACCGTTCATTTCGGGTACCCGCATGTCCCTTAGGACACATACAACGACCACTATATAAGAATGAAAAGCCATTCTTATAACTTACATATCATACCGATAACTTAACAAAATGAACTACCAAAAATGACCACAAGTACATAAAACAAAACAATATTACTCAAGTACAAGCACTTGAGCCTTCTAGATCATTATGGCAATCCACCTTAACATCCACGAATAGAGATCACATATAGTATGGCAAGATGACGCCAAGCTGCAACCCAATACCATAGGACTCCAACCGACTTACCACATGCCGAAGGTTTTTGAACAAGAATACCCCCAAACTTGACTTCCATCCCTTGCAAGAATGCATCTAAACACCAATTATGGCAGCCACGCAAATGCCTACTAGCCTAATCTTCATACTGTAATCACGTGCATGATGCAATAGCAAAGTAACGAAAACAAACCCAAACAAATTCAGGTTAAAGCGACCATACTCATGCTGAACATCATGAGACAAATCTAAACGCACCATGGAACCTGGAACTATACTGAAACAGGCTCCAACGACAAACAAACACCCCACAATGAATCCATAGCAGCAGATGTTACAATCATAGGGATTACAAACCCTAACCACCAAAACCCTCGTATAACAGACCAAGATAACATGTAACCAGCCCCACACCATCAGGTCTAGAATTATACGAACCAATAACCACAAACCCCAATGTAATACACATCAAACAGCCCCACATACGTTTAAAATAAAATCAGAGTAGCAACAGTAAACGTGGACCTAGTACGTGTACCAATAATGAACCTCCAAACACATCACATAGATCAGATTAAAACTGACATAAAGGAGTCAGCTAAATCATCCATCATGTGAAAATGATCACCTTGATCACATGTGAAAATGATCCAAGGAACCACACATCATGATCCACAGCAGCATACATAAAATAGTAGCAGCAAGAAGCATGCATAACAAGGATAATCAGCAGGAATCATGTAAAAAACCCACCGAAGTGGATCATAGAGTTATAAGAACCCTAACTTCCAAAACCAATCATCAAAACAGACCTACACAACCAACCAGGTCTGATCACCATGCAATCAACATTAACCAGCCTCCAGATCTGTGAATTCAAAACCAGCAACAACGATACCTAGGGTTAACAAACCCTAACTAGTATTAAAACCCCACAGAACTTGCCCACCACGATCCGCAAAAATTATACTTGAGTGTACTAACACATTATTGTAAGTATTCTTGGATTGACTGACAAGAAGAGCTTGGGGAATAGGAAACTGGGCCGTGACAGGGTAAAGGTCGCCCGTGCTGTCACATCGGAGAAGCACCCGACGCGTCATGAAATCCTTGACGGAAAAACCAAAAGGATCAAATTCAACAGTGAAATTATTGTCACAAACATATTGACGGACATATATAAGATTTTTGACAATATGAGGGGTAATAAGGACGTTATTAAGGTAAAGGGGTCGAGAAGGAGTAGGCAAAATGCTACGACTGACGGGAATGGTATGACAGTC
Source organism: Chrysanthemum makinoi (assembly GCA_910596185.1). NCBI lineage: Eukaryota > Viridiplantae > Streptophyta > Magnoliopsida > Asterales > Asteraceae > Chrysanthemum > Chrysanthemum makinoi. The sequence goes on from OU343218.1 coordinate 226,726,529, forward strand.
ACCAACGGCTACAGATGGATACATGCAAATATTAACAATGTTACTAAGACTATTAACCGATGCATTTAAATGTGAGCTCGCACCTATGTCCATATTCCAGTTAGGTGTATGTTGGTTGGGCCTTGTGAGGTGTATGTTGGTTAGGCCATATGCTTGTGGAATGAAAAAGATGCTGGTATATTCAGTTTGCAAAAGAGAAGTGTCCACCAGATATTAAAAAGATATGATGCGCTCGTCTTCCAAAAAAAAATGTTGCCTGATGTTTTAAGATTTTTTTCTATGGTTTGCAAAATAAAATTCAGAGATGGGTATCACTTTTCTTTTTCATCCGAATGTTTAAAGAGGGTGTTGGTGTTTGATGTACACGAGGAAGGAGGCTGGAGGGTTCACAGGTAGCAAAACGATATTAATACTTGTGACTGAAACACAAGTAACGTATTGACAGTGTTGATTTGTGACTCAAACACAAATCACCAACACTGATATCACGAAAGATAAAACAGGTGCAATAACAGAAGATGTGCTAGCGTTTGGAGAAGAAAAAAAATTTACAAATTGGAAGGGAGCGTGATAAGAGTTTAGGAAAGAAGCGTGGTAATTAAGGAGTGTTTAATGGCTCGTGATACCATGTAAGGTATTGGAGATAATGATTGTGTTTATTGATTGACTAATCATACATACAATGTATATATATAACACTACAATGAATGATCTAGAATCGGGCTGGAGCCCGTTACACAAGATATACAAATATGGCTAACACTTATGTACAACAAATTACGTAAAAAAAATGCAAATAAGGACTTTCACACGAAAAAAGGGACTTATGTACAAAACTTACGTACAAAAAAGGGACTTGCGTATACATATACAAATGTAAAAAGATGAACAAAAATTAGCCTATGGTGGTGTCATGTCAAATAACAAGCAAAAAAAAACGTATTATATACATGGGTACTCGTCTATTCAGCAAATAACATCACACGGTTCACTAGGTTGACTTTCGTATAGTAATTCAAACAAATATGGTAAGACATCTGGCAATTTGATCATATAGTAATTCAAAAAAACTAGATGAGTACCCGGGTGTAACTAAAATATCATTATAATTATATGCGCTATAAAATCTCGCTATGCATGGGTGCTACACTGTATGTAATATAATTACTATTAAATTATCAATTCCTTAACTATATGTATATAATTACCATTAAAAATGCAAACTAATATTAAATGAAAAAAGATTCGGCATCAATGTTGGAAACTCAATACAACTTTATTATTATTATTATTATTATTATACATACAAAGCATGTATCCATATTTTTAAAACTTAAAAAGTGATTAATGTTGGAAACTCGGTTGAATTATCGCATTTTATGAAACGCTTACCACAATATCGGATATCGTTAATTATTTACCGTTAGTAATTACTACCGCTAGGCGCGAATACTGGTCTAGTATTACCTATGGATGCAAACTCTAGACAACTCATTCCATTTAGAATAGTTGCTTTTCGTATAACTTAATAAAACAACGAACATTATTAAAAACTTAACATTGACTAAATGCAAAGTTAATTTATCTGATATCATCTTTTTTAAAATTTATAAAGATATATATTGGGAGGGACAACTTATGTGGGTCTTAAACTAGTTACGTAAAAGCTAACAGTCAAATTATAAAAGAATTGTTTGACAAACCACATGTAACTCCTAGTGTTGATAGGTCGGTTGGTCTGCATATATATATAGACCCCTCGTCTCATATCTTTAGGTATTATCTTTTTTATCAATCGCGGATCTTTCTTTTCAATCGTCAATCAATCTTGTAATTTTTTTATCATTCATATTATTTTTTTTCCGATTTAGTTACATTATATTGAGTAGCGAATTAATCTCCTCTGTTATTGATTCATGTTATATTTTGTATTCGGTTAGTAAATTGACTAAATCAATCGTTTTTTTCTAATGGTTTATTACAGGGTTGTCTATACAGATTTTCTCTCAACAATGAAGACATCAATAACTGTAAGTCTATTATTTACATCATTATCATCCATATATTTTTATTAAATTTACACTGATGTTAATGTTTTTGTTTTCTAATACAGGAAGATACATTGTCGGGTAGTATTGAAATCGTAAACTTGGTAAGAAGGTATGAGTTTTTCTCTATGAGGAGGGAAGCTTCTGCATCAACAAAGGCACCAACAATTGCACCCTCACCATCTCCACAAGATGTAAGTCTATCATCTATCTCTTTTTATTAAATTTACACTCTTAAGAAATATGATGTCAATGGTTTTTGTTTTGAAATACAGTTCTTTGCAATGTGGAGTTTACTGGACACGATAAATGAATGTGAGTTTATCTCTGTGATGAAAGCTAAGGAACTAACTATTGAACAAGATGTAAGTATGTTATTCACATTATCATCTATTTTTTTTTTTATTAAATTTACACTCTTAAGATGATCAAGATGTAAGTCCCCATTATCATCTATCTCTTTTTATTAAATTTACACTCTTAAGATGATGTTTTTGAAATACAGGAACATAGATTGTGGAGTAGACTTAGAAAGCTGAACAATTTAAGAAGGTCTATGTATTTCAAGATAATGGAAGATTTGACATCAACAATTCCACCGTCTCCACAAGATGCAAGTCTATTATTCATATTATCATCTCTTTTTTATTAAATTTACACGTACTCATGTCAGTGGTTTTGTTTTGTAACGCAGGAAGATGAAATGCGTACTCTAATTAACATGTTGAACATGTTAAGCTGGTATAAGGTTGACCCCACGATGAAAGCACCAAGAATTGCAGCCTCTACACCCCATGTAAGTCTATTATTATTATTATTATTATTATTATTATTATTATTATTATTATTGGGCTAATAACCTATTAAAGCATTATACTTGTCACAAATGTCAGTTCGACGTAGCGAACAAAAAAAATAGCTCTTCTAGACATTAAACTTGACATTCTTGTCTTAATGTGAGTAACAAAGAGAAAATACAAAATTGTGATGACCATTTTACCCTTGAATTTTTAAAAATTGCATCCATTGTCCAAAGGGTAAATTACATAAATGATTCCTCTATTACATAAATTGCATCAATTGCATCCATTCAACACAAAGGAATTAAAATACAATTATTATCATGTATCATATACCCATTCAACACATCAAAGGAACCCGCTGAGCCTCGATCTACTACAAAGTTGCCACCATCTCCACCCACAGTCAAGGCAATTCGTCATTGACCAACACAAGTAAGGTTCAATCAAGTGATCAAGACCACCGTCATGATGATCTCATGAACGCAGACGTCATATCTGATTCTCCTATGTCAAACGTCTCAAACCCCAGCTTTGCAAGAAGCTCTGACATATTACCTGCACAATTTACAAGTGATTTAAGACCGGTCGGGGCAATCTTCACCGAAGAAGGCTCAAACCCGTCTGATAAGATTGGCCAGCCTTGCTGAGTTTTGTTGGTTTCAGGGTTTGGCTTCAGATCCATCTCAACCAGCTGAGTTTTGTTTTGGTTTCCAGGTTTGGGTTTTAATTTGCATCTTGCTTATGAAGGAGAAAATGACATTGGTAGAGGATTGATTGTATTATTTGTTATATTTGCATTTCAAGATGACAATCATTCACTGGTGAGGAGTTGAGAGACAATGCCAGCAAATTTCTGGCTGTATAAAGATTCTCTTTTCAACATTATGTTTAGGCACACTGAATCTATAAATTATTTTGGTTCATTAGTTTTTAAAGTATAGGTTTTGGTCACTTGTTAAGAGTAGAGTACAACAGGATTAGGATAACTTTATGTGTCAATATTGACAGCTAATTGTGTTGAATAAAAAAGCAATTGCATTAAGGCGAGGAAACAACCTTTATATGAATTGAATCTGTTTGTTCCTTTTTGGGAGATTTTATTTGTTAGAATTTATAGTTTTAGTTATTATATTAGATTTGGGAGATTTTAACTTCCCACGCAATTGTTTCCAAACTACAAGGACTATTTATGTAATTTAGCCTAAGGACGATGGATGCAATTTTCGCAAACCCACAGGGACCATTTATGTAATTTCAAAGGGTAAAATGGTCATAATACTTAAAGAAAGACAAGAATGTCAGGTTTAATGTCTAGAAGAGCAAATTTTTTTGTTCGCTACGTCGAACTGACATTTGTGACAACTATGATGCTTTAATAGGTTATTAGCCCATATTATTATTATTATTATTATTATTATTATTATTATTATTATTATTATTATTATTATTATTATTATTATTATTATTATTGTATGTGTCTTTTTCTAATATATATTTACACCTATTGCACTGGTTTTGTAATACAGGAGAAAGATAATAAATGGCGCCTTAAAACACAAGTCTTGAATTTATTTAATAAGGCACTGAAGGATACTTTCCATGAATTTACAGAAGAGTGTATGATGTTTTGTTCCAAAAATGATTTCCAATGGTATATACATATCTTGTTTCTGCGTTTTTTACTTTCTGGATTTGCTACATTTTTTTCTTCTTCTTAATAATACATTATGAGACATTTACAGCGATAATTTCTTGAGCATATGGCCCAAAATAAAAAAAGAACGCAACAGCTACCCAGATATTAAAGGACCAAAAGATGTTGGAGAGGTAATATTCTTTTGTCAACCTTTTTTGAATATACTTCCATTTGTAATCTTATGCTTGTGTGTGCTATTTTAGATAATCAAGAAAGGACTTATGAAGCTCAAATCTCCCATTTTAGAGGGAGAACCATGATATGGTGTTGGTTTTGTAAAGATAAAGTTATCAGGGAATTGGATGGCCGAGGTATCGCCTTTTTCTTTCTTTTTCAGATCTTTTAAAATATAAGTACAACATTACAACAATTTTAGCATTACTACAATTTTCACCTACATTTTTCTTGCAGAATATACATAAGATGCTAAGAGATGGTATACACACATGGGCACCAAGCCAACAACTTGATTTCAGAAGCACAATAGTAAACTCTCCATCATGGGATGAATTCAATCTAATGCCCATGGATGTGCTACGGCGCCAGTTCATCATAATGTCACGAATGCATATGCTTGAGTATGTTAAGTCTGCTGCGACGACATCTTCGGTAAATTTTTCTATTTGTTATATTTAAATTACATTACATTTTTTCAGTTTATGAGTCGATACTTCCATTTATTTCAGGGGAATGGGATGTCTTTACCTCGAGAAGAATTGGATAAGCACTTTCGGGTTGAAGAAAAAGAGGGAGAAGTGCGGATATATGATAAAGAAGAAGGAAATAAGAAACCTTTAATTCGTGGAAAGAGTCGTACTGGGAAGAGTCGAGATGAGTGTGTCGGCTATCCTTTGGAAGATCTTGGAGCTTTATGGTACTTTTATCAAAACATATTGGCTACTAAAGCACTTTCTAAACCTTTTTCCATATATAACTTCTTTAATGTCTTGCGTCGGCATATTTAGGCATGGACTTCAAGAAGCAGATTGGATAATGTGTGTGACTCCTTCACAACAACAAGATTATGTTGAAAACTGCTTTGCTGTAAGTAAATTTTACATAACCTGATAACATGTTTGAAAAAAGAAAGATGGAGAAAATGTATACTTATTTTATTTTTCCAGGCTGCTGAACATGCAGGGTGGACAAGTGATAGCTTATGGCCTGAAGCAACTTATGTTGGATTTAAAACTTGTAGTACATCTATAGAAGACTGTCTATCTTTGTTATGCAAAGCTCAATATCCTTGTGAAGCAGGTATACCCGATATGGTTCATTTATTCTCTTTTTCTTAACCCATCAAAGATAAAACATGTCAATTCATTGCTATTGATTCAAAATGGCTACATTTCACATATTTAATTTTATCAGGCGAGGCTGCTAAGGTGCTTGGGTATAGTGATGAAGCAGTTTTAGATTGTGTTTTAATGTAAGATTCTCAAGCTTTCATAATAATTTTTACCCTTATTGTACAACTTATCTCTTCATCGGCTGATTTCCTTTGATTTATTAAACAAGATACCCTACGTTTTGTACTATTTCATATTCAATGTTTGGTTGTGCTCTCAACAGGTATACATTTTTGAAAAACCATAGGCTGGCTGATTGTGAATTCAGCTACAATGAAATGTTTGATGTAAAGGTATTTTAATAATCTTACATTACCAGTGTGATGTTATGCTATTTTTTTGAAATCTTCATACGTATCTTGTTTTTGACTAAATTGATTGATTAATAGGGAGATACTTTTGTACATCTAATAACAACACAAGCTCAAATTCGTAAAATTACCAATCATTCTCGTAAAGACATTGATGAGTTGAAGAAGGTAAGAATTTCTTTTCGTTTACAACTTCCTCATCTCGACCCCGATTTTATTGTTTTCTTGTTCTTGAATATTAAGTTAAGGGATAATGTATTTCAATGTTGTTACAACTTTCTCATTTGTGCCATAATTGTTTGTAATAGGCTTCGAAGCTAGTATTGGAGGAAGATAAAGTAGTATGGTGTGAAGGTGTAGAACGTGAGTTAGGATTTCATCTACTCATGTTTACCGAGGTAAGAAATATATCTTAATAAATTTCTGCTACTACTTTTAACATACAAAATCCTTTTTTAAATAGTTTTTTGGAAATGAATACTTGATTTTTATTTCTTTAGATATTGAGCACTACACAACTAATTAGCGACTAGCTACAAACGATAAAAACATAATGGTTAAATGAGAATGAAAAACACGTTGACTTGACTTAAAACACGACGATAATGTTATCCCTCAAATTGGTGTGTCGGTCGCAACACAACCATTACCAGGTCTCTCACGTCACATACTTGGTAGAGTTTCTAGATCCCTTAACAAACATGACGATAATATTATCCCTCAAACACCCCAAGTTCCAAAAACTTAATTAGGTGATAATCTTAAAAAAAAAGCATGTGTGGTCATTTACCGAGTTCAATACAAAAGGAAATGTCTCATATCATAATTCATACATGAATTTGTTAAAATTCTTGAATGAAGTGAAAAGTTTGATTTTATAGTTTTCGTTTCATGAGAAAATATTTAGTGAAAAGTCTGATTTCTACAATTTTCCTAATTTTATAAATATGCTTACGTATGTTATATTATTGTACTGATTACCTAACTTTCTTTTTCAGTTAATCAGCGTGTCTTATTTATCTTTCTTGCCACATCTCGTTTGTCAATACCTTTATGATTTATCTGAGAAATTCAGCCGTTTCTATGAAACCTACGCGTCCTTAGGGTTCGAGGTATGTTTGCTTACATATGCTTTTTTCACATAATATAGAATTTAATGTTTGCTCCTTTTAAACCATAGTTAATTTTCGAAAAAAAAATTGATTTTTCAAAAGGCAAATTCGATGAATCTTGTCCTAATTTAGTGTAATTTTGTAAGTTTTGCTAGAAAACAGATTGTTGATATATTAATTTATAAAAGGCTTTTCCTCATACAATAATTGAGTTTAATTTCCGGTTCTCTTAAACCAAGTTAATATTCTAAATCGGATTTGATTTTTAGAAAGACATGTGATTATTCTTGTTCGGATTTGGGATAACTTTCAAAGTTTTGGCAGGAGAAGACCAGATTATTGCTTTGTGAGGCAACTGCAGTTGTAATGGAGAAAGGGTTTCATCTTTTGGGGATCACTCAGGTATGCATTATCTAGTATTTTGCTAACTTGGTTTCACGGAATGGGTTTAATTTCTTTAGGGGTGGAACTAGCCGAGCAGAGACTGAGATTGCTCGAGCTCAGCTCGTGTATAATTATAAAGCTTAGGCTCGACTAATTTTTATGATGCGTTAAAGTAAATAAAGCTCAAATCAAACTCGGCTCATTAAGCACACCATGATCGAGCTCGTTTATTAAGTTTGTGCATATACACAATTTATGTACACATATATGTTCAACGCTCAGTTTAAATCACTCGACCGGAACTATTACAGTAGTATAAAATAACAAAGTTAGTCACAATTACACATTTTATAACCTTATTTATCTTCTTTTTTGTGTAGAGACCCTCATTGCAGGCAGTATCAGCGGCCCTGGCACTAAATTATGTTGCACCATTAGAAGTTAGGAATCCACCTAAAAGTCCAAACATCCGGACCCGGTTTGAGGTGTTTACGATTTATCTCGATATTACAAGAGACCAAGACTTTAAACATGGTAAGCTGTTTGGGTGGATTGAAATATCAGATGATTATGGGTTACGACCAGATGGTTGGGAGAAATTACTTGATCCTGGTAATGGTCGTGTTAGTTTATTTTCTCGTGATTGTTGCCAGTCTATAGAGATGAGAAACAAAGGGCGTTTAAAGATTGGCAATCCCAGTTGTCGACATTCAGTTCCGTTCTCTTCATCCATGCAGATTTGTATACTACTCTATGCTACTACCAAAAATAATGATGAATTTTTTGAAGTCGATAATCACCCATTTGAACTGGACTTCTCATCTTTTTTGGAAAACCATTCAAAAACTAGTAGCTGCGAATATCTTGTTGCTGGAGGTGATGACGGGCATATACGGATGCATTACATTCTATTAAAGGATGCCGTAGATGCTACCATTAAGGTAAAGCTTTGTAGCGTTTCTGGTAGAAGAGTTTGTGGATTCATACTTGCTTACTACGATAAGTTTGATTACGGAGATGATCCAAAGGTAAAGAGTTTCTACAAGGCGTCACTATTTGAATCTTTTGATGGTTCTTTTAAAGGTGGTGATGTTCCCTTGTTGAGATCAATATTGGCTGTACCCATCTCGGGGTCCCTCATTATTGAAGCACGTTTAACTGATTTTGAGTCTAAGAATGTTGTTTTATATGGTCGTTGCGTATTTTGTTCGAATCGCAAAGATAGCTTCAGAGAACACATCAAGAATAAGGATTACACTTTGGAAGTGGAAATCACTTGGAGCGAGGATTAATTATGTTGCGAACTCTTTATGCTTATTTATGATTTTTAACTTGTCATAAGACCCGTGCATGTACGGGTTTTGACATGAATTTGATATTTCCTAGTGACTGTTACGCGTATAATTTGCTTTATTTGAATAGGCATTTTGAGACAATTAATCAAGAATTTTCTTTTACATAGTTTGGAAGAATAAGCCACATGCATCTTTCATGCTATGATAAATCCTTTGTTTATAAGATTTCACCCTGTTAGTTCAAGGAACTGAAGTCAAGTGTCATACCAAATGGTAAAAAGCTTATATGCAAGACTAAAGTCGATAGGAAGCTAGTTGAATAATAAGACTTGATTTATAAAACAAGCTAATATATTAAGTTCAGTACTACGCTCTTTATCTAGTTTAAACAAAGTTGACTTTAATATGTTGGCCTTTTATTTATGTAAACCACCACTGCACTACCCATTTCAGGAGAGATTCCTTAAAACATTCTTGATAAATACAATGACAAAACCTCAAGCATAAAACTCAATGGTACAGTTACATGATCAAGGACAAAAACACATTTACAACCAATGTTGGTTTCACATACTCACAAAAAATAAAACCAAAACACTAAGGAAATCAAATAGAATTAAAAATGACCTAGATCACCAATCTCATACACATGACCACGAAATGAGTTTACGATCTTGGCCACCAATTATGCTGCTCATCTTTATCATAGACTCCACACATGCTTTCTCAAACTTTTCTCACGAATAAGCATACTTAATTTGTAACCAATGTTTTGGTTGTTGGGTTGGTGAGTAAGGTTTATATGGTTTTTTTTTTTTCTTTTTTTTAAGTTAATCTTTGAACAAGAATTGAAATGTGACACGTGTTACACAACGAGTAGAAGGAAATAGCGAGCAAATAGATTTGCTCGATGAGTAGATTTTGGTAATGGGAAAAAATAGTGTTGATTTTGGTTATTTGGTTTAATATGAGTAGATTTTGATAATTAATTTCAAGAAATATGTTTTAAGATTTTACCTTTTTGCAGATAAATATTTGAATTGTTTATCATTGTACTAGTCATTTCGTGAATTGTTATGGATGGCTAACTATCATTATAGACTTGACGTTTTGGTACCTCTTATACTTTTTGACCTCCCAAAGAAATACGAGTAATAAACATCTTTCAATTAAAAAAAACAGCTGCAAACGAGCTAAATTGTTCTTAAGTAATTCGAGTTTGAGCTTGACTTGATTGTGTCAAGGTTTTATCAAACTTAAACCTCAGCCAATAAACTAGCTCGAAAAACATAATGAGTCAGGCTCAAGCATTTAATATCAAGCAAAGCTCAAGCATACTTTACAATTTTCAATTAAAAAAAAAACTATAAAACCCACATTTTTTCACGTCTTTACTCAACCTTAAGCTGAAAATAATTAATTTTCAAGTTTACGTATTTACTTGCGTTAAGCTAAAAACAACACACAACGCGTACCGGCACAACCGCATACCTAATATACATTTTAATATGATTATTTTTATATTTATGATATATTAGTCGTAGGGGTGTTCAAAATATCCGAGAAACCGACGAACCGAACCGATCCGCTCAATCCGAAATCGTAGAAAACCGATAACCGAAGAAACTGAACCCGAGAAAACCCGAAACCGGAAAAACCCGCATATCACGGTCCGGTTTTGGTTTTTACTTTTACTTATCCGCGGTTACCTAAACCGAACCGTGTGTAATATACATGTAGGTTTTAACAAACCATTCATAAAAATGGACAAGTATCAACTATATTTTTGCACTACTTTTATCGTATAACATTGTTTACTTACCTGATATAATTATGTGTTAACTTCCATGGATTACATATGATTAAAGTGATCGTAACATATAATCGTTAAATAAATTGTATTAGTTATTTTGTTACATATGATTATTTGAATTATTTATTGTGACGGAACAACTTTACAATGACTCTAATATCTTCAACGTCATTTAAATTTACCACCAGGAAATATTAAGTTCTAATTTTAGCTATTGTTCGTCCTATTTGAATCGTTTAATTTTTTTTAATGGTTAACCGTGACCCGAACCGCGGGTAACCGTTCATTTCTGGTACCCGCATGTCCGCTACTAGAATATGGAGCAACAGTGACGAAAATTAGCGACCGAATTAGTCTATCGCAAAAAAATGGTTCACAGTGACGGATTAGGGATAGATTAGCTACAAAATTGGCTTTGATAAATTAGCTACAAATTAGTGACATAACAGTAACAAAATTAGAGAGGAATTACACATCAGTCACAATTCTATCACTAAATGTAATCATATAGAGACGAAGTTAGCGATGAACTTAGGTTGGAACTATTAGCAACAAAATTATGATGACATAACGATGGATGTTTTTAGCTGTCTCAAATACGTCGCTAAGTTTTTCACTTAGTTACTAATTAGCGATGGACTTGAGTATAATAATATAGTGACAGTTCTTTGAGGGAACAATGATAAAGTAACAACCAAAAATTAGCCAGTCTTAAATCAGTCACAAAATTCTTTAGTACATATTTGAGAATCTCCCAATCACTAACAATGATGGATGCTAGTTTATGCTTAAGATGATAAGAGGAGTCAAAACAACCACAAAAATATGGAGATCAATTTAGCCAATTTAAATTTAAAGAAAAAACACGTGATGCGATAATTTTACAAGTTGAGGAGTAAGCTCTTAAGTTTATCCACGAGTTTCACAATTTAATTAATAAGTAAGGATCAAATGAGAAATATAATTAAGATTAGAAGAATGAGAAGAAACCTCAACCATAAATATTAGATGCACTCACAAAAATATATGCATCTACCTATTATTTCTCTTTTCTTATTTAAAATATATGGCTACAATTTTTTCTTATTATTCTCATTTAAATAATTTTTCTCACTAGATCCACACTCTTTAATTATATTCTAATACTTTAGTCACAACTATATTAGAGTTATCAATTATAAAATAAGTAAAATTTTAGTTACTGGACTTAATCATTTGAACTTAATCATTCTATATTCATTTAGGACTAAGACAATTATTTAATCTAAAAAACTAACATTATTTGCTATCGTAAGAAAGTAAAAAAATGCTTTACCAATTCCTAAAAATCTTATTTGGTATGGCCTATTAAAACTGATATATTATATCTTTTTACCATATTAAAGAACAAATTTATTAGCAAATATAAAAAGAGGATAATCACATAATATATTAAATAAAACAGGACACACAAATAACTCACCCACAAATGATGTAGGGGACACCAGGTACTTCCCGCCAACTAATGGATGTAGAGGCAAACAGTTAATAACTTCTTTGATTTAGTCAAAAAAATAATCCGGGAAACAAAAAATGGAGGTAACAGTTACTTATCAATTTGGTTCAACAAAAACCTCAACCCTTTTATTGTTAATTCATTCTCCCACTAAAGAAAATTGAGGGACACCAGCAACCTACGACCCTAATTGGAGGTACAATTTGGTCTCTATTTGATTTGGATGATGTGGAAATGTTTGATCGTCTATCACAATGGTGTAATTGTCGTTAGTGATTAAATTGCTAGAAATTTGATGTATCTCCTTTCCGTTGGTTAGTTTCACTGTCACTAAATGCAGTTGAAATGATATCGATGACCATAAGGGTATATCGATGACCATAAGGGTATAATTATAAAAAAAGGGTGCGTTTGGTTGCTGCAGCAGGGGCGTTTGGCACTGAATTCATGGCTTTGATTTTCATGATATAAGTTCATGGCTAAGTTTGTAATGGTTTGATTTTTCATGTTATAATTTCATGGTTACTGGTACTTGGAAGTTGGTATGCGAGTTTGTAACGTGAATGGCTACCGAGTTAGTTTATTTAATGTTGATGTCTTTTAATGTTTTTAGCACCAAATTGGCCACTGGTACATTGATGCCGACTTGGCTACTGGTACTGAGTTTGTAATGTGTATGGTTACTGAGTTTTTTTCTTCATGTTGACGTATTTTAATGTCTTTAAACCTTTTTTTAGCACCACGTTGGTGTTTGACTCCTGACTTACTGTTGCAGGCTACAGCAAGGGGCGTTTGGTAATGGTTTTTTTATTTTGATTTTTCATGTCTTTTAAGTTCATGGGTACTGGTAGTTTAGCACCAACTTTGCTATTGGTACTTTAGATATTATCATCTTTAATGGTTTGATTAGTCAAGTGAATGGCTACTGATACATTTTAAAATTTTATATTGATTTGTGAAGTGTGATTCGTTAAGTGTGAATGGCTATGCATTTTCTAAAATTGGAGGCTGACTTTTTATATTTTCATTTTATGAACAATAACAGGTGCTAGTTTCGCTGCAGCCATGCACACTCCACATTTGAAATGTTCAGATTTGCTATTATATATTAGTCCTTGAGTTAAATATCTATAGTAAAATTAAGGCTCAACCAATCATCTCAATAAATTTCAGAGTATCTTTTGGCACATGCTTCTTATTCATCTTCAATATAGTATAACCTGTTTCGACTAGAAGGCGTGACTTTTATGATCAAGTGTTTGCGAGTTTTGACAATTTCATGATTGCTGTCACTTTTTGAACTGGGCACTATTCTTTACTCATTGGTTAGCACTTGGAACTTTGAAATGTTACATAGATTAGAACTAGTAGTCGTCTAATTTAGAGGAATGAGATGTGCATGCAATTCACTCATAACAATCTCTGTTTGGTATGATGGAATAAAGTAGCGACGGAATTAAATGAATGTCGTAATGAAATAAATGAAGTAATAGAATGACGCATTACGGTTATAATTATGTTTGGTTATTATCATAGATTGGAATGGAATCATGTGTAAAAAGACTAAAATAGCCTTTATGATATATTTGTTTTATTTGGTGAGTAGTTAATAAAGGGCTTTTATGTAATTATGATTCCATTCCACGATGTAGTGGAAAAAAACAAGGGACCCTTAATGAATGAAAATGGTGGTTTTTAATGTAATGAGTGATTACATGTAATGAGTCATCGCAATTGATAATTGTAAACAAATATAATTTTTTCATTCCGTCGTAATGATCTTTTCCATTCCTACTCTCATTATGCCGTACCAAACACTATGTTATAGTTACCGATAACAGTAGAAACTTTAATCTCCTTAGTGGAAGTCTGAAATTCAGTCCATACTGTAGAGATCATTTCACAACTTATTTTGCCTTCATTATGCTACTTTTATAATTTGTCTTCAGAAACACAAGAATTTAAGTATATCATTTCATTATAAACTAGTGTCATTTCATTTCATTAAAAAAACATGCTAGTTTGCTATAACAAACATAACAAACTGTATGGAACCAAACTTACTAGTTACTACTTGTTGATACAAAAGTTGGGCGTTCCTGGTTTGGAGCTCCGGTTCTCGTACCAATTGAGAATTGTTGCTTGAGACCTGCGCACTAAGAGACAAGAAACACCGTTAGGCTTATCGTGGGATTGTCTCCCACGATTATCCTCCGGCGTGAGAGTGAGTAATCGGTTTTAGGGTTTAAGGAGTTTTAGGGTTATGAGATCGTACCTTAAACGAGGGATATAATTCCCTTTATATACGCACGGAATCCTTGTTGGTTCCGTGTTCCCCAACCTTCGGCGTATCCCGCCTAAGTCGGTTGGGAATGATTATCTTCTTATTTTAGAAGATATCGGATATCTATTCCGTAAATAGATATGGGCTTGGGCTTTTGTGAGCCCAAACGCGTATTGATATTGGCTCGGTTCCGCACGGGCTTGCAAGTAGTGGGCGTAGTCGGGTTTATGACCCGACTCCAGCACTATACGTCATCATGTCCCCCAGGTCTAGTATGCGCGGATCGCGTAAATGCGGATGCTAGACTAATGACCGTAGTCCAAAATAAAATAAACTTGCGAAACGTATTAAAGAAGCCATACACATACCCGTAGGTGCGTTGTATCTAGACATAAAAGGGATTTGTAAATGCCTCGTTGTTCGGGAAAGTAACGTCCCGCGTCCCATCAGAGTCATCTCAACCACACAAGTGAAGTTAGTGGAGTCCACGTGGCACATATCGTGTGGATGAGAGAAAAGCATAAAAGCACTCGTCATTGTCACAATGTAATCCACCGTAAAAGAGAAATCCGCCATTGTTGAAATAGAACTCCAGCTGCAATCCAGAAATTAAACTACCTCAAGGTACCCGCGCGTGCGTGTCTGTACATCCAACACTATGGTGAAACAATTATCGGACTTTACATCCTTATTATCCGAGAGCGATCTCTTAGAGTTCACCTCAGATTATTTTATACCCCTTGACGTGCATCCGGTTGTGCCGGATTTGCGGGCAACCATTGCGGACTTCCCCAGAGGGAAAGTGGGGTTTATCGCGGTTGTTCGATTTTTTGAACCAACGCGTGCCCCTGTCCCGCTTTCTATGCGATGTGTTAAACTATTACAGCCTGCATATATCCCAGTTACACTGTATCGGTGCGGCCAAAATTACCAATTTTGAGGTAAATTGCCGTCTACTGGCAGTTAACCCAACCATTCATTTATTCCGCGCATTTTACCACACAATATGGGCACATGGGTGGGTATCTTTTCTTGGCGTCGGTAGGCTCCAATGCTATACTGGATAAGCTAGACTCACTGCGGGATTGGAGGGAGTATTTCTTACGGGTAGATGACATATGCTTTCCATGGAACTATCGGTTTTATACCCGGGTACATTAGAGAGGGATGAGTGCCCCCTGCCTGGGTCGTATGATGTTGAGGATGCGGAATTGATAAATGACAACCGCATCCCCATTAGTGCCTATCCGGAGGGATTTCTGGTACATATGGGCATCGGCCGTAACTATTTTGGTTCCGAAGATGAGATTCCAATCTTCTTGGACGCCAATGGCCAGGGTGGGTACTCATTCCATTTGTCTGATCTTTGTGTAAATAATGTGAGTCCGCTGTCTGTACTTGCACATTATATACCTTATGTTATTTGTTGCTTCCTTTGCGCAGAAATGGATCTATTCGCTGTGGTGCAATTAGCCAAACCATTGGGTGTGAGGTCGGAGGTGCGGCCTTTGAAAGAAGGCGAAGAGCCAATACTAGCGAGTACCGCATACAGTGGAATTGAACTTAGGGGTGACAGGGACCAGCTCTTCCGTTGCGATAGAGGCAACACCGGTGCAAGGCGTGCCGAGCCCTCGTGCGCCCTCCTCTAGTGCGCAACCACCACCCGTAGTGGCGGATCCCATTGATGAGGAAATGGAGGAGCAAGAGCAGCGCTATTGCGTAAAGGTCAGCGCAGGGAGATGGTACGAGTTCGGCAAGGAAAAAGCGTCCCCATGACTCGTTCATGTTGAATCTTCTGCCGGTGAGGCAAAGATCATCACACCCGTCAGAGATGTTTACGGCCCTCGAAGTACTCTCGATAGTTACCATTATACATATATTTGTTTTGTTTTTTTTTTTTTTTTTTCATCAAGTTTGCACCTGCGGTCTTGATAAGTCTGTCTGTATTTGTAGGTTCGAACAGGGTGCGGAATCGCCACCCAAAGAGAGTCCTGTTTTGTCCGAGTCTTCAGAACCGGAGATTGGTAGCGCATGCCAGTGGCGTAGGGGATGCGTCAATGGGTCACCGGTTGATAACTCGGTTTCTCTGGCTGCGCAGTTGAAGGCGAAATGTGTTGGGGAAAATAGGCAGGACGTTCAAAAGGACCAGCGATAGCATCACCGAGGCGCATGGCCGCTGCCAAAGCTGAAATCAAAGAAGCCAATGCGTGCGCGAGAGGCTTGCAGGAGAAAAATGTTTCTACTATCTCAAATAGAGCAGGGGCGTCTGAAGCAGTCAAGTATAAGCTGTCATGCAACTGGGCCCTTAAGCATCTAGAGCAGGCTAAGGAAAGTTTGTTTTCGCAATTAGGGGAGCTTGGAGCTACTGTGAGCTGGTCATTGGAGGTGCAGGAGGCTAAATCTGGCAAGCCGAGCATCGAGTATGACGAGGAATTGTATCCTCAGCTCATGTCCACCATAGCGGAGCGCAGGTGGCTCATAGGCCACGGTCTTAGCCTAGCGCCCTCAGTACCCTGGACATCGCCAGAGGTGGTGAGTGCCTTCGGGGAGGTTGTGCAGGCGCTTTGGAGCGTGGTAAATCGAAGTTTATTGAGAAGCTCCATGAGGCAAAGCTGTTGAAGGCGCCGATTGATAAGGTACCAAATTATGATGCTGAGTCATATGATCACTTGGTGGCTGCTATGCAGAAAATGAAGGACTTGGAGCTCCCTATGATTTCTGAGATTGAGCGCGATCAAGACTATCCGATAAATGTTATCATGGCGGGGTTGACCTTGGCGCGGCATCGGACTAAGGAAGCCGAAACACAGTCGGATTTTTATTTGAAGCCCCATGAGTCACAGCTTCAAGTACTGTCTTTCGGCGTCCTAGGGATAGTCAGAATCCATTTGCTTTGGGGAAGGAGGTATCGTTAAAGGAAGTCTTGGAAGCACATGCAACCCGTCGTGCTAAGAAAGAAGGTATTGCAGCCATTTTGTGTGGGTCGGTGCGGCTCACTTGCCAAGGTCCGATGGGGTGCCAAGGTCGAGTGTGGCTACTGTTTCGCGTCAAGATGCAGACGTGTTGAAGGGTATGAGCGAAGCTAAAGATGCAACAAGTCATGTTGGCACGTCGTCACTTAAGCGTTGTAGTACGGTAGTCTGATATGTTGCAAAACACTTTCTTGTAATAACTCGTAGGTATGAATAAAAGTTGCTGTTTTGCTGTGGGTATTATTGAGACTTGTAATGTATACATATCTGTTTGTCTTTGCATGAAAGATGTATTTGTTGCCGAAGAAACAAACGTGTACGCCAGTGCTAATATGGGTAATCCATAAGCGTGTATGAAGGCCATAGTATACTCGAGAAATAATTCGAAGTATTTTATCACAATCGTGTGTGTCATGATAAACAGCGTCTTGTAAATATCACATTAATGAATCAAGTGTCTCGGTTCCTAAGTTGTTAAACGTGCACGTATGCGTTTACGCATCCGTCGTGGGATGCGCACATATCTTATTCCAACGTCTTGAGAACAAGGTGTTTAACAAGGATGCGTGATCCAGTATTGATGGGTTTGCAACCCTCTTACTCAACAAGTTAGTTAGTAGGTTAACTTATCCTATTACCATCGTGGGTTTATTCGTGGTGCATGCACCATCGTGGCAAGAAAAAATAAGAAATTGTTAAGACATACAGTATATGGATATAACAACTTTATGATGTGTCGCGGAGTTAGCTAGACACCTTGGCGTTTATTGATACTTGCAAGTTTTTTGAGAAATACAAAGGAAACAGTAAATATGAAAAATAAAAAAAGAATACATGACTGTTTATTGGGCACTAAAAGTGCGGAGCGTCCTGTGCTCGTATCGTAGCTATTCTTTATAGGTAGCACCTCTTGAGGTTGCCGATGTTCCATGTGCGTGGTAGGTCACGACCATCCAAGCCTCGTAGCACTGTACTGCGCCACCGTGCCTATTGCTTCAACCTCGTAAGGTCCTTCCCACTTTGGTCCGAGCTTACTGTATCTTCTCGCATGACTCGCCTCATTGGCACGGTAGACAAAGTCGCCTGGTCTGAATGAAACATTACGCACTTTGGCATCATAGTATCCTTTCATTTTTGACTTCGACCTTGCCTCCCGTATGGTGGCGTTCGCGTCTTTCTTCAGCGAGGTCCAAGTCGACACGTCTTTCGTCATTGTTTGTTGTTACATTGATCTCCGTAGTGCGGATAGTTGGCATGCCGATCTCAGTTGGTATAACAGCTTTTGTCCCGTAGACTAGAGAGAAGGGGTGTCCCCGTGCTGGTTTTTATTGAGGTACGGTGTGCCCATAAAACATGCGAAAGCTCTTCGACCCACCTGCCTTTGTGCCTGTCCAGGCGCGCTTTGATTCCTTCACCCAGGCTTCGATTTGCGTGCTCTACTAAGCCATTGGTTTGCGGGTGTGTAACCGACGCGAAGTGTTGGGTGATATTTAACTTATCGCACCAATCTTTGAAGGGGTTGTCACGAATTGTTTCCGTTATCCGAGATGATTTCACCAGGGTAATCCGGCGACATACAATGTTGTCCCAGACAAAGCGTTTCACCAGGTTGCCGGTGATTGTCGCCACTGCTTTTGCCTCTATCCACTTGGTGAAGTAGTCTATAGCCACTATGAGAAACTTAAGACCGCATGCTGCTATTGGAAAAGGACCTGCAATATCAATGCCCCATTTGTAGAATGGCCAGGGCGCCGTGATTGGCGTTAGCTCGTGTTGTGGCTGGCGCGGGACAGGTCTATGAACTTGGCAATCATTGCATTTCCTTATTAGGTCCCGCGCATCTCGATGCATGGTTGGCCAGTAATATCCTGATCGCATGGCACGTGCTACAACGGACCGTGGTCCTGCATGCATGCTGCATGAGCCTTCATGGATTTCTCGCAGCACGTAATTTTCTTGTAGGGGGCCGACGCAACGGAGCCATGGTTGAAGGAAAGAACGTCGGTACAATATGTTGTCGCGCAATTCGAATCTCTGCGGTGCGCCGTGATTCTGCGAGCTTCTTCTGTTCTGGAGGTAATGTTCCTTTGCTTAAGAATTCGTGTCGGTGTCATCCATGTATGACCATCCTCCTCTATGACTGCGGAGACTTCCATCTCCGATATTGACTTGCTTTTCGGTGTTTCCACCAAAGGCACTTGCTTTGATAAGTGTGCGAAGCTTGTCGAGGCAATCTTGCTTTCGGTCGTCTGCTCTGCGATTTTCTCCTCGAGGGACTTGCTTGATAGTAAATCTGTCAAAGCCTTTGATCAGTGTCTTAGTCTTCTCAAGATATTGAATCATATTCTCTTCTTTAGCCACGTATTCACCCAACACGTGGTTGGCCACTAGCCGGGAGTCCACATTTGCTTCCAAGTTACGTACACCCATTCGAGCTGCAATGCGTAGTCCAACGATTAAAGCTTCATATTCTGCCTCATTGTTTGTCGCGGTAAATTCAAAGCAGTGCGGTCGTAAGTGAATTCCATTCCCTCCGGGTTTGTGAGAATAAGGCCAGCTCCCGACCCGTCCCACGCATGAGGACCCGTCTGTAAACAAAATCCAGGGATCTTGTATTTCCTTCTCTCTTGGTGTAGGTACTTCGCCGTCGAGATCTGGCTTCTCGATGATGAAATCTGCGCGAAACTGTCCCCTTTATTGCAAAGACGTGGTCGTAAGAGATGTTATGTTCGCCTAGCAACACACTCCACTTCTGGAGTCGACCTGACGCATCGGGTTTGGAGATGATCTGCTTGATGGCTTGATCTGTGATTACCGCTATTGGGTGCGCTTGGAAGTATCGGCGCAGCCGCCATGGCGGCAAATACTAGTGCCAAGACCAACTTTTCCATGGCACTGTAGTTCATCTCCGTCTTTTTGAGCGCTTTGCTAACAAAATAGATAGGGGTTTGCACTGAGTCCCTATCTGTTAGTAGCACCGCTACTGACGCCCCTTATGAGTCGCTGATAAATACATGATCAGTTCTTCCCCTGGTCGGGGTGCCACGAGTGTTGGGAGCGTTGCTAGATGCTGTTTGAGTGTAGTGAAGGCTTCTTCCGCCTCTGTCGTCCACCGAAAGTCACCCTTTTTTATACACTTCTTGAGTGTTTTGAAAAGAGGCAATGACTTTTGCCGATTTAGACAGGAACCTATTGAGGCCGGCCAGTTTTCCGTTGAGGGATTGGACTTCCTTCAGCGTGCGTGGTGAGGGAAGTTCTATTCCGCCTTTGTCTTTTCTGGACAAGGTTTTATGCCATCAGGTTCTATCAGGTATCCTAAGAACATGCCTTCAGTAGCACCGAAGGTGCATTTCTTAGGATTTAGCTTCATGTTGATCTCTCGTAGAGTCTTGAATGTTTCTTCTATGTCGCACAAGTTCAACTTCAGATGGCTTTTATGACCGTGTCATCCACATAGACTTCAGTGTTACGGCCCACCTGTTTTTCAAAGGCATTGTCTACTAACCGCTGATAGGTGGCACCCGCATTCTTCAAGCCAAATGGCATTTTTGTATAACAAGAACGCCTTGGCTTGTGTGGAAAGTTGTCTTTTCCTCGTCTTCCTTAGCCATCTGTATCTGGTGATATCCCTTGTACGCGTCAAGAAAACACTTTAACGGGTATCCGCACAAGGACTCTATTTTCCAGTCTATCTCTGGTAATGGATAACAGTCCTGCGGGCATGCTTTGTTAAGGTCGGTGAAGTCTACACACATTCGCCAGCTACCGTCGCTTTTTTTGACCATTACTGGGTTAGAAAGCCAGTCGTGGTAGTAGACTTCACGCATAATTCCCGCATTTACCAATTTCTGTACCTCTGCCAGACCTGTGCCTCTCTGGGGCTTGGCCATGCTTCTTCTGGCGTATCGGTGAGTACCCTTGTCGGATTCTTAGTTTATGCTCTGTGATCGAGCGTGGTACTCCGGTCATGTGTTTTGGCTCCCACGCGAAAATATCCACGTTCTTTTGTAGGAGCGTGCACACAGCTGCTTTGCCGTTGTCCGACAATGACCCTCCAATGGTTATCTCCTTGCTGGGTATTACGGGTGAATTGCGACCTTCAGGTTGGGGACTTTGGCTGCGCACGGTTTCGGAGTTGGTTCCATTTCGTATGTAACCGTGTTACATTCTCTGTTTGGTACCGTGGCATTGTAAAGAGTAACAATGCCCCCTCGCTACACTGGGAATTTAAGCATCCCGTCGCCGTTGATGGCACACGCGCGCATGGCCGATATCCGGGTCTCCCAATAATGCCATTGTATGGCGAAGGGGATTTGATCACCATGAAATCCATCCAGGTTGTCGTAGAGTGCTCTGCGTTGCCAACGACTAGTAATCGCGAGTTGCCCCATGGGCCATATCTTTTCACCCGTGAAACCAGTGAGTGTTGTGTTGACCGGGTTTAACTGACTGCGTATTTCAGGTCGTAGTCTTTTAAAGCAATGCTCATACATGATATTTGCCGATGCCCCACCATCAATGTACATGCGGTGTATGTCGTGACCACCCGCACTAATTTCAATGGTGAGGGGCTCTGCGTTGTCCGCAGTTAGAGTAGGGAAAGAGATTTCGCTTCTTCGGAGAACTCTGGTGACCTTTTGTCTAGTAGTTCGTTGCCACGTCTGTATCATGTAGATTGTGTCGGCCTTATCTTTGGATGTCTCCTTCTTGCTTCCATTCTTTTGTTTATCTCTTCCCTCTTTAATGTTTTTAACTAAGTGGTCCAGTCTGCCCTCCTTAACCATCTTGTCGATGAGTTGGCGCAGTTGGACACACTAGTAGTGGTGTGACCCTTTTGCGGCGTGGTAGTCACAGTATCCATTCCCAGTGCGCTTATCTTCTGGTGTACGCATCTGCGGTGGTATTGGGAAATTCGCACCTTCCGCTGCGAGTATTTCCTTTGGTGTTTTGATCAGGGGAGTATACTTGTCATTATCTCTGCCGCTCCTTTGGCTGCGATAGTTCCTATTGCGGTTACTACCTCGGTCGTTCGATTGCCTCCAGTGTTGTTCTGTGGCCGGTAGCTCGAGTGGTTCTTTTGCTATCCGCCGCGCGCTTCTCCCGGACAAAAGACCGAGTGCGCTTCATGAGTTCATCAAAGGTCTCCGGGATCTTGTCGTTCAACCGCTTGATGAGTTCTGGGTTATTAATCCCATTCATGAAGCCCGAAATCTTCAGATTTCAGGACATGCTTTAACTTGCATGCATTCGTCTTTAAAACGTTCCATGAATGCGCTCGTAGATTCTCCTTGGTGCCGCTTTACCTGGCGAGTTCAACAGGATTTTTAGCGCACTTCTTTCGTTGAGTAAAATTTAGGCGGAACGCCTTTCTCAACTCTTCAAAACCATTGATGCTTCTTCTTGGGAGTTTGTTGAACCGGTTCAAGCACTTCCCACTAATGTGGAATTAAACATGTGGCACCACACTGGTTGTGGCCAGTTCTCAATGGTCGCGGTTGATTCAAAGATTTTTAGGTGATCGTCTGGATCACCTGTTCCATCATAGGTCTTGACATTCGTAGGCATGCGCCTTTTCTTGTTTTCGGAGAAATCAGCGTGCGTCCGGTGAACGCATCCACTTTCTCGACGGCGCCACGGAGAGACATGTCTTCCACTTGGCTATCGCGTCTGCTTCTAGACTTCCAATGTCCTGTATCACTATCCTCGTTGTCCGAGGAGTTATCAGAAGATGAGTTTTCCTTCTTACGGCGTTGCGCCGGCCATTCTCGTGAGTCGACTTGTAGTCCGGATCTCAAGGGCTCTCACTTGGGAATACTTTCGCCCGATGCTCGTCATGTACTTTACGGCTACCCACCGGCATAGACACTGTGCCGCGTTCTTCTCCATCACTATCACTCAAGTGTTGTGAGTGAGATGTCTCATCACCCTCGATTCTCCTCCCAATTCTTTGAATACTTGGGGTTTATGACCACTTCCTCTGCGCTTTTCTTTCGGTGGCGCAGGTGGAGAAGTATCATATTCGAATCGAAATTGAGTCGAAGCTTTCAAGTTCACCTGATCTATTCTTTTCTTCCTCTTGCATGAGGGCAGTTAATGTTTCGTAGTTTTGGGATACGAAAACTTCAGGTGTTAATTCCGGCGCTACCCCCTCGAGAGTGTAGTTGGGTTTAGGGGTGTTAGTTGGGTTCGGGTTTTTATGTTGGATTTAGGGGTGTTAGTTGGGTTCGGGTCAATTCGGGTCGAGGCTAAGAAAAAATATACTCAAACCCGACCCTATTTAAAACTAGGGTTAGTCGGGTTCGGGTCAACCCTAATATGGGTAAAATGATTAAAAAGTTGCTAACTTCAATATGTTTACAATGTAAAAAGTGTTAGTCGAGTCGGGTTGGTCGAGTCAATCGGGTTCGGGTCAATTCGAGTCGGGTCATTTCAGGTTGAGGCTAAAAAAAACATAACTGAACCCGCCTTTATTTAGAACTCGGGTTAGTCGGGTTGACCCGAATAAAATGGGTGTTTGGGTTAGAACTATGCCATTTTATGTCCAAAGTTTATAAAATTTATGTAATTCATGTAAATATTTAGTGAATGAAACTTAATTATAAAGGTTATAATTAATCCATTTATACTTTATTAGTTACTTAATTTAAGGAAAGTAGGTTCGAATCGTATTCAAATCTTATGATTTTATGATAAGATTGATATCCTATGCCTTTTAAGATCCTACGAAAGATCGACTTATTTTTGCTTAACGATATCGCAAAATCGGAAAATCATAAGAGCTTAATAGCTATGTTATTTCATCATTTAGATAAACATAGACCATTCATCATCACAAACATTTTGCAAAATGAGTCATTCTTAAATATAATAATCTGAAGCACGACCTAAGTACGCTTGGAGTTGTTATCGGGCTTCTTAATCTTATTTGTGAGCATGTATGTAAAGGGCGGATGACTTTTTTTAAAACCTGAAAAACTTAAAAATAGTAACAAAATCCTCAAATCTTCAAATTCTTAATCTTAATAGTTTAAATATTGTTTAATCCTCAAGTCCGCAATATTTTATCATTTTTCGTTCATAATCAATAGAATTTTCTTCTTTCAATGACTACAAATTGAACCGTAAGTGTTGCATTAAGGGTTCGTCCTTTTAGAGTAAGTAAAAAAGAGCTCTTTGAACACCTATATCCATACTTCTATTAATTACTATTATTATCCCTATGCTACTGCTTACACGAAACTTGAAATTAAGCTATTCAAGACATATCATTTTAGATTTGGTTATGCTGTAAAAATGTAAAAGTAAATTATTCAGTAAGTGTATAAAGACCTAACAAGACAACCCAATTGCAAAAGAAGAAAGGTATATTTAAAAATATATACAACTGATCTTTGTTCCTCAACCTAAGAAGACCAATATGTTTGATTGTTGGGTGGGTTGCAAGTGCAAAAGTGATTGAAAAAAAATTTAAAATCTAAAAGATAGCAGATTTATTTAATAATTGATATTGACAATAGTATGATAACAATAATAATGGGTAGTTGTATGAAGGTCGAGCTAAAAAAAGTTAAATTAATGAAGCTTTGAGTTAATTATGAGCTCGAAAAATAATTAAACTTTGTTAAAAGTCAAGCTCGAGTTGAGCTTGTTTTAACCAAAGTTCAAGTGGAGCTTAAGTCGACCTTTTAACAAACTGAGTTCAATTATGTCACAAATAGCTTATTTCATTTACAATTTAACTTGTGTAGATTATTATAATTTCTAAACTTATACGAAACTTTAAGTTAAGCTATTTAAGACATACCGTTTCGGATTTAGTTTTGTTGTAAAAAATTTGAAAAAAACTTGGTATGCGTATAAAAACCTAACGAGACAATCCCTTTGTGAAAAAGAAAGATCTTTCCACAACTGTTATCTTTTAAGCGGGTACGAGTTCTAGTAATATCCGCCCAACTGCGAAACCGACGGGGAAAACCCAAAACCGAACCAGTTGGGTCGAGTTCGGGTGCGGGGGCGGGTTTGGATGCGGGTTTGGGTATTGATAAAATCTTTTAAGCGGGTACGAGTTCTAGTAATATCCGCCCGATTACCCGTACCCGTACCCTTATCCGTATCCATATCCGTTTGCCCGAATCTATACCCGCTTTATTGATATTATAATTAACTAGAATATATATACATTATATATAATTTCTTCCATTATATTTTTTTATATAAGTATCTCTATTAGATAACATATTTTATTTTGTATATGAATAACTCAAAAGCGCTATATCGTTTGATACGATATTCCTTTTATTTACTTTTAAAAAATTTGAACATATTAGGGTGTTTTCCTTTGTTTTGTCGGTTGCTTTTAGTGTAACTTAATCTTAATACCGTCATTTTTTCCGTATAATTTTCAATTGGGGATAACCGATACCCGCCGGGAAACCCAAAAAACCCGATGGATAATATTAATCGGGTATCCGGTGGGTAATGAGGCGGGTACAGGTTCGGATATTATAAACGGGTGCGGGTACGGGTACACTAAAACCCGCCCGGCACCCCGAACACGACCCATTGCCATCCCTAATATAAATAATAATGATAGTAATAATAATTATATTGATATTACAAAATAGAGAATACAACTATAGACTTGTGAAAAGTTATTGGCGCCATTCTGGGAAATAATTTGGCGCCCCTTGATACGTGGAGATCGTGGAGCAGCAGTCAGTTCTTCCACAGTAGGTTTATCTGGCGGTTTATCAGATGCAATAGACTTTCAGGAAGCAGTAGAACACGGTATGTTCATACACCATTCACTATTTTTGATCATAATTTGTGGTAATTAGTTTTAATTTACCTTTTAATTTAATGTTAGGGTGCTTGATTTATTGAGTTTGATTGCATGATTATAGTCAATAAGGTAATTTTTTACTTTTCAATTTTATGTTAGTAATCTAGGGTTCTTTCAATTAGATATAGGATAAGGTTAAGGTAAGAAATTGATGTATATGGTTGATTTGATTATTTAGTGTAGGATATTGGATTTCATAAACACATAACAAATCAAAGTATGGTTCGAATTAGGCAAGAGAGTTTAGAGAGAGAAAGTAGTGTGGGAGCCTTTCTAGAGAGAGAAAGTAACAAAAGAAAGAAAGGTTAGATTGAAAGGTCCAACCCTCTACCTTGGGAGGTAGAGGGTATTTATAGTTACACAATAAACGTCCTCCTTCGGACTGTGGATCAGGCATACAGTGGGTAAAGACCCGTCCTTCCTCCACGGTGTTGCTCTAACTAACTAACTAACTAATAAATAACGTAATGTTTACGAGCTAACATGTGCTAGACTAGAGTTGGGGTGACCGATACTTTAACATGGAATTTCTAATTCCTAACAATCTCCCCCTAAGGGAGGTCACCCCAAGAAATACATTTTGCATCCTAGCATTCTATCTTTATCTTTAGTTCTGAGCTCGTAGACTTCAATTCTTCAAGTTCCGCAATCTTTGTGCATTAGTAGCGATTCTTTAAAGTCCGAATTGATTTGTACTTTTAGTGGAGGCCTTTATACTGATCCACATCTTTGATGATCTTCGAGCTTTCATTGAGATCATCAGCCACAGTAAATCTCTGGATCACCCTTTATTGTGTTGCTATCATGTGATGTTGTGACTTTCGGACCGACATGCTCACACTTTCTGGATCATGACATCTTTTCATCAGAGTAGCGGAAGCTTTACTGGTTCAAGATATTTGCAGCAGTGTAGCAGAAGCATAGTATAGAAATATCTCGAGCCGCTTCGTAGATATGCACCAGTAATGATTTCTTCAAATTAAGTGTGGATGTTGTGAGCATGCGGCTTTGGATTGACTCCTCAATTACGATCGTACAACCGTCCAAATGTACCTGCAAACAACAGTTAGCAATAAAACACAAGAAAGTGTCTTTGATCACTTTCGTTGAATTGAGGTACACGACCCACGGTTCCCCGTTGATCAGGTACAAGTATCCGCATGTGATCAGGTAGGATTCCTAAGAATCTCCTTGACAAGGTTTCGCAGCTGCTCTAGCCGTTCTCAAACCGGAACGTCTCAAAGAAGACAACACGGAGTGAGTGAACCAGCAAATTGAGATTCACTGATTGATGAAAAATGATTTGAAAAACAATCGTGTATTGCTTAGAAGAAAGAGTTTTGCAATACAACGAAGGTTTTATGAGAAAGACCAATTTTCAATCAAAAATACTTTTTGTATCTGAAAAGAGTACACATTCGACGTGCTAGTGAAAAGAAGATTCGCACATCGAACGGTTTTTCCAAAAGCATTTTTTCAATCAGAGATACCTTTTGAATTTGAAAATGAATACACATTCAATGTCCTAGAGAAAAGAAGTTTTGCACATCGAACGGTTTTTCCAAAAGTATTCGTCAATTCATTTCATGGACCAAGGTTGATTCACGAATGAATCGCCCCATTGTTTCTATCCACTTGTCACAAGCTTGATCTTTAGAAAAGATCTCACATGTCACCCACCAAGAGCTTGTTTGATGTTGGCTCTAGAAGGATTTCCATCTTCATCGTGAATACTTTTACATACCACTCAGATGTTCTGGCAATACCACAAGGATAATGCGTAGGACTCTTAGTATATACTTACTTTCCACATTGTGTGAAACAGCAAGTCTTCATTAATTTTGTGTCCTAACGAGATATTGTGGATGATCTCTTGGCTCTAGACTCAATAGTGCACATTTGGTTCCTATGCCGGAGACTAGGGAGAGGGTCTCCTTCTTCAATATCAACAATCTCTAAGAGAAAGTCGATAGATTATGTTGGTTCCCCGTGAGAATGAAACAAGCCCTTTTAAGAGGAACTTGAGTAGCTTGGGAAGTTTAGTGCAGTGCATCACTGGGTCCATGATGTCTTGTCTTCAATACCAGTGTTACCTTAGTAAACACCAGTAGCATATGTATTGAACCCGGTTTATGCCCTAAGGTTGAATTGATGGAGGGCTATTTCTTTTCACCCTTTTTCACATTCAATTCTTTTTCATTCTTCAACCCCTTCAGTGCTTACCGAGACTTCATAACTAGAACCTTGTTGGGTTTATTCCAGTACTAGCTTTGTCTCAGTCCGCACTCTTCCCATATTCTCATTTTTCTCTTTTTTTCAATATTCATAAGGACTCTACACTATCTAGTGGATTGCCCCTGGGAAGATCCCTCCGGTTCTGGCGGATCGTGGGAACAAATACCTAACCTAACCATCCTTATAACTCCATGCATAAAATAAATTGGTCGGTCTTTTGGTATGGTTCTTTCCTTCATGAAACCAATTGAAAAATCATTTGGAAAATCAATCAAGGTACTTGTGATACGAGATCAAAGCATTTTGTACCTTAATAGTTTTGATCATTTAGAAAAACCTCCCCCTCAACATGTGCATATGATTTAGAAATTGTTTATCACATGGAGGCAAGAGGACTTTAAAATATTTTCTTTGATCACAATTTTCATACGAAAAAGCCATTTGATTTTCTTGGTAAAATTCTCCCCCTCAATATGTGCATAGGATATTTGAATTCATTTTATCACATAGAGGCAAGATTTCTTTTAAAGCACATCCACGTTCAAAAAAGCCATTAAGAAACCATTTGAAAACTCAATCAAGGTACTTTATAAATAACTTTAAAAAGCTTTTGTACCTCGATAGTTATGCTCCTCCTCAAAATGTGCTTCGGCGTTTAGCACATATGAGAGAGCAGCCTGCACAATTAAATCAAAACGATCACCTTTTATCAAATTTCAATATTAAATCACAAATTCTCCCCTTATCAAAAATATCAAACCCTTTGAGATTTTGGATCCCAAGTGATTTAATAAGGTTTAGAAAACAGGGGAGAAAATGTGGCCTTGTTTAAATACTCATCTGGTTTTTGGATAAATCCTCCTCCTCAACATGTGCATTGTGTATTTGAAATCGTTTGGCACATGGAGGCAAGAGTGCCTTTGAAGGACTAAAACCTATTCCATTTAAAACAGATTTGTGATTTAAATCACGATCTCTACCCCGATCAGAAGTATCAAACCATTTGAGATTTGTGATCCCAACTGATTTAATTCATTTAGAAAAATTTGGGGAAAGACGTGGCAAGATTCAATTTTGAAAGATGACAGATAAGGACCATTTTAAGACACTAAAGATTGTTAGTGTCAGGAATGATAGTTTTTAAGAGATCTTTTAAGTAAAACAAAACAGTTTCACAATCAAACAAGAACAGGAAAAATTTCATTTTGAAAGACCTTGATTCTAAAGAAAAAATCATACCATGACATAACATTAAATCTTTATTATACCACTTATTATCGTACAAGACGGAACTTTTGTGAAGAAACATCGTTTGAAAATATTTTATTTTAAATCACTCTCCCCCTCAATCCATGACAGAAGTCAATAATTGAGTGACTTAGGTTTTGATAACATGAAGTCCGGTGATTTTCAAAAATTAGTCCAATATATTTTCAAAACAATATTTTCCATTTTCAAAACAATTTAATCAAATTATTCAAAATTGTTTAAAAATGGTATCCTGCACAAAGATACGTTAGGTGGTTGAGAAGCTTCTATTGTTGTTGCTGTAGGGTTTGGAAGAAAAACCGTCTGCTGATGCAGTGATACTTCTTCTTACGTTGCATTTTGAATGCCAACTGAGGTCAAATTAAGCTCTGTTTCTTCAATCACTTAGAAGAAAACCATCTCACGATGCAAGTGAGACCTCTTACTTTGCATTTATGCCAACTCTCCATAGAAGTCCAATTAAGCTCCGTTTCTTCATTTTTCAACCTAAGATATAGTTACCCTTTCCTTTCGGCATCCAATCATCTTCAATTGTGGGATCCGGATCGGGAACATTCTTATAACCAATATACCTGCATATGTTAGTGAACACACATACCGATATATGGTGGTCGACATCACCCAAACAGCAATCGACTAATAAGAGTCAATGCAACATATCAATCAGATCATTTAAATGTAAGGGAATAATGTGTTCATCAAACTCTAATCATCTAATCCTAGCAATCATATCCTAGGCACCTAGTCCTTCAACATAGGTTAACATCATTTTTAATTAAGCATATTAGGATAATTAAGAAAGCTCGTTAGAAGATATAGATTTGAAAACATTCTCCCCTCAACCAATAACTCATTTTATAAAAGATTTTAAAAGTGCTGAAGTCATTGATTGAGTTTCCAAATTTTATAAAGACTCTGAATCTGATTGTTTTTAAGCAACTCATTTTCCACCATTTTGAAAACACTAAATATTTTTCTGAAGAATTTTTTGACGGAAAAACATTTGTGTAGGAACAGCAGTCCTTCGACATACTTTCCTCATTTTGTTTTTAGGAAAAGTGCACGAAATTTTTGAAAAAAGTTTAAGCGTAGCACTTTCCTTCTTTGAAAAACGGGTTGCTATCTGAAATAATAGCAAGCCATGATTAAGCGCGGGTCACAGTCTGAAAATAACTGCAAGCCATTATTTGTAGCGCGGGTTACAGTCAGAAATAACTGTAAGCCATTATTTGAAGCGCGGGTTACAGTCAGAAATAACTGTAAGCCTTTTTTTTTTTTAAGACATGTTTAGAAAAGAATATTTATACCTTCTGTTCGAACTTCATCTAAAGTCCCGTGCCATTATTGAATGACATTTCTAAGACCGTAGATGTTATCGATACCAGAAGACATGTCTAGAGAAAACAATATTTTTGGTCTTTTTCAAAATTTTCTAATTTTTATGGGTTTTTGTTGATTTTATATTTTTCTATTTTGCTTTTTGTTGGTTTTATATTTTTGTATTTTGTTTTTGATAAACTATGTACAAAGAAGATAATTTAGTTTAAGAGAGTGATGAAATGAGTACCGAGATAAGGATATTGCTCAGCACGTCGTAGAAGAAAGAAATCAACATCTCATAAACTTTCACCACCAAGGCATTCGAGGCTTCTAAGAAAAATAGTCTGAACATGAGCCTTCTAAATCTGAATCTTTGGTAGCTTCCCCCCAAACCGACAAACATCGAATAAAGACCATTTCCCCAAGAAGTAGAATAGAAGACAAAACGGGCTCATAGAATGAAGCTCTGCACCCCGAAGAACATGAGAACACCAAAGTAACAAGTTGAAACATTGATCGTCTTAGTGGTTATCAAATC
This sequence comes from Chrysanthemum makinoi, assembly GCA_910596185.1. NCBI lineage: Eukaryota > Viridiplantae > Streptophyta > Magnoliopsida > Asterales > Asteraceae > Chrysanthemum > Chrysanthemum makinoi. The sequence goes on from OU343218.1 coordinate 226,758,295, forward strand.
CGGAATAACTGATGAAGACCGATCACATGTACACATTACTCTTCGAGATTGACCAGTTGTCTTATTCAGGGGAACACTACATCAACATCTTCATTTTACTAAATGCATTCCAGTTATCTTCCATATAACCAATCGGCCCACAATGTACACAAGTACCCAACCAGAGTAGAGACAACCACATCACACTAACTGGTTGAATCACTGATCTCCTCTGCGGATGTCAAATCAAGAATAAATGATTAAGCTCGATCATGTGAATATGTTGTCCGACCCAGATGTACACATATATCTCCCCTGATCGTTGCGATCTCATCAGAATCATCATTACATTGTGTACATGAAGCACAAACCGGAAGCACTAAATCATAAATCATATAGAAGATGTCGATATGCAATATTGATGAGTGTGTAAATACTCATCATTTTTGTACAAAATAAACTGCAAAATCATCTGAAAACACTCAGAAACACATCAAAATGATCAAAATATCACAAATCAGTGTTTTATGTGTTTTAAGTGCAAAATATCAAAATCGATGAAAAACATATCAAATTTGCAAAATTGAGTTTTAGTCCCCCAAGTTTTGAAAATTGTCAAAAATAGTCCCTGAGCCCAAATTTCAAAAGAAAAGTCACCAAAGGTCCTTTTGTAATCACAAATTGTCATATTTAGTCCTTTGGTGGAAAATCTAAAAGTTTTGAGAAAATTACAGTTTTGGTCCCTGAGTTTTTAAATTGGTCAAAATCAATCCTTGGAGTTTCAAAAATGTTTAAATTAGCCCTTGGATTATTAAAACTTGGCAAGACCAGCCCTTTGACTACTTTTCATAAATTACAGAATTGGTCCTTTGGTTTTATGAAATTGCACTTGTGGTCCTTATTTGTTATTAAGCCAAAACCAACCGGACCCTTATATAAACCCCAAGCCCAAAACATTAATCCTTGGCCCAATCCTCCAACCCGGTCCGTTTCCCACAACCCGACCAACCCAGTGTTTAAGCATAAACAAACCCGCCCCCAAATCCTGTCTCCCCGACCAAAATGTCTGCAACTTCCCCCCTCCTCCAGCCACCTCTTTGCCTCCCTACTACACCCATTGTCCCCCCCACCAACACCTCAATCCAAACTTCATTTAATGCAACCTTTCTCCTCACACTCAATCTCTCAACTGCTCAAAACATTTTTTCCCGCCAAAACCAATCAAGGGCCATGATTAACTTTAAGTGATCCAATGGCCACAAAAAATGGTGGGATTAATTCAGAAGAGAGAGAGGAAGATGTTGGGGTATAAAAGAAGGAAGAAAGAAGCTAGTAGCCAGTAGTTAGTTTTAGTTTTTATAAAAATGTATGTCGTTTCTTTAATTATCATGTTTTAGATAATTTGTAGTTGTAATTTTTAGCTTATTTGTATTAATCAAAAACTCTTCAGTGTATTGCAAGTTATTTCCAATATCAATTCCGAGTTTATGTGCAAGTTTCAAATTTTAAGCTACTGTTGCATTTTTCATTTTCAAACTCTAAGTCCCAAGCTTCAATCAGCTTATTTGGTAGCTCAAACAAGCTTGTACTAGCTTGTTATAGCTTTCTGCAAGCTTGTCCTTAAGTTTCAAACAAATTTGGATTCTAGTCAACTAAAGTCAACCAAGTGGAGCAATTTGAAGACATATTGGGTTAAGCAGCTGAGGAGTTGGATTTGAGGTTTATATCAGTTAGGATAGTTGAATATGGTATTGAGTTAAGCTGCATCATTGCTGCATTCTTGTAAGTGATTTGAAAATGCTCTTGAACTCCCTTTATATCACTGTCTCACTGCATAAGTAGTTTAGCTTCCATTTGATTGATATTAATCTTCATTAGTGCACTTGGTAGTTTTCATTTAGTTGTTAGATCAATGGTGAAACCTGTTCTAGAGTAGCATTGAGATTTAGACAGGATTAATTGCATTTCAGTGGTATTAACCTGTGTTTGGTTTAAGCTGGCAATTAGAGTTGCAGTGCTTAAAAGTGGTTAGATTCGCTTTACTCAGCTCTCCTTTAGGCAATAGGATCATTTGAGCAGTAGAAGTCAAAATCTCCTTTAAACATTTTTTTCTTATGCATAAGAGTTAGTGTAGGTTTGATAGACTTGCATTTTAGGTCTATAATCTTATAGGTTAGCTTATTTAGGCCTCATTACATCTACATTAATCATCAAGTTTCTGGATTTGAATGTCCAATCTCACAAAAGTCAACATTTGAGTTTTGATGGTGAAAGTCAAAACTGCACAAACCAATTTTTATAAAGACTTTGTTTATTTTTCATGATCTCGGGTTTTAGCTAAAATGATTGAAACCCTGTGAGTTCCCACTTCCTGGTCAAGTGCTTAAAAATGATTTTTGCATATTTTTCCAACAGCTCCTTGAGTTTCAAACAGGCTTGTCAACTTGGCTTATGTGCCCTGTGACAGAGCAGTTGTCAAAAAGGGTTTTCCAGCTTTTTGCAGAGCTTGCTCAGGGTTCATTACTGCTTATTAGGACCTCAAGTTTGGTTTATAGACTTTTTGGTTGGTGGACTAGAGGTAGCTACTTCTGTCTTTGACCACAGCTTATTACATAAGCTTGTGCAAATGAGCTTAAAGATAGGGGGTAGGGACTGTTGAGTAAAGAAAGGCAGTTAACTTAGATCTTGATTAGTGCATCATTAGTGGTTAGGATCAGCTGTAATAAGCTTCTTTAAGTTAGTTCTAGCATAAAATAGCTGTCTTGTTGAATTGGTGCTTTCCTGAGCTTTTTAGCTTACTTTAAGTGCTTATTTATAAGCACTTGCTATAGCAGTTTCATTTTCTTGCAAACAAGCACCTGTTTTTCCATTTTTCCTAGATTCAGTGTAATATTTTAGACTTTTCCTGAAATTTTCATATTTTTCCAAGCTTGTTTGCTATTTTTCTGCATTTAAATCACTTTTTAGCCTTTTTAATTAGCCTTTAATACAAAAAAAATTAAGAAAAGGTTCAAAAAAATAATTTTTCATTTTTCTTAGGTTTAGATAAATATAAAAAGTAAAAAAAGTAATTTTCCAGATTTTTCATAGTTTATTTTGTAATTTTTAGTAATTTAATTAGCTTTAAATAGTTTAAAATTCATAAAAAATAGAAAAATAATCAGAAAATTACAAAAATAGTTTTGAAAAGTCTATTTTGATATTTTAGATTTTTCTAAGTCTTTATTTTATTTTTCTAGCTTTATTTCCTAATTTCTTGTATTTTAGGTAATTATTAAATAGTTAAAAATAGTTTTTAATTCATAATAATTAGATAATTAGTTATAAAAATAATTTTATTTTTCTATAAATTTTCTTTTATCATTAGGATTGTAAAAATGTATTTTTCATATTTTTAGGATTTATATTGTATAAGTTTCACTTTTTATTTTGTACGTTTACGTTATTTTTATTTAAACGTAAGTTTTTAGTTTTAAACGTTCATCATTTTAAATATAGTGATAGCGTTTATTTAATAGATTTTATCTTTTTAATTTCCTTTAATTTGCATTTAAGCCCTTGTAGTTTATGTACTTTTTCCGTAGTTATAATAATCTCAAAATCCTTTTCCCGTTCAAATCTCTCGATCACTATACGTTTGATAATCCATTGCATAGCTCGCTGGGACATAACGACCCGGGGAGACCCTGTACTCCTCAGATCTTCATTGATTTCGTGCTTAAGCAGTTTTAAGCTGGTTACGGTCCGCCATTCACAAGTGGCGGGCTTGTGTGATTCCTCTTCATAACTATCAAATGCAATCGTTTATTCCTTGTGTCGGTTGTGGTGAGCCTCTCTTTGGTTCACCCTGTCGTTGGTGTACTTGTGTACAATGTGGTAATGATATTCATAACGGGAGTTGTTTGTTTTGTGGTTCAAGGAATTCATTTGATTATGATCCTAATCAGAACTCATTTAACGACCCCTCAAACTTTTCCAATTACCCACCGCAGCCCGACTTATCTTCATACAATCAACACTTCTGTTGTGAATTTTGTGGAGGTCCTCACCAAGGATTTGAGTGTCAATCCGGAAACACGTTTGTCTATGAACAGTTTCCCATTGATGCTCAGAACTTTGGTTATGACCAAAATCCATATGATTCACCATTCCAGACTCAACAGTTTTACTGTTGTGAGTACTGTGGAGGTCCCCATTTCACTCGATTGTCAAATAGGGAACCCAATTCCTTGTAACAATCATGACTCTTACAGGTTTGATAATTTCCAACCTCCACAGCACTATACGGTTCAAACTCCACCTGAGCCGTTGTCTCAAGAAATCTCCCAAGATTTTAAAACCGCAATGAAAACACTTGAGGATATGATGAGTAACTTTAAGAATCAAGTGAGTGGTGAAAAGACCATGGGAGAATTGCTAGCGAAGCGAGAGGCCCGCCAATCTAGGGAAGAATTATTAGCCCTAGAGCATGCAGCTCTAAAGCGTTCCCAATTTCTTAAGGCAGCTCTATATGATGATGACGAGGAGGGTTTTATCCTTTTAAAAGTAATATTTCTCAACCCCTCAGGTCCAGGTTGATATTCCAGCAGTTGAGATTTCATCTCAAACAACTGCTATCACACCCGAGATTCCCACTCACTCTCTGAACATGGGGACGAGCATCTTGACACTGTTCCTGAAAAGGAATCGGACGAACTCATAAAGTCTAGTGTTGAGAACCTTGTTCCAATCCCAAGAGAGTCACAGGGAATTCTTGATCATGTGTGTGACATCCCTCCTCCTCTTGTCTTCCAAAATGATCATGTTGAGATGTTCTCCGATTCTGATGATGATGATGATTCGTTATCTTGTGGAGACATCATTTATGTGGAAGATTCACCTTCTGAGCTTGTTAGCTTAGAAGAAGAGAATGATGAAGTTACTGACATGGAAATCAAAGATGAAGCTCTTCGAGCAACATTATTGAATGTCAATCTTCTCATTTCTAAAATCGAGGCTTTCAAAGAGAAACCTATTTCATCTCCTACCCCCATTAAGGGTAGTGACATTCTTTCCGATGATTCTATTCCGGAAATGAAAGCCTCCTGTTTTGATAATATGGGAGAGAAGATTAGTGGTAGTACCACTTCTCATAATTCTCTCCTCGATCATGAATCATTTACTTTTGAGGAGTTCGCCAGTGAACCCACTCATATCAATTCTGAATATGATTCATTCACCTTCATGGAGTTCTCAGATGAACTCACTCATATCATATCTCCGCCGGAGTATGATAATTTCTACTTTGATCTAGACACTCCCATAATATGTCTTGATCAAGCAAGCTTAACTGAGGAGATTCACGAAACTATGAATTCTCCTATTGAGGATGAAGAGTTAGTCATGATTTCTATCATGATTTTCTTCCTTTTCTTCATATATTCTGTCACTTCTCCTGTTCTTCACTCCTTCGGGAATGAAGACATTATCTTTGATCCCGGCATTTTCATTTATCATTTTTGAGCCGGTTCTATGTATATCTCATCGGTGTGGAACTTTCACGTACTTCAATGTTTATCCAAACATTCTGAATGAAAGTCCGATGGAGATTGTTCTTCCACTCTACTTCCCCATGAACCAATGAATACGGGGTCGAGTCAAGCTAGCGACTCGGGAATCAAAAACAGTAGCACGCCATATGGGTTTTCACCCATATTTCTGACTTCTTTCTATTTTCTACCACCCTAGTGTGGGGGGGTTGCCCACATGTTTAAAAAATCTTCTTTCTAATTAATGGCCGTAGTATTTCCCTTTTACGTTCTTTGTTTCGGCATAACCGCGGTACTTTGAATATTGAGGGCAATATTCATTTCTAAGTGTGGGGGGGATTCTCACGAATTTTATCACGTAATTTTACCGCCTAATTCCCCCATTTTTGGCCAAATTTTTTTGGAGTAAGTGTTTTACACTTACTCGATTGGTTATCAGTCCGCCTTGTCTAAAAGACTAAAGGATTGGCTAATCCAGGAGCAAACGGCTCTTGGTAAAGATTTCTCAAATCCGTTTATATGGCTTGCAATTTGCCCAAAATTATATGGTATTCAACTCACCATATCCTAAAAAGTGAAGAGTTGGCTAGCCCGCAAGATTATGGCTTGTGGTAAAGGCAGTGGAAAAACCATAATTGGTAATCACCAAAGATAATGTTGATAATTTATCTAAGAGTTGGCTAGTCCAGAAGGGTACGGCTTCTAGTAAAGACACATCAAATCCGTTATATGGTTTATGATTTGCCAATAAATCGATGGTTATCGCAGTACCATGGTTCTTAATTGAACTGAAACATTTGGCTACTCCAGAAGTAATGGCTTTTGGTAAAGAGATGCAAATCCATTATGTTTTTCTCAAAAGATTGCTAGGGACTAGCAATAGTTTAGTGTGGGGGATTGATGAGTGTGTAAATACTCATCATTTTTGTACAAAATAAACGGCAAAATCATCTGAAAACACTTTAAACACATCAAAATGATCAAAATATCACAAATCGTGTTTTATGTGTTTTAAGTGCAAAATATCAAAATCGATGAAAAACATATCAAATTTGCAAAAATTGCGTTTTAGTCCCCAAGTTTTGAAAATTGTCAAAAATAGTCCCTGAGCCCAAATTTCAAAAGAAAAGTCACCAAAGGTCCTTTTGTAATCACAAATTGTCATATTTAGTCCTTTGGTGGAAAATCTAAAAGTTTTGAGAAAATTACAGTTTTGGTCCCTGAGTTTTTAAATTGGTCAAAATCAATCCTTGGAGTTTCAAAAATGTTTAAATTAGCCCTTGGATTATTAAAACTTGGCAAGACCAACCCTTTGACTACTTTTCATAAATTACAGAATTGGTCCTTTGGTTTTATGAAATTGCACTTGTGGTCCTTATTTGTTATTAAGCCAAAACCAACCGGACCCTTATATAAACCCCAAGCCCAAAACATTAATCCTTGGCCCAATCCTCCAACCCGGTCCGTTTCCCACAACCCGACCAACCCAGTGTTTAAGCATAAACAAACCCGCCCCCAAATCCTGTCTCCCCGACCAAAATGTCTGCAACTTCCCCCCTCCTCCAGCCACCTCTTTGCCTCCCTACTACACCCATTGTCCCCCCCACCAACACCTCAATCCAAACTTCATTTAATGCAACCTTTCTCCTCACACTCAATCTCTCAACTGCTCAAAACATTTTTTCCCGCCAAAACCAATCAAGGGCCATGATTAACTTTAAGTGATCCAATGGCCACAAAAAATGGTGGGATTAATTCAGAAGAGAGAGAGGAAGATGTTGGGGTATAAAAGAAGGAAGAAAGAAGCTAGTAGCCAGTAGTTAGTTTAATTTTATAAAAATGTATGTCGTTTCTTTAATTATCATGTTTTAGATAATTTGTAGTTGTAATTTTTAGCTTATTTGTATTAATCAAAAACTCTTCAGTGTATTGCAAGTTATTTCCAATATCAATTCCGAGTTTATGTGCAAGTTTCAAATTTTAAGCCACTGTTGCATTTTTCATTTTCAAACTCTAAGTCCCAAGCTTCAATCAGCTTATTTGGTAGCTCAAACAAGCTTGTACTAGCTTGTTATAGCTTTCTGCAAGCTTGTCCTTAAGTTTCAAACAAATTTGGATTCTAGTCAACTAAAGTCAACCAAGTGGAGCAATTTGAAGACATATTGGGTTAAGCAGCTGAGGAGTTGGATTTGAGGTTTATATCAGTTAGGATAGTTGAATATGGTATTGAGTTAAGCTGCATCATTGCTGCATTCTTGTAAGTGATTTGAAAATGCTCTTGAACTCCCTTTATATCACTGTCTCACTGCATAAGTAGTTTAGCTTCCATTTGATTGATATTAATCTTCATTAGTGCACTTGGTAGTTTTCATTTAGTTGTTAGATCAATGGTGAAACCTGTTCTAGAGTAGCATTGAGATTTAGACAGGATTAATTGCATTTCAGTGGTATTAACCTGTGTTTGGTTTAAGCTGGCAATTAGAGTTGCAGTGCTTAAAAGTGGTTAGATTCGCTTTACTCAGTCTCCTTTAGGCACATTAGGATCATTTGAGCAGTAGAAGTCAAAATCTCCTTTAAACATTTTTTTCTTATGCATAAGAGTTAGTGTAGGTTTGATAGACTTGCATTTTAGGTCTATAATCTTATAGGTTAGCTTATTTAGGCCTCATTACATCTACATTAATCATCAAGTTTCTGGATTTGAATGTCCAATCTCACAAAAGTCAACATTTGAGTTTTGATGGTGAAAGTCAAAACTGCACAAACCAATTTTTGCCAAGACTTTGTTTATTTTTCATGATCTCGGGTTTTAGCTAAAATGATTGAAACCCTGTGAGTTCCCACTTCCTGGTCAAGTGCTTAAAAATGATTTTTGCATATTTTTCCAACAGCTCCTTGAGTTTCAAACAGGCTTGTCAACTTGGCTTATGTGCCCTGTGACAGAGCAGTTGTCAAAAAGGGTTTTCCAGCTTTTTGCAGAGCTTGCTCAGGGTTCATTACTGCTTATTAGGACCTCAAGTTTGGTTTATAGACTTTTTGGTTGGTGGACTAGAGGTAGCTACTTCTGTCTTTGACCACAGCTTATTACATAAGCTTGTGCAACAGCTTAAAGATAGGGGGTAGGGACTGTTGAGTAAAGAAAGGCAGTTAACTTAGATCTTGATTAGTGCATCATTAGTGGTTAGGATCAGCTGTAATAAGCTTCTTTAAGTTAGTTCTAGCATAAAATAGCTGTCTTGTTGAATTGGTGCTTTCCTCGAGCTTTTAGCTTACTTTAAGTGCTTATTTATAAGCACTTGCTATAGCAGTTTCATTTTCTTGCAAACAAGCACCTGTTTTTCCATTTTTCCTAGATTCAGTGTAATATTTTAGACTTTTCCTGAAATTTTCATATTTTTCCAAGCTTGTTTGCTATTTTTCTGCATTTAAATCACTTTTTAGCCTTTTTAATTAGCCTTTAATACAAAAAAATTAAGAAAAGGTTCAAAAAAATAATTTTTCATTTTTCTTAGGTTTAGATAAATATAAAAAGTAAAAAAAGTAATTTTCCAGATTTTTCATAGTTTATTTTGTAATTTTTAGTAATTTAATTAGCTTTAAATAGTTTAAAATTCATAAAAAATAGAAAAATAATCAGAAAATTACAAAAATAGTTTTGAAAAGTCTATTTTGTTATTTTAGATTTTTCTAAGTCTTAATTTTATTTTTCTAGCTTTATTTCCTAATTTCTTGTATTTTAGGTAATTATTAAATAGTTAAAAATAGTTTTTAATTCATAATAATTAGATAATTAGTTATAAAAATAATTTTATTTTTCTATAAATTTTCTTTTATCATTAGGATTGTAAAAATGTATTTTTCATATTTTTAGGATTTATATTGTATAAGTTTCACTTTTTATTTTGTACGTTTACGTTATTTTTATTTAAACGTAAGTTTTTAGTTTTAAACGTTCATCACTTTAAATATAGTGATAGCGTTTATTTAATAGATTTTATCTTTTTAATTTCCTTTAATTTGCATTTAAGCCCTTGTAGTTTATGTACTTTTTCCGTAGTTATAATAATCTCAAAATCCTTTTCCCGTTCAAATCTCTCGATCACTATACGTTTGATAATCCATTGCATAGCTCGCTGGGACATAACGACCCGGGGAGACCCTGTACTCCTCAGATCTTCATTGATTTCGTGCTTAAGCAGTTTTAAGCTGGTTACGGTCCGCCATTCACAAGTGGCGGGCTTGTGTGATTTAGCTTGACTGTTTGGCGCGCATCAAATATCATCTCACGAACCAAATATTCTTTTCACATTTCATCTAACTGAACGCAGAAGTAACACAAACCAAAAGTTTCCAGAGACCATTTCCCCCAATTAGTTGGAATAATACACCAAAGGCTACGAGTTAAACACTGAGTTTCTCTACGGTTATGACCATTGTCTTTCCGGATAACTTCAATCATGTAGAAGTGTTAAGTTCATCATGTGTACTCGTTGTGCTTTTAGATATATGTCTCCTTCCCCTAGCGGTTTTGATACCTCGATTCAAAGCAAAGCATAATATACCCATAAACTTGAAATCTTGTGAGAAGAACTCAAATAACCTAAATGAATCCTGTGAGAATCAACTGCTACAGAAACTCTCTCTGACTATCTTTATCAACCCATATGTAGACAATTTGAAGTGACCACTGTAGAAGAAAACCTGATATACCAAACTTAAAACTGAAGTCGAATTCCCCGCATTTGTATCATAAGCTTGCACACAATGATGGAAGAACGGTGTCAAGAATCTATGCTTCAAGCAAATTTCTAAGTACTCACTACTCAAGAAAAGTATGAGACATTAACACCTCTTGCGATTATCCACACCGTCATATGCGTGTGACACTGAGTAAAACAATGTAACTCCTAATAGTGATAGTTAACCAGGTCTTCAACCATCCACCCCGACTGCTGGCAACTAGGTAACCCAAGTCTTCAACTCAAATTCTTAAGCCCGAGCAAGTTATCAAATAAGAACACGCCTTTGTGAAATTTAACTTCAATCTCAAATAAGTGATAAATGATTAACTCCGAAGTAATCAACTTGTGTCAAATGTCCAACACGCGAATAAACATACAATCGGATGTACATTGATCCACTGAATGAACCGGAATGAATGATTCCTCAACATCAATGCCTTCTTCCTAAAGATATACATATATAGACTGATCTGGAAGATTCACCAATAATGTCTTCAAGCGGATGAGGAAGTCATTTTTCCTTAATGTTCATGTGGTTGATTTACAGAGTGCACAATAATCCGTGAAGATTTGGCAAAGGAATACCAAAGAGCGGATCATAATACGTGAAAAATAATCCGTGAAGATTTGGCAAAGGAACACCAAAGAGCGGATCATTATTCAGTAGTGCAACTATAATATCATGATAGTCATTATCAACGCCTTGTGAAGTAACTGGAGATAAGGTTTCTTGAGGATTCTGAGAAGTACTTCTTAGATGGTGAACCAGTTGAGTCAGTAGGAACCGGAGCATGAGCTTCAGAAGCTGGATGATCAACATTCGTCGGAGGTTGGAAGTACTCATCATACATATCTTTGAAAAACAATGAATTCCAAACACTGAATCCCAGTTATCCTTTGTAAGTGAAGCATTAGGCGTTGGAGGAGAGTTATCAAAGATCAAAACAATGAATCCCTGCTAAAGATTATGAGCAAGTCTAATTGGGGATTAAATTTGGCTTTTCAATTTCCCCCAAATAGTGCTCTCCCCTAAACTGATGAAGATTTTCAAGTGTTTATCTCAGCCCGGATTAAGAAGAAGTCTTTAGATCAACAAATGCAATTCGCCTTTGATCTTCTAACATGTAGAACAGACTGAAGACTCAATCTTCTTCAAATTTGTCCAGTTGGGGAATGGATAGTTAACATCTTCAACTCACTAAAACACAAGAACATCACCAAAAAGCATCCCAATTAATTTACATCTTGCAAATCCCCTTAATTAAGATCCCTCCCAATCAAACAAGAACAAAAAGATGTTCATCAAGGAAATCACAATCACCAGCAACACACGAAATGGTAAAACCAAGCAAACAATCACATCAAACAAGAACAGAAGGTTGTTCAGAATCATCATATTGATGTGCACGTGAAGCATTAACCGGAAGCACTCTGCCAATAAACTCATATCAGCTTGTGAAGATGTCAACCAACGGCTCTTAGAAGTGAAAAACTCCATGTGAAGATGGCCCGATAAGAAGAAGCTCGGTTCTTACATGAGTTTAGAGCCATATGACCATTTAGATTCTCAAATATCACTTAACAATGCAAAAAATTCACACTTCTTCTCCCCCTCAAGAATTGCATACGGAATGCCATTCTTGACTAAATAAGTGAAATCATCCAAAAGTATTCTATTCACACTTCTCCCCCGCAAAATTAGCACAGGATGTCGCCATCGTCATTGTAGTTGAGAAAGTGGAATCAGAAAACAATCAGTGGTAGCCCGGTTCACTTGAAGATTGAAGCGCATGGAAAAAGCATGAAGCATGTTGAAGAGAATGGTCATAGTAGAGAAGATTTCTCTTCTTTAGAAGATAAAGCGCACTGACACGTACACTTTTCTTTTCTATGAGGAACGAGGCATGAACTGTTGTGTTCATACGTCATAATGATGAAGTACGAGGCCTGAACTGATGTGAACAGACGTCATAGTTGGTTGAATATCAAGGTTGAGTTACTAGAACCCGTGAGTCATGAGATATCAATCCTTGTGTAATCCATACTCTAAACCAGTCCATGTATTGAAGGATCGAAGTATCTGCAACTGAATAAGGACTACCTGCACTAACATCACAAGCTTGATTGCATATATATTGGTTAGTGACATTAGTATCCAAACCCTTTGGAGGTTCACAGTCAACCTTGATTTTGTCATCAGAAAACAGCTTTCCGATAGGAATCCACCTAAGTCCAGCATCCTTAAACATTCTACCAGACGGAATCCACTTATGGCAAGGTCTAGGATTGTAAGGCTTCTTATGCATAGTGGAATACTTATCCTTGTTCCTAGTTTCCAAAGATTTAGCAGTTGGTATCCATCTAGGCGAAGTTTTTGGTTTGTTTTGCTTCACAACATGTTGAACCTTAGTCACATTAGTAGTCTTAGTAGATTGTACCTTGGCATGTGAATTAGGAAGATGTTTCTTATGTGGAAAAGACTCGGAATTTCTAGTTTTGTTTTCTACATGCTTAGCATTCTTATGCACGTAACTACTCTTAGATGTACGCCAATCCCTAGTATTTTGAGTGTTCCTAGGTAGTGGATTACAACTACTAGCAGTGCTTTGAAATCTAGTAGAATTCCTCACCCTAGGTCTTGCACCTAAAATTCCGTCTTTTCGAATCTGTGCCTTTTTCCTAGCTTTTTCTAGATAATAGTTCTTCCACAAGTCATTCATATCAAATGAATTCTGGGTTTTAATGCTTGGTTTTGACACCGCTTTGTTTTGAACTAATCCTAGAGGTGCTGGGAATAGAAGTGGCTACATGTTGAGGGTTAACAGAGCTAGAAGCCTTATTCTTAGGTAACTTCAGTGAAGTGACCGGTTTTGACAAAACTTGTTTCTCATCAACTTGGGAGGCAAACCGTATTTTTGAAAATTTTGGTCTTTCGGATATAAACGCTTGAGGGTCGCCTAACAATGGACCGGTTTCTAATGGGATGAGAAACTGGTTTCCCCAAGGTTGATGGTTTTATAAACTTAGTGTTCACACTTTTCCCTACAGTTTTCCTAAGCTCATTTTTTAGGGCAACAATAGCGAAACTCTTTTCCTGAAGTTGAGCTTTGAGATCATCAATTTTTGTTATCAAAGAATTTGTTTTTTCCATTGACTTAGTTCTAGCTTCTTTGACAGAGTCACTTAGTTCTATGTGATGCTTTCTCAAAGACTCATTTTTCTTTAGTAATTTGGCCACAGAAGCCGCTGATTCATCATTTCTCATTTGAATATCAACAATAGCATTAACATCAGAATTACTTGTAACCAAATTACTTTTCACATGCATATCAGAAATATGTTTCTTCAAATTGTTGATAGTTGACTCTTTGTTTTGAAGCTGAGCTTTCAAAGTGTTAATTTCAAAAAGTTCATGGAATTCAGGATGTTCCGGATTATTACATGGTTTGTTAAGTTGAAAACTTTCTTCTTTACTCTGTATCGCAATTTCAAGAGAAATGCAATGTTTTTCAAGTTTTGAGAATTTGTTTGAAAGTTCATCAAAAGCCCTTTTATCAACCAAATCATTTGTTTTGAAATTATTAGACTCAGCCTAAACCAAGAAACATTTATCAGAATCATGTTCAGCATTAAGATCAGTATGTTTAGGTACATTAGCAAATGCACTATGTTGAACAGTTAAGTGTACCTCATCACATGACACCTGCTCAATTTTTGGTCTGATATTTGCATCCACATCATGTATAACAAGAGTCACTGAACAACTGGCTGTTTCAAGCTTATATGTCTCTAAGCCTCTGTATTCAGTGTCAACTGATCCATCATCCGATGCTTTATCCATCTCAATACTACAATCTCTTGTTAGCCCTTGACATTCATTCACCTTACCGATCACATCATCCACTTCTTGTGTGACAGTAGTTACAGAGCAGCTGGTTACATCATTCGTTGTTGTCTCTGATATTCTGCATTCAGCAACACCCGACTTTTCAACTGATACAATACCCGACTTATCACAACTATCTCTTAATTGTACCCGACACTCATCCACTTCTTCATCATTCTGAATAACTTCCTCAATATACTTCTCCACATTATCCATGAGTTGGATTAATGTCTCTCTGAACACATTAATTTCCATTCTAGTGTGTTTCTTGAAAGACACTTCAGTCATGTCATGATCATAATCTGATGTGAATTCCCTAGTTATGAATGACTGAAATTGGTTGTGGATCACTTGAAATGCAGCATTGGAACTACCCTTTTGAACCTTTTCTTTATCAAGTTGTTGTTCTAGTTGTTCTAAGTTCAAAAGTAAGGTTCCCGTTATTGTTGATAAGTCTTGACGGAAAATGGCAAGGCATGTTCGTTCCATTCTTATCGGTGTGAGTAACATGAGGTGTGAGTGAAGTTTTTGATAAGGTTCAATGCTACTTTCCTTTTGCATGGCATTCTCAGAGCTCAACATGTGCAAATCTTTCTCATTGGACTCAGAGCATGAAGAACTCAAATCATCATTGATTGATTCAATCATCTTTAACCGTTCAGTGTAGCATTCATTACCATTATTGTCCACAGCATCATACAATTTAAGCACTTCTGAAATCACTGGGTCAGTAGAGTAAGACATGATGTGATAGAATGCACGGGATTTTACAAGTCTATGATTTAAACCGAGAAATAAAATCTTTCGCGGGATTTTACTAAAATCAAGACCAAACCGTGATACAGTGACCAATAGAACGAGTTAAGATAACTGATGGACCCACACAATGATAGAGGATTATGTGTTTGGAGTGATGATTGATTGAAGGATTAGCTGAAGTGTTAATTGGTTGTGAATTGGATTTGTTAATGCACGTTTTTACGGAGAATTTTTAGGTCTAAAAACTTAAAACCTCAATAACTTCCTTTCGGAGGGGATTTGGGCCTCGAAAAATTCGTTTCACGACTTCGTGGTGAACCTTCACAATATTCAGCCTGTTCCGGTCGTTTTGACAGGTATTCGCTGAAAACGGATTTACGGATCAAAAGTTATGACCGTTTGAAGTTTTGACGTAAAAAGTCAACTTTGGTCAAACCTAGAAGACAAGTCGCTTAAGGAATCAACTGGCTAAATAGCCAAGTCGCATTAGTATCAACTTGCAACACAATCAACTCGCTTAATAGCCAAAGACAACTCGCTTAATAGCCAAGTCGCATAAAAACCCAACACGCTTCTATAACAACTCGCTTAGGGCAACTCGCTTCCAAGAACAAGTCGCTTCAAAAAGTAACTCGCATAGACAACTCGCTTCCAAGAACAAGTCGCTTCAATAAGCAACTCGCATATACAACTCGCTTAAATAAGCAAGTAGACAAGTCGCATAGGCAACTCGCTTTAGATAGGCTGAATCTGGACAAATCGCATAGGCAACTCGCTCAGCTACCAACTCGCTTCAAGCAACACACCAACTCGCTTCCATGAAATACACACCGTGGCTCAACTCGCTTCCAACAAACATTCAAAAAACACCACTTTTCAATCCAAAAACAACCCAACCACGATGATTCAAGCCTTCCAAATCAAAACCTAAACACTTATAATGATTCTAAACACAAAAGTACAATCAAAATCCAAACTTTAACACTAGAAATGATCCAAATGATGTAAACTACTCTAAACTCATTCAAACACAACAACCTTATGAAAACCACTAGAAATCCAAGAACATGAAAGATGAGTGATCAAACCATGGCTCTTGATACCAATTGTAGGATATTGGATTTTATAAACACATAACAAATCAAAGTATGGTTCGAATTAGGCAAGAGAGTTTAGAGAGAGAAAGTAGTGTGGGAGCCTTTCTAGAGAGAGAAAGTAACAAAAGAAAGAAAGGTTAGATTGAAAGGTCCAACCCTCTACCTTGGGAGGTAGAGGGTATTTATAGTTACACAATAAACGTCCTCCTTCGGACTGTGGATCAGGCATACAGTGGGTAAAGACCCGTCCTTCCTCCACGGTGTTGCTCTAACTAACTAACTAACTAATAAATAACGTAATGTTTACGAGCTAACATGTGCTAGACTAGAGTTGGGGTGACCGATACTTTAACATGAAATTTCTAATTCCTAACATTTAGCACTAGCAGTATGGAGAGAAGATTGTTTTTTGATTATTCGTTATTTTTACTTCATTCTTCTTGTAGCATTTTGTTCTACTAGATTGTCACTAAGTATTACAGTAATTTAGAATTTGCAAAAGTACTGTAAACATAGCCCTATAAGCAAAAGCAATAAGCCCATGTCAAATAGTCCCTTTATAAGTTGCAGTTTTAGTAAGCAATCCCAAAACATTAAAAGCAGTTTCATAAACAATTCCAAATAGCCCCATAAGAAGTAGGGGTAAGCATACGACCCGAACGGACCGGGCCGACTGTCGCACCGACCGAGACCGGACTGGACCGGACCGGACCGACCACATTCGGTCCGGTCCGCGGTCTCGGCTTTTGGGCTAATTCGGTCCTCGGTCCGGTCCGGACCAAAACCGGTAATTTGGGCTAATTTGGCCTTGTTGGACTGGACCGACTGAAGGACCGACCCGGACCGACCACATTCGGTCCGGTCTCGGTCTAAGATTTTTGCCGAAATCGGGTCTCGGTCCGGTCTGGTCTTGGCCGGTCCGGTCAGGTTTTTGGACCGTGCACACCCCTAATAAGAAGTTTCAATACGCAATACAATAAGGACCTTTATAGTAATCAATCCCAAACAACACCTTATACTGATAAGCCAATTACAACAATCTCAAACAGCCCCATTACAATAGCCAAATACGAAAAAATGACATAACTTAAAAGATGGTAAATACACTCACTTGTACATTTCATATATTCAAGGGTCAGTTTTTATTATTCACATTGCCTTCACAGACCAAATTAATCAACAAAAACTAAAATAACAGCCCAACACCAAAACGAGTAAAATGACAACTTCCATTTCGAGTGTGTTCACTAGCAAGAAGAACCCCGTGCTCCACTAGTGACACCAACCAATTATCCTAAATAGACAATAGGATATAGTATCAATATGACAATTAATTAATATTCCTTTAACACAGGTTCAGTCAATAGCAACATTGTTCAAGTCACACCGCCTTTGTCTCAATGTAAGCTTCTTTTCACAACCCAAAAAAACGCTTCATGACTTCATTGAATCAATTTGTGTTAAATATTCTTCGGTTTTTTGTTAATTCAGATAGTAGGGCAAGATAATTGTCGGGTCATTCGAAGGTTATACTAGACATGTGGATGGAAAACCAAATGATGCCCGTTTTGATCATCCTAAAGGGGTTACTATGGATGATAAAGGAAATGTTTATGTTGCTGATACCTCTAATCTTTCCATAAGGTGAAACAGGTTTGCCATAGATGTCACCTCATAGTTTCAAATTAGATTCAAGTTCTATATTGGTTCTTTAAGGGCATTATGAAAATAGTTCAAGGATACGTCAGTGATTTCATATATAACTTATTGAAGAACAAATATATGAAAAGGTGTGACTACAATTGCTGGAGGAAAATCAAATGTAGCAGGATACAGGGACGGTCCAAGTGAGGATGCACGGTTTTCAACTGATGTTGAGTTGACAGAACGTTTTTTTGGGTAAAGGGGAGTAATCCTGCACCCTGGTAAATATATTAACCGAATAAACGTTTAAGTACAATGGATATGAGTGAAATCCCATATCTCAGCCCGTTACATAGGCACAAAGCTTACATAACAAGATACTTTCTATTTCTAAACAAGAAAACAAACCACTACTCAAATGATAACAAATGACACAACGAAATAAAATTACTTCCTAGGACCTTGAAACTTTGTGCCATACATGGCATTAAAGGCATCCAAATTCCCTGGAAGATCACGAACTGTTTCATAGTCATGAAATCATAGTCATCATCCTCATCTTCAAACTCTTGGCCACCACCAAATATATTAGCAGACTCATCAAATGGGTTAGCAACAACCTCATCTTCAGAATTGGACACCTCAATCTCTCCCACTTTAGAAAAAGGGTTAACTCTCTTAGTAGAAGAGGTAGACGGAATAGGTTGACCATCATCATCTACAAGAGTAGCTCTCCCATCAATAATTAGCTTTTCAAGCTTACCAATTTTCTCAACTATGGGAGTAGAACCACCATCCATTGTTCCCATTGAATCACTCACAAGAGGTACATGTGATGTAGAACCAGTCTTAATCAACTCATCCTCATTAACCTCCATTGTACGACCAGTATCCACATCTGTAGCGTCCATATTAAGAGCATCAAAAGGGTTTGATGTAGCAACAGGGGATACAATTACATAACGTGTTGTTGCAGCAGTGGTTTCTTATGAACTAGCAGTGGATGAAGTGACATTGTCAGTGGTTTGAACCAACCGTTTACAAATCGTTTCTATGTATTTATCTAGTGCGAAACCATCAACCATAACATCCTTAAATCTACAAACACTTACAATGACAACAGAACAATGCCTAGGGAACAAAGTCAATGCCTAAGGAACAATAACAACGCCTGAATGACTATTCTGCTTATCTATGTTTCTCAAATATAACAATGAACACATTATTTAGATTAACCATCAGAATATATACAAGCACAAATAATGTATGTTACAAGTAAAATCTAACCTTCAACACCCATGTAAATCCATACAGAGTGTATGTTTGTTCTTTTTGGGGATCTTTTGGAACGGGCTTCTTTGATTACGCTTCAAGATGCCTAGGAACAACATTCACCGTTCTTTTATACATATGAGCCCACATGTATTCAGCCCATGGATACTCATTCCATACACAAAAATCCTCAACATTCTTTAGCAAATGGTCAGGAACATTAAACCTTCCTTCCCAGACCAATAAATACAAATGTTGCAATCACCAACAAAGCAACCCTCACAGCATCTTCATCGGATAACGAATCCCACCTTTCCGCCGACTTTACCAACGCCAAAAGGTCATCACCCTTAACTTTTTGTTCTTAGTTTTTTTATCGTGAAACAACCGATCAAAAAAAGGACTATCTGTTAAACCCTTAACAACATGGCCGTGGTCACTTTCTCTTTTATCTACGGGTCCTAAACGAAACCCAGTTAGAAGACTAAATTGTTCACGACCAAAATCAAAAACATTATCACCTAGTACAAATGTTAAAGGTGGACAACAATCACTAACTTTTGACACCTCAACTGCATTTTGATATAAATAATGGTATAAGTGGTTGTCGAGAGAATACTTAGGAAAATCTAACCAAGGCCCAAACACAGTTTCTCTAAACAATTTGGTTCTATTCACATTCAATGCACCTTTAATTGTAGCAATATGTTCTAATCTAGATCTGACCGTTAGCTTTGCATCAAACATGTTCGTCGTTGGATTCTTGAGATGTGGAAGAACAGCGATTGATTGTACGAATATACGTGGGATTGATTTGATTGTACGAAGAAGAGCAGTTGGATTAGGGCTTCCGTTTTGCAATCGTAGGGAAGAAGAACTATTGAGGGAGTAGGATTAGGGCGTTGGATTCTTGAGTTTGAGAGGGAAGGATATCTGTTTCAAGTTGCAGATGTATTTTGGCCTTTGAGAGGGAAGGTGTGTGTGGGGTAAGCAGTAGTGTGTGTGGGATGATTTGGTTATTTTGTGTTTTTTATTTAATGAAATAGGTGTATTAGGATAATAAATAATTTTTTGGGAGGTATAATTTGGTTTATTAAAGGTGTATTTGTATGGTATAGAGTGTCATTTATAGAGAGTTGCCTAAAAGTACATATGTGTGGGGCCAAGTTGCCCAACTTATATCTATTTAAAAATTAAAAAATATAAATTTTGCTTTTTCACTAAAAGACAAAAATGTCATTCGCCTAATATAGTAGGTCAAAGTTGCCCAACAGACCAAGTGTTAGATTTGTACTTTGTAAGTACAACGTGGGCCCAAATATATGATAGAGTTGCCCATGGGAGAGTTGCCCATGAGGCGTTAAGTGAATTGAAAAAAAAGTGGAATATTTGGGGTAATATTGTTGGGCAACTGGGTCAATTAGAGAATTTTCCCTTAACATAAAAGTGTTTGAGACTTGAAGAAAAGAAGAGACAATGCATCATTAGCTGGTCGGTTCAAGGAAGTATGTGTTGGGCTTTTGCTTTGACATTCTCTTACACAAAAGAGATGGTCCCTGCAATGCAAATTCCTTCTGCAGCTCAAGTTTTTAAACCCTGTGCACGTGCACCCTCATGGCTCCTTCACTTTACATTTCAACAAACTGTTTGCTACTGGACTAAAGTAGTGTATAAAATGCAGACCTCAGTTTATTTTTGTATATAATAGGTGTTGAGTAAAGGTTTTGGTTTCTTTACCTGTTTATGATATTTTCACATAATGTCCATCATTATATTGTTCCCTTGACCTAAACCCAAGGTGGGCACACTGGCCTAAAGCATGTGGGCACTTGGTGAATGTAAATTGACCACTACTTGGGTCACAGTAAGAGGAAATTAGAAGTGGTTCAACTGTTCCAGTTGAAAGAGGAATGTGACTCATTCACATCCCACTCCTGTAAACATCACTTATTTGGATTTGGGCATATGCATTGCATCACAAAAGACGAATGTGAACCATGAGCAAAAAAGGATAGTGTTGTTGTTTGGTTTGGCGTGAGATTTTAGAACTAGGGACCGAAAGTGATTCTTTTGTTAGGATCACGTGCGTTGCACGGGGTTGCTTCTAGATTTTATGCTTGATGCCTCGGTGATCGCGATCATCATCGTTACAGACCAGGGTCGAGCAACAGATCAAACCCGACCCAAACTTGAAAACAATTACTTCTTCCGTCTCAATTTAATTGTCAATATTTTCAATTTTAGATGTCTCGTCCACTTTCCTTTTTTAGTAAAAACTAGAGAATGAATATTTTATTTGTGTGGTTGAAAATTAAAGTGGCCCAACTTTGTGATTTCTCTCTCCTGACAATTAAATTGAGACGGATGGAGTAATAGTAAACGTGAACCGAGTAAAATAGATGCCGAACCGAATAAGGTCGGTTCGGTTCGGTTCGGTTTAACTTGTTCGAACCGAATAGGTGTGTTTTGACCCGAACTGAGTAAAACCGAAATAAATATACAAAACCAAAAACTGAACCGAATAAAGTCGGTTCGGTTCGGCTTGTCAGCTCGGTTTCCGGTTGATTTTGCTCAGCCTTATCCCGACTCAGCATCACGTTAGCTTTGTTACACAATCAACATCGCACTACTAACACAATGTAATAAGACAAACAACTCCACTAACTAAATATACCACACTTAAAATACAAATATAATCCACCAAAACCAATATCACGCACACAACCCTTTTTTTTCTTCTACCCCAACTCGGTTGTTGGTACGATCGACTCTTCCCAAAAAATCCAATATCACACAAACAACTCTGAAGTGGCCACGTCAATCTCTTAAAAAATGAAAGTTTTATCCGGTTTGAATCTGTGTGACAGTTGCTTTAAGTCTAGTGGATTAACCGGACAAAAGGTCAAAAACTATGATAAAAGGTAATGTTAATAAAAAAATTATGGTTAAATCAATACTCCTATTACTCCGTATTAAGACATATGCATCCACATTCGAGTATATTGATCTTTGCATTTTGTTTTCTTGATACACTTTCATATCCGGATCGGAACATGCTTAGTGAACTGGGCCAAATACTCAGTGAATTGGACCAAAATAAGTTGTTAGTTAAGGCCCATGTTATATTGGCCACTCTTACTAACTTAGGAAAAAGAAAGAAAAAAATCTTCTTAAATGTTAGAGTTAGTGATGAGTGTTAACTTAGTGTCACGTCATCACAAATATATTGTAATAACATAAACAACATCACCACCATACAAATAAAACTCACAAAAACTAAAATGTCACACACAACAACAACTTCCACACCTTCCACAACTTGATCGTTGCCAAGACCGAAATATCCCTTTTCTCCACCTAGCACGCGTCTTCATAGGTCGTGTGTAACGAGTGTGGGAACCCGCGCGATGCAGCGGGATTGCTTTTGTAGCCGTGAATTTGGATAGGGACTATTTTTGCCAAATTGCTATAAAGGACTTACTTTGCAGCGGCACTTAAACCTTAGGGACTATTTTTGCCAACTTGGACTTACTTTGCAACGACACTTAAACCTCAGGGACTATTTTCGCCAACTTTTGAAAGTTGGCAATTAATGCTTGCATTTGCAAGCACTGTTGCTCGCCTTTTAGTTAATATATATAATAGTCAAGATGCGTCTTCGAGGCCTTGTTACGTGTCTTAATAGCCTTATTACTACTAGTCTTAACTACAATGCATTTGCAAATTTTTGTAAAGCTTCAACAATATCAGTACAGAATGTAACATACAAAAATATTAGCATCATTATCATCTTTAATAGTTTTATCCGGATGAGAATCAAAACTTAAATATCATAAACTAAATGATAATTATTTAAAAAGCTAATTTCATTTTTCTCCAAAAATAAAACAATGATTAAGGTTGCCTTAAAAAAAGTGACTTCCACATTTGCCCTACCTAAAATTATGCTACGTCATTAAAAAATTGACACATGTTTCGTTTTCAAATATATAAAGTACATATGTGTAAGCTAGGGGCATTTAATTTGTTGTGCGACCGATGGCTTATAAAATTGTGTGATTTTTTTTATCTTTTGATGAGAAAATTAAAAAAAATAAAAAATAAAAAATTAATTAAATATTCAAAACCAACCATTACCAACACTACAACCCACCACCGCCCTAGTGAGATCAGTTCGGTTTTGGGACAGGATTCGGGAGTCGGTCGGTTTTGCTCACCCCTAGCGTAGAGGGTTCATTTGTAAAAAAAAAGTGAAAACTAAAAATACACAACATATTTTTTCAAATAAATAGGTCGTACTTTGTAAATTGTTAAAGATACACAATATATTTTCAAATAATATTCGATCAAGCTAATATGTATCGCAAGTGAGTTACCAAATTTCACCCTTGATTGAAAGTTACATCGATGGTCCCCCAAACTGGACCAAATTCGCGCAATTAAACCTATTTTGGTAAAACTCGTTAAATTTTCTTTAAAAATACTTTTAATTTTTTTTTCTTAAAATCTACTTAATATATATTTTTTAATTTATAATTTTAAAAAAAATGAATAAATTTTTTTATACACTTTTTTCAAGTTTTTTTTAATATGATTTTCAAAAAATATTTTTTCGATTTAAAAAAAATACGTTTTTTTTAATTTTATTTTTTAATCTAATTTTTTTAAAAAAAGTCTTTTCCGGTTTAAAAAAATTATGTTTTTTTCTTTTTCTTTTTTAAATATGATTTTAAAAAAGTTTTTTCCGATTTAAAAAAAAGTGTATAAAAATCAGATTAAAAAAAGTGTATAAAAAAATTATCTAATTTTGTTTAAAAATTATAAATTAAAACAAATATATTTTAAGTAGATTTTGAAAAAAAAAAATTAAAAAATTTTTTTTTTTAACGAGCGTTACCAAAATAAGACTAATTGCCCGAATTTGGTCCAGTTTGAGGGACCAACGGTGTAACTTTTAATCAAAGGTGACGATAACCTCATGGCGATAATCTGATATTAAACATCGAAGATTATTTGAAAAAAAATGTGTATCTTTAACAATTTACAAAATACATTACGTAAAACCTATTTATTTAAAAAAATATGTTACTTATTTTTTTAGCTTTTACCCGTAAAAAAAATAGGTGGGGGAATAACCTCTCCATTTTATTTTATTTTTGGGCATAAATGGATTTGGCTTTTATTCAAATCTGACATGTTATGACCCGTTTTCAAACGCAAAGTTTTGGTCAATATCTTTTGTAAATAAAATAAACAGTCAATAGTTGAATTATAGGTACGCGCCATTATTCCAAGTCCCAATACCACTTTACAGCCTTTCACTTAGTTAAAGCATTAACTAATGTAATAATCAAGTATGTTAAGTAATTTCTTGCCCAAACCCAAAATAACTAGAAAAACAACCAATGTTAAATTAATTTTAGAGTAAATTACACTGTTCGTCCTTGTGGTTTTCTGCGTTGTGCGAGTTTAATTCACTTTACCAAAAAATTCTTGCCGTCGTCGCCCTAAGTGTGAAACGTTATGCACCGTTCGTCCCTTGACCAAAAAACGTTAAGTTTGACCGTTAAATACCCATCATGTGACTTGCACATGAGGGTAAATTCGTCATTTCAACACAATAAGGACTAACGGTGTAGATATAGTTCCCCATTCCTCTCATTTTTCACCTATTCACTCTCTCTCTTAAAAATTTACTTCTCTCTCTCTCTCTTAATATCCGGTCACCGGAATCTTTCTCCGGTCACCATCTCTGGCGGCCACCAAATCTCACCACCCTTCTAAAGTGGTAGATCGGGTCCTTGTGACTCCATTTTTGCAACACACGCGCTACAAATCATGACGACGCTCCTTAGATCTCGAGTTAAAGGTTCGGATTTCTAGGGTTTTCTATATTAAGGGTTGTGAATCTGTTTGGGTTGCGTACGGGAGCCACCACCGCCACTGTGGTCGCAGCCGCCACATCTAATCTTGTATAAGAAGGTTGCTGGTGCTACAAAACATGTGATTGGAAAGCTTTCGAAACTGATATTGGGAGATCAATGCTCCTCCTCGTGCTAGTGTCTAAACTAAAGGATTAATGGTGGATTTGAAATCTGTTAAATATTGCATTTGATTTTATATGTTTTTTGTTTATTACTGTAGTAGTTTGCAAGATTAGTGTAGAGGTAGCTTAGAAGCTTTGTGCCATTTTAGCCTCATGGACTTGTAACAGAATATGATGGGTTCTATTTTGCTATATATATATAGTTGTTCTTCTTTCCTTTGATTGGAGTAAATTAAATCTTTAGCCACCATCATTGGTATTATAAAGATTTAATTCACATTGCATCTTTGAGTTATTGCTCTTCGACTCCTAAATTTGAAAAAAAGAATGTTTAATGGTAAAGTTGATAATAATTAGAATAAAATCATTATTGGTGTTATTCTAGTTCATAATGAAATATATAAACTGCTTGTTGCTTCTGTGCTATTTAAAAAATATATATTACCTGTTTAATCATCTGAACTTGTTACCGTAGCAATTACCTAACCCCATATGGTCTCGGCAAGACATTTGGAGGTTTTGGATTGTTGGTGTTTGATTGAGGTGGCCGGAAAAATTGACGGCTGAAAATAATGATGGTGAGGATGATGAATGGTTGTGTTTGTATGTGTGTTTGTGTGTGGTCTTATCCACATAAACTACACCGTTCGTCCTTGCACCGTTAGTCCTTATTGTGTTGAAATGACAATTTACCCTCACAAGTCACATGATGGGTATTTAACTCAAACTTAACGTTTTTTGTCAAGGGTGCATAACGCTTTGCACACTTAGGGCGTCTGGTGCAATTTTTGGTCAAATGACGAAAGCCTGCGGTCAACGCAAACCACAAGGACGAACGGTGTAATTTACTCTTAATTTTATGATAGTTTGATGGGTTCTAAAAAGTATATTATTTACCTTTGTAAAGTGAAATGATTAATTATTTGGTCGTTAACAATCCTTTGTACGAATAAATTTAACGACAATTCAATAAACTTGAATATATTTATTTTAAAACATGACTTGTTACATGAAAAAAGGTAAACAAGGACAAAAAAAGTTGAAAAATGAAAACCATACATGAAATATCACGTATATAGCAAAATTAGAAATAGCTATAAATTTTATAAAAGTTGAATCCATATTTACCATTAATGTCAATATATTATTGGTAGTATTTTTATTTAATAAACTTCCTAATACTTTAATGAAAAATTCATATATTAATGTGGTATAAAAAAAAATTATTGATTTAATTAATTGTCATTTTCCTACTTTATTTTTCTCACCTTCTTCTTTTTGCAGAACCCTAATTTTCATTTCTTGAAATTGTTTCTAGCAACCAAACCAAATATTTCTTTTTGTCTTTCATACAATATTATAAAAAATTTTTTATCTGTTTATAATTTATGTTGTATGTATGTTTTAGTAGACCCTTTTAGCTCAAAAATGTGTTAAATATATCTTATGATCAAGGTTTAAGTAATTAGTTAATTACTGTTAGGGTTTAAGGATTTTACATTTTTACTGAAAAAAAACATATTTTTGTTGTAAAAAGACAATAAACAAATGGAAGGTACAGAAGTGAATCTTGGTTCAGGTGTTGTGTCCGTACAACCAGCAGAAGTGGTGACAGGTCAGCAAGAAAGATTCAGTGGGTCACCACATGTGGTGACAGGTTCAGTTGTTGTGTCCGTACAACCAGCAGAAGTGGTGACAGGTCTGCTAGAAAGATTCAGTGGGTCACCACAAGTGGTGACAGGGCAGATGGGTGTAGTGACACCTGGCAAGAAAAAGATGGGAAGGCCAAGAAAATATGGACCTGATGGTTAGCCTTTTGTTGCTTTGTCTCCTATGCCGATTTCGGCTTCGATTCCGATTTTCGGAGATTATTCGGGCTGGAAACATAGTCAGGGGAAGCAGTCTGTTAGTTCTATTAGGAAAAAACAAAAGTCTGATTTTGGCACTTCAGGTAAATACATATTTTCTTCAGTTTACCTAGTACTATTGTAGTAATAATATTTTGTGTAAAGTTTTATGTTGTTTGATGTGCATTTTGAATGTTATTGCTGTAACAACAATTGGCTAAGTGAGGTCAAAATACCCACTTATTGGTGCACCTTGACATGTAACTCCTAGTGTCTTGGGTAATATAGTATTTAAGTGAGATCTAAGCTCCGACACCTACTGTTGTTCTAAGAAGGTCAAACCACTTGGTCAGAGAAAGTCGGTGAATATTGGATCTTATAACTTTGATGAGCTTTAAGGTAGGACCTGGATCCTAGATGGTGGGAGCAATTAACGGGCCTATGCAAATTTGTTATTTTGTTGTTATTGCAGTGCATTTCTTAAAAAAGAGATTTGTTATGGTAGTGACTCATTGTATACATATCTCGTGCGCAACATTAGAACATGTAGTCCTAAACATCACCATCCTCCAATTATTGTTCAAAAAGTCATTGGGTTATAGCATAATGTTGACATCACATTTTCTTACAATTTATTACTACTCGCTTAGTTGAGAGAATATGTATGCAGTTTGGAAGTTTCTACCTTCGTTTTTTATGGTGAAAGATTGCAATCACCTAAAAGAGTAGCTGTATGATTTCGAAAGGGTCACTTCATTTTCTTCAGGATACGATTAAATGATATTTGCGTGAAATAAATTTCAAACAAACATAGTATATAGACGACTCGGCAATTTACCTGCATCTATGGTGGTTGTTTGTCTTTCATTACATTTCACTACTTTTGATTCCTGTTATTAAAATTATATTTCTGATTTAATGTTGTAGGCGAAAGAGTGGGATACCCCTTTGGTGCTAATTTTACTCCCCATATGATCACAGTAAATGTTGGAGAGGTACCTAATTAGTAATTACATGAAATTAATACGAAGATACATTTGATTTTTTTTTTTATCTTATACCATACTTATTAGACGCGTTTACAGGACGTTAATATGAAGATTATATCCTTTGCTCAACAAGGGTCTAGAGGTATCTGCATCCTTACTGCAATTGGTACTATCTCAAATGTTACCCTCCATCAGCCTAACTCAAGTGGAGGTACTTTAACATATGAGGTGCGACCCCTTTTCTATGTATTTCTATCATCTTTTTGTCTTTCCTAACTGTCAAATAACCATTATTTCCGATTGCAACGCATAATTCAAATCAGGCTTCATATCATCAGTTAAAACGTACGTGTTTTTTGAGTAAGAACGTTCTTTAAATGGATAATAGTGAAATTTCAAGACTAACCTCGCTGTTGAGTAGACTTAGCAAGCGAGACTCATTTACCCTAAAATGTTAGTATTAGTTTTTTCTTAAAATATACATCTATGGGATTAGGTTCTGATGTTAAAACTTAGCCCAAGACAAAACGGTTCAAATGGGTCGAGAGTCTGCCACAATGGCTAGAAATGCTTAGAGCATTGTAAGTTGCAACATCAAAAGAACTTGTATTATTGCATTAGTATATTTCTAAATCATATTTTATTCTTATTTGAAAGGCTTTCGTTCTTTATGGAGTTTATAAAACGGAGAAGAATGTGTTGACCCATAATTTAAGTTACTCATTCTGACCCAACCCACCCTAACTTCACCGCTGTTTTTAACTTCCTTAAAAACAGTTAAGCTTGTAACTTGTTGGCTGTCAGTGGTTGAGTTTTCAATACTCTTGTTACCAACTTTCAAGTATGTTTATATTTGTGTGATTGGTGCAGGGTCGTTTCGATATTCTTTCTTTATCTGGATCATTCATGCCTAATGACATTGGAGGGGTAAAAAGTCGATCTGGTGGGATGAGTGTTTCTTTAGCAGGCCCAGATGGACGTGTTTTAGGCGGAGGACTTGCTGGTATGCTGGTGGCTGCTGGTCCAGTTCAGGTTTTATATCCTTCCATACATTTGAAATGGCTCTAATTTGTTGCTGCCTGTAGTAGCAATGTATGATTTGTAAGCTTTGTTGAAAAGAGGCGAAAAGAGGCGAAATACGGTATTTGCCTCTATGATTTGTAAGCTTTGTTGAAAAGAGGCGAGTGATGAATGGAGGATTGCCTCTGGAAGGCACCAAGGCTATAAGGAAAGACAAACTGGAAGGCACCCATATTAGTCTCGTAAAGCATTAGTAAGTATGTTGGTTTCATAATAAGAATTTTGTGGTCACTTGAGTTTTGAGATATAAAAAGAACTTTAATCGAGTTGATTCATATCAACGTTAGAGCATCAAAGACCATTCTTGTTTTGTGAATATTTATCTAGCTCACAACATCAAAAGTATCACATAGTATAATACAGTAGAAATTTTAGTGGCTTAAAGTGTAACCTAGTTATATAAGATGACTTAAAGTATAATTGCTCAGCGTGCAACGAAAATAAAGAGGCTTTACATAATTCGAAATTATAGGTCATGTACCCGCTCATTTCTATAAAAGATGGCGAGGGGATACTGTTGGTACCATACAAGAGGTAATTGTATCTTATATTCTTTGTAGCCTTACATAGTAATCTGGTTAATAAATAAAGTAGTGTTGAGAGGTGATACTTGTGTTCACGTTTCTTTAATGTTTGATGGAGGTTTTTTCCAACATTATTAGATTACCACAATGTATAAACTAACAGGCAATCACAATACATATATGTATTAAGCAAAATTTACGACAAAAGTTTCTTTAATATCTCTGATGTATTTTAGGGTCTGGGATTTCACTTAACTGCGTCACATGATCTCTTCCATTACGAGTTCTGGGTTTGTAAATTTCATAAATTTATATAGTTCTTGTTGGCTATGTTCAACCAAAATAATCACCTTCATAATACTGGTATTATTATGTACATCTTTCCCAAATGCAACATGCTTGGGTGAGCTTTGCCATGAGAGAAAGCTGCATTGTTACAAGGATTCCAACTTGACCGGAAGGAAAAACATACAGCAACACCCCACACACCTTTTTGAAACGATCTAATTAAGCAACCATAGAAGGTGCCAGCTGAATCGAAATGTTGTGAACTAAAACAATTATGAGCAGATACTGCAGGAGTACACCTCATCTGTTATATACACTTATGAGTAGCAGTTGCACTTCATCTTGTGAACTAAAACTTGATGAGGTTGAGCTGTGGCAAGGCCAAGGTGGACCCATACTCAGGAAACATATCCAAAATGAGTTTCGTAACATCATGTTTCATTGTGAATTTTTACATTTTTTACAATTAAAAGCTTGTTTGTCATGTTTCTGCTCATACCAACAAAAGACCGTCTTGACCCGCCTATCTTGTCACTTTTTTATGTATTGTGATCGTTTTTTAACTGAAATTTCTACATGGTGCAGTGCACTCATGGACTGTGTAAGGTGTGAGAAGTGTCGTCTTTGAGGAAAACTTCAAGTTCTTGGGCTTGGAATTGCATTGAAGATATTGTTCTCTATCGATGATCAGAGGAACCCGGACCCGCACGTGAGTATCTTATATTCTTTTCAAGCTGGTCTCAGTGAAGGTCCTTTCTTTTTTTAAAAACACTATTTGTAATTCTGTTATTACAGCTCAGTTACAAGGAAATGAAGTGATTGCTTTAATTATTCTGCTAAATTGCCTATCAGAATCCATTACATATGTTACTACAATAAAACTGCCCGCTGCAGATATCAGTTTGATTAACCAAGCTTGGGGAGTGATGGCTGCTTGGTACACTTTTGTTCATAGTTCACCTTTTCCCGCTTCAGATTCATCTGTATTTGAATTAAAACTTTTGAGCTGGTTTTTGAGGTGGAAGAACCTGTTAAAAACTAACTGGCCATCGTTAACGCTGAACTAACTGAAGTTGAAGATGATAACAATCGAGTGAAGAAAAGAACTTTCTTGTTCATGGTTCATATGTTTCTGCATTTTCAGACATTACGCTTCAGTGTAAATGGTTCAGTATTTAGACATTAGACATTCGGATTTGGTATCAGATTTCAAGCCATGACACTTGCAAAAAGCAAACACGCTTATAAATACTCGTTTGTATTGAAGCCGCTCTATGCAAGAGATATGCATCGACCTTTAGTTGGGTTCAATATTACAGGAGGATTAGATGGTCTGAATAGAGAGGATGAGGTCTTCCATAATCTGTAATTGAATGATAATTGAATACTTTGAGAAGGAAATGTAGTACTTTGAGAAGGAATTGTGTTGTAGCTGATGTATTAGTAGATTCCTTATGTTCTGTTATGAATGTTGTAGTCAGTTATGTTGCAGCTTCTAATGATTATGGCATGTCATAATTTTCAGTAGTCAAGCAAGAATGCTTGCACATATGAGTTTTGGAGTTGATATAAGTTTACCTTTTCACCAAAAAATTTAAGTTTATGTTGAACACTTGCGATCAAGGGCTCGGCCAACATACATTTCTCAATCTGATAATGTAGTCTCTAGCTAATGTAAACATACATTTGAGCACAAAATTGAATGGTTCTTTTTATGAGAATGAACACAGTATATACAAAACAACAAAAAGAAGCTGAAAAAACTAGAGTGCAACAACAAAAGAATATTGAATCCTTGAAATATATTTGAATATATCTTTAATGAATCGGAAACAAGTTATAATTTCGCCTGGTTAGTCTTTTAGGTGCCGATTTCCCTTGAAACACTTAACATCATGTGGTTATCACGTACCCATTTGAGTTGACCCGTTGAATCATTGTCAATTGCTTGTAAACAGGAGATGTCCACCAGTTGGCTTTGGATGGAATGGCACACTGTCTAATGCTAACAGGTTCGTTCCACTTACAAGCTCTAGCTCTCAAACTACTGATAGTAAGCCGCAAAAGGTGCGCAGGTCCAATCGCTATGACTAAACCACCTCTTGTAGCCCATTATTGGCATTCCATAAAGAGCGAGAACTCAAAGATGCTGTAATAGTAGTCATACAAAGATATAAGTTGTTTTCAAGTTGGTTATTCGAAGTGCTTGTCTGATAAGTAGTCTTAATAAACAATTCCAAACACCCACTCTAGAATGTAAAGTGATCCTAAATAATGCATCTAATTCTAATATCATTATATGGCCCCATAAACATAAATATAGAAATTAGTCTCATTATCCCCAAACACTAGAAACTACGAGGACAATATGGGTGTTGAGCTAATGCTCGTGATGACTCAGCCGCTTCGCTTAGGAGAGTGTCCGACAATGATGGGAAAATTGATTGTTTTCTTGAAACTAATCTCAATAATAACCTACTCTACTAACCGTTTCAGGGCTGGCCCTAGACCTAAAAAGTTGCGACTTGAGAAAAATGAACTAGCCTACACCACTCGGCTCCTTTGGGTTATAAACTAATCATGATAACACAACAATCACATAATCACTTTTGAAACATAAAACCAAACACCCCTCGTTCCCCACCTTCTTAAATAAGTCAAAGACCAAAACCTATAAAAAAAAGTTATAATAACCAACATTAAAAAACTCAAACAAAAAAGCTTAAGACCAAACACAAAGTTATTAATTATATGTTGGTCACAATTTAGTGAAAGAAGCAGTTAGCTACATTGTATGGCAACACTATTCAGTGGGTTGCCCGCCAAATACTAGCCGAATTCAACCATCTTTATCTGGTAACTTATGCTCGGAAAATATAAATACACAAAAAATATATCTTCATCGTAACAAAGCCTCCCTTACTTTCAATAAATAAAATCAAAACTGCCTATTTACTTATTATGGACTTCATTGCTTTGAGGGTTGTTGAATAAGGAAAAAAATATAGATATACATTCCAATCTGATATAGTTGTAGACTAGTAGCTATTTTTTCATAAAGTTCAAACTTCAAGCTTGCAAGTTGTCTTTCTAATATTAGCACAAATAATGCACCTTTTATTTTATAGAAGCTTGTGGTATTCATGTAGAATGAAGTGTACATCTTGGCATATGTTATGTTTATTCACATAGTCACAGCTACAACAAAGATCATGCATCACTTAGTATGGGTCTTGTAGTGCCTAGTAAATTGTAGTGCCTAGGTTTGAGTAGTATCATATAATCACCGAAAAGCACCTCAATTTTTTTGAACAGGAAAATGAAACAAAATTAGCTATCTAATAGAAGTCATTAAGAGAATGCAAAACCCAAGACCAGACAATTAAACTAGACCGTTAAACGAGAATCATGTAGCTCGAGGATTTAAAACCTTAAATGAACATAATCCATTATGTTTTAAAACATAGCATGCACTGCTGTATGGTATGGGGCGTTCGGATAAGCGAGTTTCAATAACATCAATTTCGATAGCAAAGGGTTCACTTGATCATAACTATTCATAAGGGGTATCAATTGAGTAATATGGTGATGTTTGTGTGTCGGTAGTGCAGTCAATTCTAGCATGACCGAACTTAAATCCGGTGAATAACATCATGTTTACTATTTCTATTTTGCCCATTTGATATCTTGATAAGTACTTTCGGTTAAAACTTAACCTCTAGCAATCATAACAAAAATCATTGTTTGGGGAAAAAGACTGACCAAATACTAAGAAACGCATAAGATAAATTGCTACCCACATGCATATAGGGGTGAGGATGGACTTGACACTCACCTTGTTCATCTTTGATTCTTTGCAGGCTTGTGGAGTTCACTTTCACTTACAGCTAGCTCAAAGTCACCGGACATGCCCATTATTCACACTGATCCTTATAAATTCCTAGAGCATTGCACATGTGAAGAAAACTTACACATTTCATCAAACACCTAATTTAAAAAAAAAAATTGCACATGTGAAAAAACTTACACATTTTATCAAACACCTAATTTTATAAAAAAATAAAAATTGCACATGTGACATGAAAACATACACATTTCATCAAAAACCTAATTCTATTAAAAAAATTGCACATGTGAAAAAACTTACACATTTTATCAAACACTTAATTTTATAAAAAAATAAAAATTGCACATGTGAAGAAAACTTACACATTTCATCAAAAACCTAATTTTATTAAAAAAAAAATCACATGTGAAGAAAACTTAAACATTTCATCAAATACCTAATTTAAAAAAAAATAATAAAAAAAAATCACATGTGAAGAAAACTTGCACATTTCATCAAACACCTAATTTTATAAAAAATAAAAATTTCACATGTGAAGAAAACTTAAACATTTCAACAAACACCTAATTTTTAACTCCAAAGTTGGTGGTTGGTAAAATTATTTCTTTTATAATTTTCTACCAAAAGAACTATAATAACAGATGCACATACCTTATTCCATATATACCTAGTCAATTGTTTGGCATCGAGCTTTTTGAAGTATTTAGTGTTTAGAATATAATATAATACTTGTGTGGCACAGAGCTTAACTTTTGGATTCTCTTTAATGGTCATATTTAAAATGCTAATAATATAAAGATTGCATACCTTATACATCAGTTTAGACATAAAACTACGTTACCAAATGCTATTATAAAAGCGGTTGTCGTCATTCTCCAATGGGCGTGAAGAACATATAGAACATTTCTTCACATGTGAAGGGCATTCGATATCCTTTCTTAGCATGTGAAGATTGATACAATTTTGTCCTAGTCGATGAAAAAAGTTCACAGCTTTCACATTATTGGTGCAGGTTTTTATAGAACATATGGTATACATTTAAAAAGAAGCATAAAATTTCAATAATGATTGAAGAAGTTGCTCACATGTGAAAATTAAATATAGTTCTCACTTTCAATAAACCAAACAAACGCACAAACAATAAAATAGACCATTTTTGGCGTCATAATCTCTAAATTGCAAAAGTTGACAACATCTTAAGCGGGATCGATGAAAAATCCTAAAGAATCATTGAGCAGTGACGAACCACCATCAAAGACAACTATATTCACATGTGAAGATAAACTATACATTTTATCGAACACTATGTGCATTGATAGACCACCATCAAAGACACATTCATCTAGAATCTATGTCATCATTTTATTCATTAACATACCTAATTACAAAATATATATAACAGAAAAAAGAATTTATCTATAATCATCAAATTAAGTAAAAATTATGAATCAAAAACTTAATTCATACATACTCAATACCTCAATTTGAAATAATTGTTGATTTAACTAGATTCAAAGAATATATACTTATAACGGTTAATTATGGTGGTGGACGGTGATAAGTGATGATGATGATGATGATGATTATCGGTGGAGTATAGTGGTGATTGGTGATGATTACGGTGGAGGATGGTGGTGATCGACGATGATTGCGGTGCACGGTGGTGATCTGCGATGGTTGTGGTGAAAGTTGGTGTTGATGAACCTGGAGAGAGTATATTTGTTTTCACGCTTGAAAATGTGAACTCTGTGTGTTTTTCTCTTTTATACCAACCTTCAAAATTAAAGTATGAAAATGCATCTCTTAATTGTATATTTAGTGTAAATATTGGGTTGATCTTAAGCTGTTGGTGATATTAGGATGGGATTAGATGGAGGGTCAGGATCACTTCTCGCGTTCTCACTAAAATTAGGCTTCTCATTTGAACGCTTGTCTATATATATATATATATATATATATATATATATATATATATATATATATAGTGTATCTTTATTAAGAGAACCATTAAGTCGCGAGCTGAGAACTCCCATTGTCAATCGAATTTAGCAAACCTTTTTTTTTAAATTAATATAATTAATTCGTAAGGGCATTATGGGTATTTAACATACACATAATCTTTAACTGAAAATTCAAAATCCTAGAATCATTCTCCACTCTCCTCTCAAAACCTAAAAAGCGCCTCCTTCAAACCCTCTATACCGCCTCTCTCTAAACATGATGTTCGGCCATAAAAAAACTTCACCAATATCTCCATAATCGTTTTATGATGAATGGTATAAAAAAGTTTGAACCTCACGGTGGTGGGCTGCGTTAAATAATAGATCCGGTGACCTTTATTGCGGTTGAATGCGGTTGTGGGTGATAAAGATGAAAACAAATTAATTTGAATCAAATCCGAAGTCACAAGAGGTACACATATTTTTCATAAAAAAGATATCAAAACTTTTCTTATGGTTATCTCATCTGTTAATTCTTTTATATTCTTTGTAGCCATGATTATTGATAGTCTATATTTTGTGGTTATTGATTATGATTTTGAATCCCTATTATGTGCTTATAACATGAAATGTTGCTGCCGTTATGAGTATCGAGACGATTGTGTTCTAGGTGGAATTAAAAATGCAGTTTTATGAATTGAAACTGGTCCACTTTTGGTTTACTATATCGTTGAGAAACTATATAGTTATTGAAGCTTTGATTCCTAAGTACATGTTAACTGTTGTCTATTAAAAGTCTGTTAAAGCATTGTTATGTTCCCTTTTTGTTTAAATATATTTTTTTATCTTCACAGTATATGTTTTACCAAGGGAATATAAGTGGTGTGCATGTATGTAATTTATGGCACTTCAACAAAAACTAAGGGAATAAATGTGTGCACATATGGTTTGTGATTGATATAAAATCAATGGAATGGTGTACATGTATGTTATTTATTTTCCTTTAAGAAAGTATAGGTAAGTTAAATTATGTGACGATGTAGTTTTATAATGGTCTATTTATTGTATTAGTTTTCGTTTCTTTTCATCTCGTACATGTATGTTATTTATTTTCCTTTATGGAAGTATAGGTAAGTTAAATTATGTGACGATGTGGTTTTATAATGGTTTACTATATCATATTTGTTTTCTTAAAGTGTGTATAATTATTTATAGGGTCAATTGCATATATACCCACTAAAACTTGCATATTTGCATATATACCCAAAACATGCTTAAAATGCATTGTACATCATGCAATGAAAACTTGTATTATGGGGAAATATGCAAGTTTTTAAGTTTTAGCGGGTATATATGCAATTCCCCCTTATTTATATTCAAACAGGTGACTAGAAGAAAAGTACGAGATATTGCCAATGTCCTGTATGGTTTTATGTTATTATGAAAGGACACCGTAAATAAAACATTCTTATGGATGTAAGTGTTTTTTTTTTTCCATGGCCATGTTTAGCTTCTACTTTTGTGAACATATGTATCTTACATTACATTTTGGATCAACTGTTTAGAGGCATGAGGACAAGAAGGAAAGAGTTGAGGGCTCGGGCTAAGATGTAGTAGTATATTTAAACGGGCTGGGGCAAAAGATGTAAGTATGTTTAACATATATGTTATTGTATTAACATGTATGTTTTTAACATGTTTTTTCTTGGTTTAACGTTTGTTTTTGGTTTAGCATATATTTAACATGTATGTTCTTGGTTTAACATGTATGTTTTTAACGTGGTTATACAAATAATTTTAATTTAATGGTTATAGTTTCTTTATTTTCCATTTAACATGTATGTTCTTGTTTACGATAAATTTACATTATCTAGAAAACACATAGGCACTTTACTATTTGAAAAACATAAATAAAAAAATTAAATTTAGGCCTTCATACATGTGTTTATACGTGTGTATATTAGTTTGCGTTTATTTTTCCTAATTTTTATACTTTTCTTTGTATCAGATGTAACTGAATTGAAAGAATGATGACAGCAGTGTGCACTTTTGTCCGTCTTACGAAACATTGAAAGGGCGTGCACATATGTCCAACTTCGAACTTTGACAACTACGAGTGTGCGTATATATGCGACTTACGAAAATGTTGATAACAAGGAGTGTGCATATATATTGCGTTAAATATTACTTGTACACACGCGTGTATAGATCGATTAGATTCATGTATTTACTTCTTAGAAAATTGTGTTTAATTGTATATCAATCGATATTGAATTTTGTATTTAACATGTATGTTCTTGGTTTCATGTAAACTTACTTATTTAGAAAACACGTGTATGACTTCACTAAAAAAACATGTATGAAAAAACTATTCCAAAATACCAAAATAATAAAATTAATTCATAAAACACATATGCACTTAAATCGGTTTAAAACATGCATGTTCTAGAAACAAAAACGCAAAAAAATAAATTATTAAAAACCGAAAATTGAATGTTTTTAAAAAATAGGATTTATTTATTTTAAAAAATAAAAAATAAATAAAATTGACTTTTACTATTATACCCTTTTGGATTAAATAAAAAGGTTTAATAATTCAAAATTCTATGTTGCATTGACATGTTGACAATATGCATTTCTAGATACATAGGGGTTACCATGATTCTTAACAGACGGTTCCAAAATAAAGGTCCCCTATATATATATATATATATATGTGTGTGTGTGTGTGTGTGTGTGTGTGTATATATATATATATTTACACATAAGCTGCAAGACTCCCTTTGAATATCCTTATTTGTCATCATCAGTCCATCAACCACATCTTTTAACCAATATTGACAGAAATGGTTCTTGTACTTATTTCCTGCAAATAAACAGTAAACAAAACATATTAAGTAAATAAGTTTAACTTGCTTCTTTCAAACAATTACATATCCCCTAATGTTCAAATCATTAACAAGAAATGTAGTAATAAAATATTAACGGAGTAAAATAAAGTTAAAAAGGTTAATAAGAAACTGTAGTTTTATTTCACGATCAGATTTATCGTAGTTGAAATAAGAATAACATGTTCGACAACGAAAGTTATAAAACTTTCAACTGTTATAAATCTTGTAATCAACAACCTGCAATCAAATATAGATATAGAAATATGTACGTGAGAGGGAGATAGCATAGAAAAGAGATGGATGCAGTAATCTTATATCTATCAGTAAGTAATTAGGGTTACAATATTACGTAGTAGTATTTATATAGAAGTAATAGGGGTAAAAAGTATAAATATGTATATATATTTGTATCTAACAAAAACAATAATTTAAAGTTTTTATTATAAAAACTTTTAAAACTTTCTTTTGTGACAACCGTCACCCGAACGATTCGACGATTAGTTACTTTGTATCAGTTTTGACGTGTGATTAGTCTCTAAGATACTTTAAGAGTTAAGATTCTATATTAAATGATACTCATTTGATGCTTATTTGATACTTAATTGATTCCGTGCCTTGTTGTGACGATTCGATACCATAAGTGTACGACTAACTTTACCGTTATTAGCTGTTACGGAAATGTCGGATTTAAATATTTTTGGTCAACTTGGGGATGTTTCACAAAAGTGAATAACTTGTCGTTTCGCGTTAAAAATAAAAATATGAAAATGTTATGTTTAAAAATTTTGAAGGGTATTTCGGTAATTAAAAGTTAAAAAAAAAAAAAAAAAAAAAAATTTTAGGAAAAGATGTTAGGGAATGGGGTGATATCCCCCTTTCCCCCATCTTTTTCCTCTCATTCTTCACTTTCAACCTCTCT
This sequence comes from Chrysanthemum makinoi, assembly GCA_910596185.1. NCBI lineage: Eukaryota > Viridiplantae > Streptophyta > Magnoliopsida > Asterales > Asteraceae > Chrysanthemum > Chrysanthemum makinoi. Next base: position 226,797,573 of record OU343218.1, read on the forward strand.
CTAAAATCACACACACTTTCTTTTCTCTCTTACTTTCTCACTCTAAAACCATAACATTCACTTTCAAGCAAGATTTTCACAAGCAAACCTGTTTTCATATATAATTTTTGGTAAGAATCAAACCTTGTTTTCAGATCTAAAAAGCTTATCTTTAACCACCATTTTCGGTTTTAAAATGCCATAAAAGGTTCGATTTTTGTATGTTTTCGAGCATAAAAACGTTATAGAAACATTTATTTACCAAAACCGCACCTATTGATGTCTTAAAAACGTGTTATAATCGTTGAAATCAGATTTCAGATCTCGAAATTGTTCATCAGCTTGAAGGGTCGAGTTTATCCTATGGTCGAGTTTGTCACTGTAGCTCGAGTTTATCATATGGTCGAACTTATTACTGTACTCGAGTTTATTCTAATTGGGCTACTCGAACTTATTTTGATTAGGCCTAACGAACTTATAATTTGGACTCGAACTTAAATGGATTTTGGCACCAACTTAATAAATTAATAACTTAAGGGTGCGAGTATTTTAACCAGTTAAACAACTTTCCGGTGATAACGTTTTCAGACGAACCAAGTAATGGCATTTCCAAGGACACTAATAATGATGTATTGTTGTGATGACTTAAGACTTGAACTTAATTATGTATTAGGGATACTTTACACTTGATACTTGACAAGATACCGTACCCGTACACTTACAGACGAGCAGTTTCAGGTGAGTCTTCGTAGCCCCTTTTAACTGTTTTTCCCGGGGTGAAAAGGTGCTCAAATTGAACTGTTTATACCTAAATGTTTTTCCGTATTGATAAATTGTTTTATGTGTTTACATGTACAATTGGTATGCCTTTAACGTCTTATTAGTGTGGTAGGTACGCCGCTGGTACACCTTATATATAAGCACTTGTAGGATGATAGAGGTAGGACCCGTTGGGACATGTGTGCACTGTGTGACGTATGATAGCTGTTAGAGTGTGTGTGCACATACAATTTGAATGCCCTTAATGGCTTGTTAGTGTGGTAGGTACGCCGCTGGTACACCTTATATATAAGCACTAATGAGACGTTAATGGTAGGACGATTGGGATGTGTACGCGCGGTGTTGACTTTGGGACTTAGACGCGCTATACATGTGGTAGGTGTCCACCTCTGAGATAGCCATTACTTTGAGACTTAGACGTGCTATACATGTGGTAGGTGTCCACCTCTGAGATAGCCATTCCTTTTAGATTAAGACGAGCTATATATGTGGTAGGTGCTCACCATGAAGATAGCAAATCCTTTAGACTTTGGACATGAGACGCGCCTTACAAGTGGGACAATCCACCAATGTGATGGCCAATCCTTTGAGATTCTATACTCGTTGTTACTTTATGATATTGTTGATTGTGATACCAAACCATATGATTTCTGATTCTTGATACTTCATTCTATGATTATTTGATTCGGTGATTCTGTGATTTGGTGACTATATGAACTTGGTGAATCTACTTGATGTGTGTTGATGTGTTCTGATTGTCTACTAACTTATCTTCTTGCGCGAGATGATACTTTATGATACAGATTCTTTGATACTTTATGATACAGATTCTTTGATACTTTTCGGTGCAGGTTCTTTGATTCTTTAAATTCTTGATTCTTGATGAGCGTGGTATGGGACGCGTTCATCATACTATCATACTTTAAAAATGCTATTTTTCTGAAAACCTCTTTTCATTCAAACACTTTTCGGTTAATGGTATTGAAACCGCATTTTCCTTTTACTTAAAAACCTACGAACTCACCAACCTTTGTGTTGACGCTTTTAAATATCCTTTTCAGGTAATCGTTGAGATAGGAGCTCTAAGGACTTTTGGGCTTTAGCAGGACTTCAAGATAGGATGCTAGAAAGGATACTCTGCTATAGCTTTTTGATACATTTTTGATACTTTTGTATGGCTTGTAGCCTTGATTTTCCCCATTTTTGGGTGGTTACTTTATGTAATTTGATACTTTGGTTTGAATGCATTTAGTATTCTCTATTATGTTTCCATGTGTTATGATTTCAGTCATGCTTCGCGTTTCCGCCTTGGCGGTGTGTGACATCTTTTCCCTAAAATCTAAGTCTAATCAAAACTTCCTCTTCATATTTATTCTAGTATACCTATAATCAAATAATAAGAATCAAAATCACTTTAACACACATATAATCAAAGGAGATATAATGTGTATATCTAAATAAAGTTTAAAGGGGCGAATGAATTCTTTTTCAAAGATAACTGCTAGTAGCACGGCGTTGAATTTTTCCCACAATCAAATAATAAGAATCAAAACCATTTTAAAAGTTTGAGTTAATTACACCGATCGTCCCTAACTTTTAAAAATTACATCGATCATCCCTACTGTTTGAAAATCGTAACATGATTCGTCCCCTGCGATTCTGTTAGTTTCAGCCGTTAAAAGGGTCACGTGGATGGCACATGCGACCTAAAATGACTTATATACCCTTGCTAGGGGTGTCAACGAGTCGAGCTTTTAACGAGCTACTCGAGTTCCAGCTCGTTTAAGTCGAGTTCGAGCATAGTAGTTTTCAAACTCGAGTCGAACCCGAACACTAGCTAACTACTCGATTAGTTTCACGAGTCGAGCTTAAAAATTAACATTCGGCTCGGCTCGGCTCGGCTCGTTCGAAAGTTCGTTTAGTTATTCAAGTCGAGCGAGCTATTCAAGCTTCACGAGTCATTCGAGCCCAACGAGGTTAGTTAAAATGAGTTTTATGAGATTTTTAAATATAAGATTAGTTTATTCATGACCATAAATGAGATTATTCGAGCTCGAGTTCGAGTAATTAGACGAGTTTATCGAGTTCGGGCCTTGAAATATAGAGTACAAATGCTATGGAACATAAACGAATATCGAGCTCGAACTCGAACAATAACTAATATTGAGCTCGTTTCGAACACACTTTTTAATAGTTATTCGACCTCGAGTACTTATTAAACGAGCCGAGCCTAAAATTCCTGATATTCGACTCGACTCGGCTCATTGACACCCTTTTAATTTTTAATTAGAGATATATTAATTATTTTTTTGGATCTCTTCAACAACACCACCACCATCATCATCTTTAACAACCCAACACCATTTACTATCCATTGTCTCTATATATATATTCCATACAGCCATCTACTATTCTCGTAATATTCTAAGGAAATATACTCAAGATCTATATTGTATAACCATGTCGCTGACAGGTGAGATTATTATATAAATATGGCGATTCGGGTATTCAGTGTGATATCTTTGGCGAAGGTTCTTTGAAAATAATTCCGTTAAGTGCTTTATTAAATGAAGTAGTATGTCTTGACGGCTGGAAATGGATCTTTGGTTTCAGATTTGGAGTTTTATAATTCCGACAGTAGGAGTTTTATAATAAATCTGAAAATGGACCGTTCAAGGATGCTTCCGAGTTTCATTCCATGGATCTATTTTTGTTTTTTTTTTGTATATATAGATTGTGTGTATATATATGTTTAGATTGTTTGATTGTATATATGTGTTTTAGATTGTGGGTTTCAGAACTGACGGAAGGGACGAACCATGTTACGATTTTCAAACAGTAGGGATGATCGATGTAATTTTTAAAAGTTAGGGACGATCGATGAAATCTGGCCAAACCACAAGGACGATCGGTGTAATTAACTCTAAAAGTTTTTTCGCTAGAGTCAGCCTTACTTGTTAGGGTGTTAGTAATTGTAACACACCCCTTGAAGGTGTCTTGAAACTTCATCAGTCACATCAGACCACACCATAACTACACCACATCCGTAACAATAACCATCTTTTTATATTACAAAAATAATACATTTACATTTTTATATTAAAGTAAAAACCATTTAATATATAAATAAAAAGATAACAAATTTAGATAGCTAAAATAAAAACTTAATTAAAATAAAAGTAAATATTACAATACTTTTAAAATAAATTACCATAAAAACATAAAATAAGAACTAAAATAATTAAAAACTTTTTATTTCTCATCCATAAATTATGAGAAATACCACTTATTTTGATACATTTATCACTTCTATGCATTACTGACTTGTACAGTCTGCTGTATTAACTGTACATAGTAGTAAATGTATCAAAAGTTATGATAGGTATATCGAGTTGATATCAATATAGAACTCATATTTGTCATAGAACAAATGAACCAATCATAACCCTATGATTTTTATCTAAATTATCTAAATCATTTTTCGCTTTTTTTTTTAAAACAACATATCTTACAAACGGTAAATCTTCAAAATATAAAAATACACCATCGTGACGAGAATTAAATTATCTTTCTATAGATATGCACTTTTACGTATTTTAAATAAACATTTTTTTCCAAAAATTCCGTCCGAAAAAATCATATATGATTTTTACGAATCATATATGATTTTAAAAAATCATGTATGATTCGATTTTTACTAATCATATATGATTTTTACAATCATATATGATTCTCAAAAATCATATGTGATTCGTGAAAATCGAATCATATATGATTTTTGTTGACCGAAATTTTGAAAAAAAAAGTTGTTAAAATATATAGTAGTAAGCGTATCTATAGAAAGATAATTTAATTCTCGTCACGATAGTATAATTTTTATCGCGTAACGATTAACGGTTTGCGAGATATTTAATTTTTAAAAAAAAGGTGAAAGTTTATCATAATAAAAAAATGAATGGCTATTATTGGTTGATTGAATCTATGGTAAATTTTGGTTCTATATTGAACTTTTGCCTAGGTATATCACCTCCCATAAATTATATGCTCTGTCAAATAATAAAATAAATAAATCAATGAATAATTTGTTTCTGTCAAACACTTTATTTTAACACTTTCTCAAATATATCTACTCTCTCATCCATATCTATCATCTTCTTCACAAAAATGGAGACCACAAAGCAGGTTCTAAAAAACAAAAAAAGAGAAGAAGAAGAAGTCGGCGTCTAACCATCACAGGGACGGATCTTTTAAGGGACCGGGAGGGGTCCCAACTCTCCCAAATCTTTGAGTTTGTAAAATTTATTATCGTGTCGCCAATTTTAATTTTTTTTCCCATTACCGGCCCCCTCAAAGCCCCCCCAAAAAAGTGTTCAAGTTCCGTCATTGAACCATCAACGTTGGGTGTTCCACGCCACAACGACCCCAGTCCGTAGCAATCCACTCCACCATCCTGGCGTCGTGGTCTTCAACGCCGATGACCCCAACACTACAAAAAATAAGTCAATTATCCATGTTTTTTTAATCATTTATCCACACTTAAATGTGTGTCAAATAAAGAGCAAATGTGGATAAAGATGGTGTGACAAATTAAATATGAAAGTCCACACTTAATAATGTAGACTTTTAAAACTCCACACTTTTAAGTGTGGATAAATTTTTACACCATTTTAAGTGTAGACTTTTGTAGTTTCTAATAATTATTTATATACACTTATAAGTGTGAAATTTTAATTCAATATGGTTTTACACATTTATAAGTGTGACAAACTTTTATAATTTTTCTGTGCTTTTCAAAAACATGGACAATTGATACATTTTTTGTAATGCAAGTGCCAGTACGGTTGCTCTTAATCAAAGCCACTTTAACTAGTTTAAATAAAACAAATTAAGAAAAAAACAATGTTCCATTATTGGTGGTCCTAGTTTATATAAAACAAATTAAGAAAAAAACAATCCTAGTTTATATAAAACAAATTACTATATATAACTATAGAGCGAGCAATATGCAAACATTAATTGCCAACTTTCACAAGTTGGCAAAAATAGTCCCTGAGGTTTAAATGTTGTTGCAAAGTAAGTCCAAGTTGGCAAAAATAGTCCCTAAAGTTTAAGTGTCACTGCAAAGTAAGTCCTTTATAGCAATTTGGCAAAAATAATCCCTATCCAAATTCACGGCTACAAAAGCAATCCCGCTGCATCGCGCGGGTTTCCATACTCGTTAAGAAAATATAACAATGGTCCATTGTTGGTGGTCCTAGTTCATACGAAATTAATCCATGTGTTAGTATCCAAGTTTTTAGGTATCATATTCTCAAGGTCGGCTTTATTATATAATGGATTAGGTAATGACTTTGGCTTTATCATATTCCCAATTTGGGCCTGAGTGTTTACATAAGGTTTTTTTATTAAGAGGGTGTTTGGGATTGCTTATTTAAAACAAAACCACATTTTGAAAACCACGTTTACAAAAAGCATGGGATGAGGTCCAGCTCCAAAACGTCATTTTGTAGGCTATATAACTCAAATAATCACGTTTGAAATATGTTTTGCCAAACACCTAAAATAAATTATCTCCATTTACAAAACGTGATAAGCAGATAAGCAGGTCCATATCGCAACCCCAAACACCCCCTAAAAGAAAAGAAAAAAAAATATAACACCTAAATCATTCATGATGATGCAAGTGAAACAAATTAAACCATTTGTATCTATATACTAAAAGGCGTACATGTTCCCTCACAAAATGTGTTTGGTCAGTGGCGTGTCATTCGTGAGTTTAACATTTAATGCCCCAACAGTGCGCATTTAATGCCCCTATTCTACCACCGCCTTTCTCCCACCTTATTTTACAACCTCTCATTCATTCATCTTCTCCACACACTAATTTCATTTTTAATTCATTCATCAGTTAATAAAGACAGTACCAGAAAGTTCGAACGCCTCTTCATCTACAACAAAAAAAACAGCAACCGAATGATTACGTAAAAAAATCCCTTACTAAAAAATTAGGGGAAAAAAGCGAAATCAAGCAAAAGGGGTTATCAAGAAGATGATTTTGAAAACAATAATTCTTCAAAAGGTAAGATATTTTCTTTATTTTAATCGTATTGGTGTTTTTATCCTAAACAAAGGGGTCTTCGATTTTTCATTGAATTCTGAGTGTTTGTTTGTGTTTTTGATATGGGTTTCCATTGAGTAGAAGAAACAAAAGATCGAACAACCACCAATTTGTAATTGTGAGATAGGTAGTAACCCTAAATTTTATACAATAATTCATAGTCTTTTATAAATTTTATACAATAATCTATAGTCTTTTATTTTATTCTTTCTTCTGAATTTTTTTTTTTTTTATTTATTTTTTTTAAAGCTTTTTTGGTTATTGCAATTTTGCAGGTTACTGAATTTTGACTTCTGAAGATGGCTCTAATTGTTAGCGAAGGGGTGGTAGCCGGAGGCATTTTTGCGGTCTGTTATTGATGGGGTGCATACGGAAGCATGGAATTGAACAGATATATGCTATGGCTGAAAGGTAACAAATTGCTTAAAAAGCATTAGTTTTGGACTTTTGGTTTAATATTCTTATTTTTCTAAAAAAAACAATGGTGTTACAAATAAGCATTTTTGTAGTGGTTAGGATTTATTTGCAAGTGAAATAAGCTGGAAAAGCATATGTGTAAACATAAGTAGTTTTAGCTAATTTGGAAAGCTCACGAGCTCATTTTCTTGGGCATATGAGCTTATGCTCATAAATAAGCGATATCTTGGTATTTAGGAATGGTCACTTTTGGTGATGAGTTGAAATAAAAGTCGTTTTAGGTTGTGTATAAGCTGTGTTTATGCTCACGCACCCATGGCAGCTTTTCTGAACAAACAACAATGTCTTCTTCAAAATGGTGGCGCACAATAACAACCATAAAAACAACCACCTCAAAATCACACTACCACACAATCCAAGCCATACCCAGAGAAATAACAGGCACCCGTGTCTCAATCAAAGACAGAGCACAAGGTCGAATACCCGCCGTCGTATTCGCACAACCAAACACTGCTAATGAAGCTGGCGGTCGGTCTGTTGCCGAGAAACATTTGTTGACCTCTTGAAATGAGACGTGATTCATTGGTCTATTTTGAAAGAAATTGATCTTGATTTTTTTTGTTCTACCAAGTTTCCTATTCAGATTCGGGCTGCTTCGGGTTCGACCGCGTTGCTCGAGTCCGGAAATATTTTGCCTATTAACGTTAGGACATTGTCTTTTGTTTTACTTTGTTGTCAATAGTTTATGTAGTTTAAGTGTTCGATGAAATGCCAGTGATGGGTTCAGCGTTTAGTCTATTATCGTTTTGCTTCTAATTTAGTGATATCGCGGTGTAGGTACATAGGGACCCAAAGACAGGAAAGCTTTTGAATTTGGTGTTTGTTTGGGCGGATGAAGGAACAGAGCTGAATGTTGGTGTGCCCGTTGTCTTTAAAGGCGAAGATGTTTGCCCTGGTCTCAAAAAAGGTTTGTGCTCTCTCTGTTGATTCTGTTACGTCATTGTGATGAAAATAAGAACATGATCTCGATGCTACTATTTATCAAGTATTGGTTTTGATTATTGTTTTATACAGTTTATGCTAGAAGCTAAGAAGCATAGGCTGCCTTATAGTGTGCGGATTACCTAACCAAGGTCAATAAGATTGTTTTGAATGTTAGTTCTTTCATCATTCGCTTAGCATCTTCTATTCCTCAAAATTTTAAGTAATATAATTCTTTCGTGAAGGCCATCCTATCCCCAGACGCAGAATACTTTTTTAAGTTGCAACATGGACAAATAAATGTCAAAACTGTAATTGGAGACTCAGGTGTGTGGATGTGTTAGGTTATATGTGTACAAATAATTAAAACGATTTGCTTACTTTGGGGGACTTAAAGTTTTGGAAGCTGTGAAATAGAAGTTAGAACATCTATAAAAAAATTCTTGAGTGGGCAAGCAAAGCCATTCGACTGTGAAAGCCATATATAGCTGTTGTATCGATCTAAAACAGCCCTCATCTCACTCGACTAACATGTTTGCATGCTCTTGAATTCATCAAGTATGTTTTGAGAATGTGTATTTGATATTAGATGATCATCATTGAATACTAAGTTGTAGCAAAACAGGTTATAGGAGGTGGTGTTCAGTCTAATAAAACTATGCATGTTGATTATTGGGTTCTACACTTAGTTAAATTATACCAAATACTGCCCTCGACATTGTGGCATACATGAGTATTACTACAATGTACTCCATTTCCCATAAGAAAAGCCTTTTTACCTGCTTTTGCTTATAAAATTTAGATCTATTTTAGCTTATAAATTTTTACCTACTTTCGCTTCTAAAGTCTAGATTTATGTTTCCTTATAAAATTTCACCAAAAGTAATGGCACGTTTTTATTTTTTTTGTTATTTTAAAGGCATCTTCAAATCTCTCTGCATACTCTCAGCGCCTACACTTAGGAGCTGACAAAACTCATAATGACACGGTCTCTTATATCGATCTTGAGGCAGGACGACCGGAGTTGGTGTGTCAATGATCCCGGCAGGGTCAAGAAAGACGTTATACACTCTAATGAAGCAGTTAATTGTCTCTGATATCATGCTTTTACCATTTTGTTTTCATTTTTTTTTATTTTTTTTTATTTATTTTTTTTATATTTTTTTATTGTGTATGTTTTATGTTTTTACAGGAAATGAGTGATATGGACGCGTTACAATGGCTGCCTCTTACTTTTTCTTCACCGAATATTCAATTTATTGATGAAGGTTTATTTTTGTTTTACCAATTTAATAGAGGGAATACTACAACATTATTTGCTTATATACACTGTGTTTAATGAATTAACCAAGTCGGATGACGGATTCGTAGCTATTTGAGGATAGTACTTCTACCTTTGTTACGGCTTCTTGGTGAAAAAAAGGTGATACGTTTTTTTCGCCTTTATGTTTTGTTGATGGCCATTATATTTTTATGTCATGTTTATTATCAAATGTGTTGTCATGTCATACAGTGGAATAAAATTGGTGGTTACTAAGAATAATATGACATTGATGTAGTTTAGGTGGTGTTTCTTTATGCGCATTCGGTTAGCTTATGGGCTTATTTAACTTTTGAAAATCCAACAAGGTTGATTTTTTAGGTCAATGAGTTCATCAACTTTAGCTTATGACCTTAAATAGGCTAGAAGCTCATGGGTAGAAAAATTCAGCTTATGAGCTTTTAAAAATTTAAAAAAACTCATAGGCCCAAAAATAAGCTTTAGTGCTCAATAAATATTTGCTGATCAATTTTCACGATAAACACTTCCTTAGTAGTTTTAGTTTTTTTGGTACCTCTGTCTCTGCTGAATCAATTATTTATGTTACAAGTATCAATGAAAACCCAAATGTGACTACCACCAGTTGATGCACAAAATGAGACTAAGATAATCAGAACATTTGTGTAAAAAATAAACGGTTTTTAACAACCAGCTTGAAACTACTTATTAAGAATGAGGAAAAATATGAAATGAAGTGGATCATAGTCTTGCCAAATAGTTAAGGTGTGTTGGGTGTGGCCTGTTTTTTGGGTTCTCATGTTGTGCTGGATATAATTAGTAACATAATACAGTTTGGTTGTATAACAAGTTGACCACAGGATGTAGAAATGGTTAACATACTTTAAACAAATACCTTAATTAATATAAGATATATAAGATTGTTTGGGTTATATCAATTGTTTTCAGTTTGTTGTTACAGGTACTAATGAAATCCCAAAAAAGGTTCCCCTTTCCCAATACATTGGCAATAGGCAAGGTAATTCAGTTGTTTGTAGTAAATATACTTATGAATTTTTATGTTAGAGATTCAGATTATGTAGCAGTTGTCACAAGTACAGTTACCTTTCTCTTTCATTGGGGTTTCACTATATATGTAAAACCATTCTCTTGATATAATTTTTTTTGTATTTGCAGACATGACCTTCATACACCAACAAAGGTGGAAAGATATAGGAACATGACATTGTACCAACTACCAAGAACTATAATAATACTTTGGTAATATCAAATTCTTTCATCCTGTTTTCTGAAATGATTCCTCTTTCTTTTAGATGATTTTTAAAATACCAATAAAGTGTATTAAGCATCCAATTGTAATGGTATTAGAACACGCATAAAGGTTTCAAATATCAGTTATGTTTTCCATTTGGATGTTACAACATGCAAAAAAACCCCGACACTATCGACAAAGCGCTTCGCGGCGGCGAACGCTACCTACCCCACTTCGTGAATATACTTAAAAGCGCACATGGTTCTTCACAAACACAAGCATTAAATGCTAAGTTTCACAAGTTGGCAAAAAGCAGGTCCCGAGGTTCAAGTGGCATTGCAAAATAAGTCCTGCATCATTAATTTATCTATAGCAATCCAAAAATAGTCCCTAAGGTTTAAGCGACATTCGCGGGTAAGTCTGTAGAATTAATTGCTATCTATAGCAACTTGGCAAAATTAGTCCTTAAGGTTTAAGTGTCGCTACATTCTAAGTAAGTCCTTTGAGCGTCTACATTCGCACGCATCAGCGGTTCCACACTCGTTGAAGACTATTGAAACAACAAAGCGAACTTATTTGTTGCTAGTTTACACAATATCTATTCATGTAAGTATATTCTAATATCCGTAGTGTTCTGTTGTTTGTATGTATGCACTTTTCATATCTTTAGCCATGAATTTTTTTTAAACAATATAGTTTGTGCTTTCAATATAGAGCTAAATAATGGCAGCAAGTTTTGTTGTTAATTTTGGTGTTTTATTTTTTCGGTTTAATAAACCTTTTCAGCATTTCATGTGATGAAAAAAAGTATTTCAAAGTTGTTTGTAGACCTTATTGTTTCTAGGCGTAAGTTTTTTGGGAAAATGACAAAAAAATCGAGCTTGTACACTGTTGTCATTGTGTATTGTAACTATTTTTTTTTCATTGTAACACAAATCTTTTGAATTTTTGTCATTGTATGTAGCCAGTTAGGTGAATTTGAGTTATTGTATGTACCCGGTCGGGCTTAGCGTTACATCGTTAGTCCTTTTATATTAAAGGTCGTTAGTAAATAACTTAAAATTTCGTTCTCTTACGTTTTTATTCGTTTTCAAATCCGTTATTATCGTTTTTGTCCGTTTTATACTTTTTCGTCCGTTGCTTTTTCCGTTTTTACGTTTTCGTTTTCTTACATTCCGTCCGTTTTTCTTACGTTTTAGTCCTCTTATGCGTTTTCATTCGCTTTTATCACGTTTTAGTCCGTTTTATTAGTTTTCGGCCGTTTTATATGTTTTAGTCCGTTTTCATCGTTTTTATCACGTTTTCAATCGTTTTCACCCGTTTTATATTTTTCGTCCATTTTTATCACGTTTTTGCCGTTTTTTAAATGTCTTCGTCGATTTTCTAACGTTTTGTGCATTTTATATGTATTCGATACGTTTTTATACGTTTCGCTCTTTTTAAGTTTTCATTTGTTTTCTTACACCTTCATCCATTTTTATACGTTTTTGTCCGTATTCTTAAGTTTTATACATTTTAGATCCCCAGAAAAGTAAGAAAATGAACGAAAAAGTAAGAAAACCAGGAAAGCGTAAAAAAGATGAAAATGTTAGAAACGCACGAAACTTTAAAAAGCAGACGAAAATGTATAAAACGATTGAAACGTAGAAAAGCGGATAAAACGTATAAATCTGAATGAAAACATAAAAGCGGACAAAGCGCATAAAGCGGATGAACGTAAATGACGAAAGCGATAAAAAGCGGGCAGCGTATAATAACGGACTAAAGCGTAAGCGTAGAGCGTAGTAAACAAAGCGAAAATGTAAAAACGGATGAAAGCATGGACCAAAATGTATAAAGCGGACGAAAAAAGTATAAAGCGGACGAAAACGTAATAACGGACTAAAACGTAAGCGTCTGCAGTAAAACGTAAGTAAACAAGCGAAAATGTAAGCGGATGAAAGCGTTGGACCAAAATGTATAAAGCGGACGAAAAAGTATAAAAGCGACGAAAACGTATAATGCGGATGAAAGCGAATAAAGCGTAAGAGAACGAAATTTTAAGTTATTTACTAACGACCGTTAGTAAATAAGGACTAACGATGTCTTCGCTAAGCCTGAATACATACTGATAACACAAATTCACTGTCTGGCTACATCTGTAACAAAATTGGGTTTGTGTTAAATGAAAAAAATAGTTTATTCTACACACAGATGAAACAAGTGTCGAGTTCGATGCATTTTGATTAGGCCCCAAATTGATCCGCCTTAAGCCCCCAAAAGGTTAAGACGTAAGTTTTTTTTAATGCTAATTGATTAGGCCCCAAAAGGGTTAAGCCGGCCTTGTATAATATAATATATAATATAATATAGTACTATAATATAATACTCCCTCCGTCTCAAAATTATTGTCCACTATTGACTTTTTTAGTCTTTCTACTTCAACTTTGACCATAATTATTTTCGTTTGTGTTATATAATACTTGATGAAAAATATATGAATGTATTCGGTTTTAAATGTATTTTTCATTGGTATAATTTTCATCAAGTATTATACAACACAAATAAATATGTTAATGGTCAAAGTTGAACAAAAAGGTCCAATCAATGAAAATAAAATGGGACAGGAGAATAGCATTTAAATATTATATAATATGCACATTTGAATTATTGGTGGCCCTATGAATTTTGTCTTTGCTGTAAAATACTTAAATAATTTAATTAGCATTTTACAAATATCATATAATATGCACATGACAAAACTGTCATTATTGACTATTAAAGAGAAATTAAAATAACATCGGTTATTTTTAGAGGATAACTAATGATAAGATAATGAATAAATATGTTTGATTAAATAATAATTAGCATAATATCCGCGTGATGTGGTGGGATTTTAAAATTCTTGGGATGGTATTCAATAATTATTTATCATACCGGAAAATTTTCATTTAACTTTATAGATAGTTTTTGAATATTATTTTTAAATTAAAAATTATTAAATATAAGTTATAATAAATTAAGTTGGTAGTTAAATAAATTAATTATATAACTAATAAAGTTTGACTAAATAAAGAAAATAAATATAAATTAATGTTTAAGCGATAAGGGTAAAATATGTATTTTCAATGTGTGGTAGGTAGGAGTAGTATATATTTGAGGGACAAAAAAGACAATTCAAATGTGCAAAACTTAAAAATGGGAATAGGGTAAAATTATTATACAGGAGTATAGATAAAGATCCTTTGTTAAATATTAATTGTATTTAATGAATGTTTGAAAGTGGTTAATGGAAGATAGACTTTAAATAATGAACACCAACACCATCAGGAAAGTCTTAAATACTTTGATATCTAGACAAAACGATTAAAAATGTGCCTACTAAATTTTTATACAATCAATTAATTAAGAAATAAGGATTTTTTAAAATACGTTTTTTTTCTTATAGTCATTTATTTTAACAAAAACCTTTTAGCTTACAAGTCTTCATAATTAGTATTGTTCTTTGATCGTTTATGATAATTAAACACACTTAACAACAATTAACAACAAAATCGTTTTTAAATTCAGCAAGACACAAGAAGTACATTTTCAATGAATTTTTTTATTAAATTATCGATAAAGAATTATAAAGAGTAATACGTTGTGTTTTGAATTTAATTTATATTAACTGTTACAAAACTCAAAACTAACAAATGTCATTATTTTAACACAATTGTGTGTATACACGGTACTAAAATCTAGTAAAAATATTATTAACAAAAGTACATGTAAATCTATTTTTGGTAACATGTACAATTATAAGTCCATAAATATGCCGATGATTATGCGTTTCGGGTGAGTGGTCGATCCACAACCTAAAAAAGGTGACTAAAATCTTAAGAATTTTCCATATTGTGTCGGGTTTAAAAATTAACATTGGTAAGTCTAAAGTTTTTGGGGTCGTGGTTGACGAGGTAGAGTCAAGACTTGGTGCTAGCTCAGTTTTTTGTAGTGCCGGAACTGTTCCATTCGACCACTTAGGGATTCGAATCGGTGGAAACATGAATAGAGTGACTAGTTGGAATTTCTTGGTGAACTTGATCAAAAATCAGTTATCGAGTTGGAAATCGAAGTGCCTCTCAATTGGAGGTAGAGTTACGTTAATTAAATATGTCTTGGAGAGTATTCCAACCTATTATTTCTCTCTTTTTAAGGCCCCGAGCAAAGTGATAGACGTCCTAGAAGGGATTATTAGACGGTTCTTGTGGGGCGGTTCGTCGGATAGTTCTAAGATACATTGGGTGTCTTGGGAACGGGTGGCTACCCCGGTTAAGATGGGAGGTTTGGGCCTTTGCAACCTCAAGGATACCAATACGTCTCTCTTGGCTAAATGGGTATGGAGGTATCGTTCTGATATAGACGGGTTGTGGATAGGTGTGATCAAGGCTATTCATGAATCAAAAGGCTGCTGGACTCCTATTCCTGCCTGCAAATATTCGTCGGGGGTTTGGAACACGATAGTAAAATCTGTGTCTCAAATCTCAGCCGCGGGGGTGAAGCTCAATCAATTATATAAAGGTTCTTGCGGGGATGGGAAAGAAATCAGTTTTTGGATCGACCCGGCTTACTAGTGTGGCACTTAAAGATATTTGTCCGGGATTGTTCAAATCCGAAAAGAATAAGAAGATAGTGGTGGCAGACAAATTGATCAAAGACGAGGATCGTTTCAGGGTCAACAGGCTCGGGTTGGGCAGCATAGTTTCAGACGAGGAAAAGGCTGAATGGGAGTGCCTAGATGGGCTGCTAGAGGGACTCAAGCTTACAAATAGGAGGGATAAGTGGATATGGCTTGGTAGAAACAACTCGGAGTTTAGCGTGAAGGCTGCAAAAGACTTCCTTCTCAGTGACCGTGATTTTAGCAACAGGTATGTTTTTAAGTGGTCTAAATGGGTCCCAAAAAAATGTAATATATTCATGTGGAGAATTGCTATGGATCGGATTCAAACTGCCTTGGCTTTGAGAAGACGGAACTATAATGTGGAATCGGTTTTATGTGGGCTGTGCGAGACCGAGGACGAGGGGGTTGACCATCTGTTTTGTCATTGCGAGGTGACTGCTCACGTCTGGTACCGTATTAGTCGTTGGTGCAACATCAACCCGCTCTTCTTTTTCTCGGTAAAGGATCTTTTTGAAGTTCATAAAACTGTGGGACTAAGCAAAAAAAAAGGGGTTCAATTCTAAAAGGGATCATCTTCGTGACTTGCTGGTGCTTGTGGAAGGCTCGAAATGAGCACAGATTCGCAAACGGGCTCATAAACGGTGACAAAATCTTCCACGATGTTAGAACAATAGGGTACTTGTGGTACAAGAATAGAATAAGGATTTGTACAACCACGTGGGTGGATTGGTGTAAATTTGAGGGGTTGTAATCTTTGTATGTAATCTCCCGACCACTGTTTTGGGTGGTTTGGGCATGTGAATAAAAGTAAAATTTCAAAAAAAAAAAAAAAAAACTATTTTTGGTAAAAAGATTTTATTAACTTAATTAGGATTTTAATTAAAATTAGAAAGATAAATAGATTAATGAGATAAATAAGATTCAATTTGAAGAATAAAAGATTGTGATTTGCTAATAAATCATTAAAACCTTCTTTTAGTATACTAGCATAGTATCCGTGCGATGCGACGAGATTTTAAATTTATCGTTGATGGTGTTCAATAATTGTTCGTCATACCGGAAAATTTTCATTTAACTTTGTGGATAATGTTTGAAAATATTGTTTTTATTATTAAAAGTTATAAAATATAAGTTATAATAAATTAAGTTGGTAGTTAAATAAGGTAATTATATAAATAATAATGTTTGACTAAATATTTAAGAAAAGTAAATATAAATTAAAGTTTAAGTGATAAGGGTAATATAAGTATTTCAAATGTATAGTATGTATGAATAGTGTTTATTTGAGGGACAATAAGGGTATTTCAAGTGTGAAAAACTTAAAAAGAAAAAGCAGAGAGGTAAAAAATTTATAATGAAAGAATAGATAATAGGATAGGATAGGATAAAATTAAGATAAGATTAAGATTAAAATTAGGATAAAGATATTAAAGTTAAGATTAAGATAAGAATTTACCAACAAAAAAAATTTAAGATAAGATAGGCCCATGAAATTTGAATTTGGTATAAGTTACTTAAAACGTTTATTTTGCCAAACGTTGAATTATTTGTCGAAGGTTGAAGTTCTATCCAAGTATGAGTATCTAGCCATTTTTCTCAACAATGATTGTTGGTTGTCTGTTAGCTTGCTACTACTTCTTTTTCTAGAGGTGCTTTATTTTGGATCTGCATTCTACGGGATGGATCTCAACCGTCGGATCGAAAAGCATCTTTTAATAATAAAAACACGGAGGACTACTCGCGTCGATTCATCAAACTTCCCTACCAATCCCACCCCCATACCTCTTTCACAAATTCTATCAACAAAATGCTGACTTTCTCTACAGCAAATAAAAAAATTGCTTATAAAATCAAAATCAACCACTTTTAAACCGTTAAAATTAAATAAAAACACAAAAATGGAAGGATCAACGAGTGCACAAGCAGATCCACAAAAAAAAAGGTTCAAAATGAACCTACTAAGTCTCAAGATGAAGGTGCGATGCTTCCACTAATTATTTAGTTGTTTTATTTGAATCTCTAGTGATTTTGTACTTATTTATGAATATTATTGCTACTTATGAAGAATTTTGTGTATTTTTGTTGATTTTGATGTGATATCTTGTGTGATGTATGTGATGATTATATACTTATTTGAGTTTTATTAGTATCTCATGTGATGCATGTGTATTTTTTGTTGATTTTATATGTTTATTGAGGGTTGTTATAATAAATTGATGAATGTTGTTATAAAATCTGAGAAAAATGAATTTGTTTTGGTGTGATTTTTATTGTGATTGTGACATGCATGGTTGTGTTTTTAATGTTTACATTTGGTTGAGTTTCTGAGTAAAACACTTAGTATACATGGATGCACACCAAGTGTTTGATGAAATGTGTGAGTGAAAAGTAGCATACGTGTAGTATCACCAGTGATATTTGAAGTTGAACTGTATATATGTATTATCACTAGTGATATTTGTATTATCACTTGTGAAATTTTTGTTTATTTGATAGGTTTTGTTTCTTGGTTAAGATTTATTATATGTCATGTATAGTATCACTTTTGATATTTTATTGTTATTGTTTTGTAATTATAGTTAAACTTTTTTTTGCTAAAAGTTTTGATAATATACTATTCTTGTGAGTAAATGCGGTTCATGTCGTCAATCAAATTTTTGACTCCATCTCGGAGATACATAAAATTAAAGGTATATTGTAGCGTATAAGCATGTCTCCTTTAGACAAATTAAGCGTGATAAAACCACGAATGTATCGCGTCCCTTTTTTAACATTTAGCTTATGTGTTATATCACCAGTGATACATACACATTCAGTAGAATGATATAATGGTATCCCTAAAAACACGGATATTTATTATACAGTATGAACACTTTGATGTTTTTGTAGATTTTAGTAGTTTATTGAGGGATTGTTGTGAAAGTTAGATGATTATTGTGATAATATGAGAGACTTAACATGATAAAATAAATATTGTGACTGTAACATGTTTTTGTTAGATTTGTGGTAGATATATGTGCATAATGGATAGATTGGGCATGCTTCGATATGTTTAAAAGCGGTATTTGACTCTAATATTAGTTGGTAGTATATCACCTATGATGCAACAGTTCCAATGATTACTTATTGTTAGTATATCACCTGTAATAAACGTTCAATGATTGCTTATTTTTGTAGTATATCAGCGTGATACAACAGTTGTAATGATTGCTTCTTTGGAAGCAAAGAGCATGAGAGACTTCGAGGAGGAATCGTAGCGACATGCATTTTGGAGGTATTGAAGGCTTTGTTCCTAATTGTATTTAAAGTAATTTCGGTTAACTAATGTGCCTCGATGTACTTTCTTTTTAACAGGTGATCACGACAATGAAATTGCAGATTTTGGTCATTATTTACATGTGACACAAGGCGGGTAAGAAATATTTAAAACAATTTGGCCATGATGATTTTCCATTATTGTTCAAAAGAAATTAAGCCTATATATTAATCTTAATTTAGACTTTTATGGTATGGGTTTTGTTGTTCTATTAGGGGATGTTTGGATCAGCTTATTTTCCCACTTTTCGGTATGATATATGTCATGTTTTAATGTGCTAATTTGGGCTTTTGCTGTATGTTTTAAGGTAAAGTAGTGGAAGATTATCACACACGAAGTTTGAGCACCAGAAACATGGTTCCCTTGGATTTATTCCACGGATGTGTACTCCTCGCCATAGAGGGAAAGGTATAATTTATGTATTTTTTTTATCGTCATTAGTACTTATTGAATTGACGTGTCCAATACGGTTGGTTTCTGATTAGGTGTCCCAAAAATGAGCTCCTTATTTTAAAGTATCTCTTTAGCGGTGTTTGTTTAAGCTTATTTGGCTGGCTTATAGGCTTATTGAACTATTGCAAATCGCATAAGCTCATGTACAATCACTACAACAGTTCCAATGATTACTTATTATTAGTATATCACATGTGATACAACAATTGCAACGATTGCTTATTTGTAGTATATCACTCGTGATACATTACTGTAATGATTGCTTATTAGTAGTATATCACTTGTGATACAAATTGTAATGATTGCTTATTGGTAGTATATCACCTATGATATTTGATGACGTATACTTATTTAGTATATATATGACGTATGATATTAAAAAACAATGAACTATTCATACACTAACATGGTATATATTTTATGCAGATTTGAATATAAAACTAAGAACTATCAAGAAGAAAAGCGGGTTGAAGGTGAAAGGAAAAAGACCTTCGTGAAAAACAACCAAGTTAAAGCGAAGAAGTGAACAAAGGAACAACATCATCACCGACAACACTAACAATACCAAGCAAATTAACAAAATCCGTTGCTATACATTTAAGCTTAGAAACACGAAGAACAAAAAGCGAAACAAATACACCACCAACAAATCTTGAAAGAAACATCTATGATATAACAGGATCTACAACCACCAACACCACGCAACAAGATGCTTGTTGACGACAACAGAGGCGCATTTAAGAAAGCAAAACAGTTCGCGAAAAAAGAAAAAGAGGAATGAAGAAGAAGAAGTGCAAAATAAAAGGAATCAAGTGGGAAAGACAAAAGGAGGGATGCTCATAAAGTGAGAAGAGAGTTGTAGAAAATAAAAAGACAAAAGCATCAATTAGTAATTTTCTTTTGCTACTTAAATTGTAATTTTATCTTGCTACTTAAATTGTAAACAATGATAATTTCTATTCAGTTGTAAACAATGCTTTTAGTTTATCTGAATATAACCTTCTTTTGATAAAAAGTCAGATAAAAATACCGTTGACTTCATGAAGAAAACTATGAAAATAAAAAATGATATATTCTCAAAATCAAACAAGAATAGGATTAATTAAGCATTGCTTTTGAGTAACATAACGATTCGGCAAAAAAAAGGTCAACATATATATCAATTAAAGAATAATATCACAAGTAATACATGTCGAAAAACATGTAAACACATGAATGATGTAAATATTTCATCATTTTAGGGCTTTATCACAAGTGATAAAAAGACAAAATATTTCATAAACACTCAAACACCTCATAAAAATTAATTCCAACTATTTATCACAAGAGATACATAACTTCTAATTTATGACAAAGGCGGCTTGGAACGGGAAGCTCAGGTACTGCAATTGCTTTTCACATAGCACCATCTTGACGGTTAAAATGATATTCGGATAACACACAAAAGCTTTCTTGAATGCTTGGAGTAACCATACACAAGATTCGATAGTTTCATTCTTAAGCGGTCGAACCAACAATAACACATCTCCTATGATTGTCAATTACTGATAAAAGCACAAAAACCATCATGTACACGGAAAGAGAAATATCTTAGGTGATAATATATACAAAATATACAAGAAACAATGAAATCTCACAGGAGATATTACAAATTAAAAAGCATACTTGTTTGTTTTGTATGTGGCATAAAAGAGACGACATCACCAAACTAATTGTGATTGCAATTTGCAAAAAAGCGGCTCAATCAAAGCGAAAGAATCAACAACAAGCTGCGGTTGTGGTTCAAAAAAGACAAACTCCACAAAACAAATTGAAGAAGCTCAAACAACTTTGACATCGCCTGTGATATCATAAGATCCTCCACTTACCACAACCTGATTCAACAAAATAAAAGAAAGGCGACACACTGTGATATCACATTTGATATCACCTCGTGATACAACCGAGAAACCAAAGCAATACGAGAAAAGCAAAAGGAGAAAAGCGTAACCTCAAGTACAACACATTGGGTCTTCTTATCTTACGCGAATTAACCGAATTACATGATTCCAAAGCGATTTAAGTTGTAATCAACAACCTTTCTTTTGAACTTTTCAAGTGACCGAATATATGCAATCACGTAAGAATCAGACTTCCCAATCATTTTCATGTTTTTCAAATTATTTGCCTTCACGATTGTTAAGGTAAGCGATCTTTGTGGCTTAAGCTCTAGGTCACTGCACAATTATCGAACAAGATGATACATCAAATTTGCATCACCTCATATGTAGAGTGATGGAGAAAGCAAAATACAAAACACACTAAAATAATTCAAAAGGACGCCATTTAGAAAAGTGAAAATAAACATCAACTAATGCAAGATAAGATATGATTACTCATTTACATTAACTACAGTGCACTTTGATTAATTCCATGAAGCTTGTTTATTCAAATAAATATGTTTGATTTGATTATATATGAAATGAGGGACAAACAAGATCATGTGATTTCTTCTCAACTTGTGCATCCTCTCTTGGCATTTTGTCAAACACCTTCCATGCATCAAATTTCCATCAATTCACCCATCCCAAAATGATATCATACTAAAACCTAATGCTACTCACAATCTAAAACATAAACTAAAAGTATCAAATAAACAAAATTTCACAAGTGATAATAAAAATATCACTAATGATAATACATATACTGATTCGAACTGAAATATCATGGTGATACTACACGCATAATACATAGCGATTCGAAACAACAATCGGGACGTAAAACAACATTTAAATGCGGTTAAAACAAAAATTCCAACCTTTCAAAAAAAAAAAAAAACAAAAATTCCACTAACAACTTAACTAATAAGCGATTACATGAGCGAGATAACATGATTATCAAACATTTTTCACTCACACATTTCATCAAACACTTGGTGTGCAACTTAATAAGAAGGCATGTTAACCACTTGATCCACATAAATAACAACGGATCAACAACATTATCAACCGCAACAACATCAATCAAATCAGCTTCTGAAACAAACGGTTCATTCAAATCAAAAGAAGACATAAAAAAGGATGATATGATCAGGAGGTGATGATGAGATGATGATCGGAATGGTGATGGTGATTGGAATGGTGATGGTGATGTTGATCCAACTGGTGATGATCAAACATTAGTAGTTGATTGGAATAACTATTTTTGGAGGGAAATGATGAGAGCATGTTTGGAGAAAAACACACATAGCGTGTGAAAAAAAATAAAGCGAATGAAAAAAAAATGAAGAAGAAAAGGCTTTATATAGTTGGGAGAATTAAGGTTAAGCATATTAAATCTTAGGTTAATCCCAACAATTAGATCAAAATAGATGGATGGTGGGGATTTGTCCATTGATAAGCATCAAAATAAAAGGTAAGAAATGAAAATTTCTCCTTTTTCTAATCTTTTATTTTGGTAGCGAATTATTGCTATTTTTTAAAATATTAACTAGCAAGATGCGACGGAAAAAAATAAGAAAATAAAACAACGGTTATAATGACGACAATTATTAGCTTTAAGAAAAAATTATAGTCAAGGGGAAAAAAATATTGATGTGAAAGTTAAAGGAACAATAAGGGTATGTGTGTAAAATATAAATTAAGGAAGGGGTAATAAGAGTATGTGTGTGAAGTTGTTATTGAGGGTAATTTAGGTATTTAAAATGTGTAAAAATTAAGGAGGGAGTTAAAATTATTATATAGTAGTATAGATATACGACATATAGCTATCTATTATTAACACTCAAAATTTTACTCTTCGTTTTTTATTTATCTATATATACTTACGAGTGGGAGAACCCGCTACCATCGCTGCAGGGATTTTCCTGGGTATTCGTTTTGTACTGCAAAAATTTTTTTTTAAATCATTTTATTTTTATCAAAAAACCATTACATGTGAGTGAAATGATGAGTTGATAACTTTATATGCTTACAAATAAAAAGTATAATGTGACCCAAGTTGGTAGATATCAAAAATCATATACCAACATAACTTATAGTTGTAGCAATAATAATATATCAACATAACATAATAGTTATTTACATAACTTATATATGGGTTTGTCTAACATGTCTCAAGCATGTTAACTTGGTCATGAGAGAAAGTCTCTGTTTACGCGATCCACGAGAAAGCATACATTTTGTGGATCCTCGCCATTCTTTATCTTCAATGGACCATGTCTTTTATTCTTAACGATGTCTTAGCCAGACATGTTATGAAAATCCCTTATATATTAACCCTTATACGGAGTAACATATAACAATAATTTGTGTGACAGTTGTACTAAATTTTTATTTAACCCAAAAAAAGAAAAAAACTAGAACTACGAACTTAAAAGAAGACAAAAAAAAACACCAAGCAGGCGCAGCTGCCAGCTGCCAGCCTGCTTCACTGTTCAATGAACAGTGTTACATACTCACAAAAGTTGCTTTGGTGCAATAGAAACCACCCATTCTAGAACGACATGTGAGACTATTTTTGAATGACACGTATCACTTTTTATAATTATTTAACAAAAGGCCAACCTATCTATCCATATTTAAATTGTATAAATAAAAAATATTATTATAATAAAAACTACTAATAAATAAACTACATTAAATATTAATTTTTTTAATGGTTATCCTATTATTACTTAATGTATGAATGCAACACTACTAAATTAAATATTAAAAAATATTAAATTAAATATATAATATTATTAAAAATAATAATAAATTTAGCTTACCTGAACTAATTTGAAAAATGGTTGGACAAATATTTGTTTAACACTCTCCTTTTGTCAAATTGGTTATGCAACAATTAAAAGCAACAACAATGTTGAGGTAAAAATATGCAATTACCCGAACAAGCTAATCCTTCCGGCTAATCTTGCGACAAAACTCCTGACCGAGGTCCTTTGGATCTGCATTACACAACAAAAACGCAGCGTTAGCCTCGCTTCTGGGTTTTATCCCAGTAATCAGATTTCGGCGTGAGAATGAGTATGATATGTCGAGTAATATGTGAAAAATGGGTGAGAATAGTTAACCTTGAGTCTTTGTAGCTTTGTTCCTTTATGGTGAGAAGCTTTTGTCCTCACACGAAGGTCCACGCCTCGGCGATAGTAATGACTCTTTTGTGGAGTTGACTTTGCTTATTTGGTATCCGTGCGGAAAGGGTCGATAGAGTTCGATCAAGATTCCTTTCCTTTTTATACATGGTGATGTCGGTGTCCGTTGTGTAGGGTCATGTCTAACCCTCCGGTATATGTTGGTCTAAATTGGCTTGTGTGCTTTATCCCGAGGTTGTGTTGTCGTGTCAGAGGCGGTTTTGTGTTAGGGACCAGGAGAGTTAGGTTCTCGGCATTTTACTAATATCTGAGAAAGGTTTGTTTGTTGGGACATACGCATGTCCCCCACATATCATGTTAATGGATGCATTCATTATATGACATTGGGAGTATGTGGTGATCCTCTACGAGTATTTCCCAGCATTCCTCTTTCTTTTTCTAGTAACTTTTTTTTTGTGCATGTTATGACCGTCGCAATGCGACGCGTGGCGTGATGACTTCGATGTTAGAGGCACGTGGCAATGGGCACGCGTCGTAGTGGTGACGACTTGATGGTGCCACGCGTCATCATCTCGACTTTAGCGACGACGCCTCTCGCCTACTTCCACTTTTTCGCTTATAAATACGGTTGTTATTCTCATTTTACCACGATAGAACTTGTCATTCATACTTCCTCCAAGGTTATTTGGCCTAGGACGATTTTATTTGCTCTTCGCCTTCTACCCGTACTCTTCTAGTTTTTCTTCTTTAGATTTTAAGGTGTGATAATTCCTTCCGGCTAAAATGTCGAGCACCGTCAGGCTCTTCATCCACTCGGGGATCTGGGCCCGTTTTAGAGTCCGTCACATCAAAACCTAAATTTGACTTAGATAAATATACCTCGATTATGGTGATAAATCATTACAATGGGTCGTGAAGAAATTTGGGATACCCTCCGATCTTCATCCGAGGCTTCCGCCGGATAATTTTACCATGGGGCAACTAGGAGATGATGCCATAGGATTGTACTTAGAATATTTTCTTGAATGTGGAATTTCCGTCCCGTTTTCTAGTTTTCTTTTAGATGTTCTTCATTACTATAAAGTTCATATATCTCGATTAGTCCGATAGGTTTACATAGAGTTACACTTTTTGAGGTATATAGCCGTAGCCTTCATATTACTCCCACGATTTCTTTGTTTGAGCCTTTCTATAAGTTACATAAACAAAGGCAGGGTTTACCTTTGCTAAGCGGGATGGCAAGCCGCCAAGGTTTGTTTTCAAGAGATCTTCTCGAAGGGTTGGAAAAGCAGTTCTTTTAATTGATCGTCGGGAAGTACCTTTTGCTATGCCGTGGAGGCATCCGGATTCGAATGTCTCCGATCCTTTTCCTACCGGGAATTTTCCATGCGTCATGCGGATCTCGTCGCTAATGTTATAGACTTGATAAAAATTCCACTGGTTTTTGTATGCCGTGGGGTTGTCGCGCAAATGGAAGTATCCGGGTTACCGGGCTGACTTCGAAGGTTGCTTGGGGAATGGTACCGGCACGTATATTTTATTAGTTTAAGATTTCATGTTTTCTTGTGACTTAACGTTTTCATATGTTTTGCGGCTTTAACCGTGTCGACTACCTCATCAAGCGAACTTGTAGTGGGCCGCTATGACAGGGGATAAGTATCGGGAGGGGCGGCTCACTTGATGCATGTTACCCCGAGTCCGTCCGTATGCTAGCGGTTCCGTAGAAGGCTGAGGCCATGAAAAGGTTCGAGGTGCGACCCAAAGGTCTTGGAGGCCAAGGAAAGAAGAAGAGGTGCGGAGGCTAAAGCTCGGGTTATAAGCCGCAGCGTCGGGTTGGGGAAGGAGGTTGCTGGCAGCCGAAGCGTGGAAGAAGAGTCCTTGACCCCAGTGGTTAACTTGGATTCCATCACGAATCCGATGATTAAGCTCCGCAGACCAACCCAAATTAACGGTGAATGGTCAACAAGAGTCAATCACTTGAGAGCGCAATGCAATTAAGATCTGGAGAGTTTAGTGTTTCCCCGGGTCGTTAAGTCCCAACGAGGTGTGAACACTGTGTAGTAAACGAATCTGTGATCGGGTGCTATTGAATGGAAAAAGGTTTGTAGATTTGGAATAATTATACCTAAAGAGAAAGTTTGTAAATTACAGGGGCTTAAATGCAAATTAAAGAAAATTAAAAAGCTAAATTATATTAAATAAACGCTATCACTATTTTTAAAATTGATGAACGTTTAAAACTAAAACTTGCGTTTAAATTAAAAACTACGTAACGTACAAAATAAAACGTAAAAATAAAGAAGTAAAATACCTACGGATATAGAAAATACATTTTTACAATCCTAATTATACTAGAAAATTATTGGAAAAAAAATGATTTTTTAAAACTATTTATCTAATTATTATTAATTAAAAACTATTTATTAATTATTTAAAATGTACTAAAATATAAGAAAATACAAAATTAACCTAGAAAAATGAAATTATAACTTAGGAAGATCTAAAATATTATAAAACTAATTTTAAAATTAAAAATATATTTTTTAGACTTTTTATCTATTTATTATTAATTTAAAACTATTTAAAACTAATTAAAATTAAGAAAAATAACAAATGAACAGTAAAAATTATGAGACTTTACAGGAAAATCTAAAGTAATATTCTTAATCTAGGAAAATTGAAAAATTATTTTTTTTAACTTTTTCTGATTTATTTGCAATAAAAGCTAATTAAAAAGTACTTAAAAACTGATTTAAAATAAGAAAAATAGCAAACAGTGATGAAAAATTATAAAAAATTCAGGAAAATTCTAAAATATTATTCTAAACTGATAACAATTATAAAAACCTATGCTAATTTGAGGGAAAATGGAACTGATGTGAAAAGTGCTTATTAATAAGCTACCAAATTAAGCAACAAACTCTTATAATGAACCAAAAGAATACAGAACCTAATCTATGCTATAACTACTAAGAAACATCCTAAATTAACTACTACACACTACTGAAATGCAAGCTACACAGATTTGGATGTGCTTTGATCAAATGCTAAACAGGTTTGGAACCCCTATTTTCAGCTTAAGCATAAGCTAGCTAATAAGCTAGAAATTCAAAACCAAATGTTGGATCCTCAAGATGTCCCAGCAAAGAACAAGTAAACCAAAACCTAGCCTAAGATAAGCTCAACTGAAGCCTTAAGAGCTTTCAAATAACCTCGCGGCTCAACATCCGTGCACAATGGGTAACTTCGAAAATGAGACCAAGTTTAAGCGCTTCAAAAGCTATTTTAAAAATTTATAAAAATAAACTAAAATATCTTGAGAGTCACCACCAACCTAAGTTACTTATCCCAAAGTTTCAACAGATGTGGATCAGAAATGAGCAAATGAAAAATCAACAAAGTTTTGCAAAAACTGGTTTTACTACTTTTTGACTTTTGAAGACAGAAATGGATTTTTGACTTTTATGAGATTTGATTTCAAATGACTGACTGATTATGATATTAAAGGATGAACTAAGACTGATGAAGGCTATATCACTACTATTTTTACCTAAATGCAAACTTATGCTTGCTAATTCTAACAGATATGAGTATGAGATTAAATTTAAATTGATTTTGACTTTATAGCTACATCGATGCAAATAGATTACCAATATGACTATAATAAACCTGAGTAAGACCAAACTTAATAAGCTAAGCTACTAAAAGAGTCTCAATCACAGGTATGCAACCTGATCCAAACATTATTTAATAAGCAGTTTCACTTAACTAACTACTGAACTAGCCTATACTAACAATTAAACTGAATCAAAAACATCCTAATATCCACTAAATGGACAGATCTAAGTTAACAAATATCACAGATTCAAACACAAGCACATTATGCAAACTATATTAGTTATGGAAATAGAATAAGTACTCACAAGTGATCCAGCTATTGAGAAGCTTAAAACATAACCCAATCTACCACTATACTAATCAAAACCAACCCACTCCAGCATCAAGATCAACCTAAATCCATTTCTGAACCAAAGAGTGATCACAGTTGACTTTCGTTGACCAATTTTGGTTTTTCTAAATTAAAACACTAGAGTCTAATACAAGTTCATGAAAAGCTATAATAAGCTTGTCTGAGCTTGTATGAAGGGTAAAAGAGCTTATGTGACTTATAATAAGTATAATTGACTTAATACGAATTATCAAGAAACATTAAAATTTGAAATCTTATTAACTTGGAATAATTACAATACAAAAGTGATTTTTAACTTGAAATAAACTTGATTTTACACTACGAACTTAAATTTAAACTAAAACAGACATGAAATAACTTTTACACTACTAATTGGTCTAAAACACGCGACCCTTATTTCTTCTTTATAGACATCCAAAAGTATCCTTGTCGACCTTCCTGAAATTAAATCCCACCATTGGATAGGCTTGATATCATCTTAATCGTCCATGTGGAATTTTGGCGGAAAAGATCATAGCGTGTTTTTTCATTTAATGAATTTTGGGTGTATGTAGAGGTGGAGGGGGTTGGTATACAACCGGGGATAAGGTGAGGTGGAGAGGTGGGGAAAACAGGTGGTGAAACCACCTGGTTTTGGTATGCAGTTGAGGTGAGGAGGATGTACGTACATGGCGTTTTTATTTTAAAAAGCGGGTTTGGGCTGGTTTGGATATTGGGCCACCGATTGTTGTGTTTTGGGTTTGGATAAATAACATAAAGGGGTCCGTTTGGTTTGTGTAGCTAGTAAACACAAGGACCATTTTGTAACTTCAAAATTAAGGGTTAAACTCGCAAATATTCCAAAGTTTATTACAAGGACCAAACTTGCCAACTTAAATAGTACAAGGTTACTTTTGATTATTTTCACTTTTAAATTAACCAAGGACTATTTATGATACTTTTCAAAGTCGAGGGACTAAACTTGCCATTCTTGTAAATTTGAACTTCAAGGGTAAAATTTGTCATTTCATGATTCTCGGGGACTATTGTTGATTTTTCTTCAAAATATTTTATCCAGGGGACCATTTTTGACATCTGTGAAAGTTCAGTGGACTAAAACTCGCCAATTTTGTAAACTTTAATGTTTTTCATCAGTTTTCAATCCTTTTGCATTTGTAACACATAAAAACACATTTTCATGATATTTGTAACATTTATATAGTCATTTGTGTGTTTTGGTCTTTTTGTGGGTTTAAACAAGGTAAAATATATGTGTTTTAGACACATATCACCGACGCCGTGAATACCGTTTCCTGAGGGTCAACACTGAACGATCCTCCTCCTCGCGGGAGAAGGAGAACTTGGAGGGTCACTCCAAGAACATGTTAGAGAATGCCGATGCCGGTGTTGATTTGACCGGGCGGATCCCCAAGATCAAAACCCGTGATCCAAGGATCATGATGCCGAGGTTCTCAATTTGTTGAACGCCTGCTCCTCAAGGATGGTGAGTTGGTTTCTTTTATTCAATCGTTTTCCCGTTGCTATTTATTTATTTCTCATGTGTACTTAACATTCACTTTGTATTTTTGTAGCGACTTCTCCTTTCTGTGCCGGGTTAAGGGTGTCGGGGCGAGGAAGGTGCTTTGTCCAAAGGCCACATACGCGCCGGGTGGTCGATCAGAAAGGATGAAAGGGTTAAGGGATATGAGAAATATAGAGAAATGATGGTTCATTTCCCCAGCAGGAGTACATGCGGACTTTATCGGATATCGAGGCGCCCAGAGATCATGGGCTATTATGGCCAGGGGTTCTCTTGCTTTTGTTGACTTACTTGTCCGTTTTGAGAGCCTCAATCTGGATCATAGGGACTTGACCGAAGAGCACAGTGGATGCGAAAGCCGCCAAGGACAACTTCGTTTTTTGGATAAGACTTTGGGGAGTTGGCGGCGAGGGATGAGCTTGGAGACTTCTCGCCCGGAAGGGGTTTTGAAAAAAGGTGCGTACTCGAGGCCGAAAACCGAATGGTCTAAGTTATCCCATGCTCAGAGCGAAAGGATATCCAGTTTGGAGAAGGAATTGATGGAGACTAAAGGGGCTCTGAAGAACGAGGAAGAAAAGAACGCGCCTTTGAAGCAACGCAGAATTAGCCGCGGGCGGCAGGGATCTCGATCGAACGGTCACATCTTGTTAGGGACTTCATCCCTACTTTGTCGCCGTCTTCATGGAAGCCATGAGTATAAGGCTTCATTGGCTATTCCCTTTAGTCCGAGGGGGATACGGGTGGTTGGACGGCGTGTCGATTGGTCGATCCGGAGGAGGTGAAAAGATTTTGGCCGACACGGAGGATTTAGACTTGGAAGCTCCTAACAAGTATTTGGCTATGTATGATGAACTTTTTGTTAAGGAGTATCCTTATGTCGCCAAAGTCTGAAATGCCTGTCATCGTCCGTTTGCTGATATCACGGCCTTGGTGCCCGACCTCTGCCCGAGGCGTCGTTGAGGAAGGAGTTGAGGACAAGTGTGAGGGCGGGGGGTCTAGTATTCCTCCTAATTGAAACTTAGTTAGCTTTTTCATCTCTAAGTCTTTTGTAGTGGCAATGTCGTTTGACAAGTTTATTCATTTGTTTGTGTTTATTATTGTAATGTTTAATGAAATTCCTTTTGGGCGTTTTTCTTAGCTTAATGAGACTTTGTTATTTTTCTTCTTGTATTTCTTATGGCTTGACGGATTGTTCAAGATACTTATAGCACCCTTTTGCCGTCTGGGTATTTTATGGCAATTCTATTCAGATATGAGCCGTCCTTATTGTCGCCTGGGCAACCCTTTTTGGGTATAAACCGCTCGCCTTTTATGGCAATCCTTTTGGATATAAACCATCTCTTTGTCGCCTGGGCAACCCTTTTGTAAACCGCTCGCATTCATGGCAATCCTTTTTAGATATGAACCATCTTTTTGTTCGCCTGGGCAACCCTTTTTGGGTATAAACCGTTCGGCATTTCATGGCAATCCTTTTTAGATATGAACCATCTTTTTGTTCGCCTGGGCAACCCTTTTTGGGTATAAACCGTTCGGCATTTCATGGCAATCCTTTTTGGATATGAACCATCTTTGAACATTGACCATTTTTCCTGAGGTCGCGAGCCTATCGGGGATCATTTACTAGTTATGTTCGAAAAAAGCGTCAGGAAAATTGCCCCTTCGATATCCGAGGGGCTAATCTTTTCATTAATAATATGTTTCAACAATCGCCTCGCGGCTTCACTTACAAAGTTTTTCCTATAAGAAACACTTCCTTAGGTTCACCGCGCTCCAAGTGTGCGGGGACTTATTTTCGGGCTGTTTGTAACTTGTATGAACCGTTATCGTATGCCTCTATCACTTGGTATGGGCCTTCCCAGTTGGGTCCCAACTTTCCTAGGTCTTCTTGCTCGCTGGCTTCATTTTTCCCAGAGACGAAGTCTCCTACTCGAAGTTTTACACCTCTAACTCTTCATTGTAATATCGTTCTATCTTCTTTTTGTATCGGCCTCTTCAACAACCTTGAGTCCCTTCTTTCTTCCAATAGATCCGGTTTAAACGCTCTCCTCTTCGCTCCCTTCTGGTCATCATCATTGTTCTAAGGTAGGCATGCCAATTTCGGGGGATCATCTGCTTCGCTCCTCGTATGTCAAAGCAACGGTGTTTCACCGCTGCTTGTCTTTAAGGACGTCCGATGAGCCCACAAAACGCCGCAAGCAGCCCCCATCATCAACCCATCCTACCTACTTTTGCCCAAATTTTGTCTTGAAGCCATGCATTGACGACTTTCACCGCTGGGCGGATCATGGATGAAGTTGCCGCCATCGTTGCCATAATTGCGTGGCGTCATTTACATTAACACGATGTTATCCCATACGAATTTTATGACCGCTCGTGGTCTTTGCTAGGGGTTTGGCCTCCATCCATTTGTAAAGTAGTCGATGGCCGATGACATACTTTACTTTCTCAGCGCCAGTGGAGGGGCCCAATACGTCCATTCCCATTGGAAAAAGGCGCGGTGACATGATAGAAGTCATAAGAGTCTTCGTAATTTGGGAACCGGGAGTTTATTTGGCAAGACTCGCATTTTGAATGACCTCTCTGGCGCCCCCTGCATTGTCCGCCAAGAGTATCCTCGCCTCGACCGGGCCACACCACAGATCTTGGGCGAGTGCATGCCACATGCTCCTTCGCACTTCCCTTATTACGCATAATTGCAGTGTGGCCCACGCATCTCGATTGGACCTAAATATGACTTCTTGAACAAAGACCCCGTCCTCCATTGTATAATGGGGTATCTTCATCCAGAGGTTCTTGGGTTTTCATCATTCGCCATTTTCCTTCGAAATGCACCGGATGATCGAGACATCCGCTTTCCTCCTCTTCTTCCACTATTGCTCCATGACTTTTTCTTCCGGTCGATGGTGCTTCCAATACTTCTACAAGTTTTTCCTTGGTCAAATGGTCAAATGCGACGGATGCCAACTTGCTTAACACATCGTCTTCTCGTTACGTGTCCGGGGATATTTTGTATTCTGAACCGTTTGAAACAACCAATGTATTATTTTGCCTTAGCTAAATATCTCGCCATGCTTTCCTTGTAGGTGGTAAACTCTTCATTGATTTGGCTTGACACTAGGTTGGAGTCAACTTTAACACTTAGCACTTGGATCTTCATGTCCTTTGCTATCCTTAGTCCTGCTAGCAATGCCTCATATTCGCTTCGTTATTAGTGTGCTGGGGAAATTAAGTTTAAGAGCATAAGTGTATTCTGTTTGGTCGGCTTATCAACACCAACCTTCTCCGGAGCCTCTTGTTAGATGCCCTCGCTCAGGAACAGTGTCCATTCCTCCTCTGAGTAGAGATGTTGCATACTTCTTTGCTTCCCTTCTTTCCCTACTTTGCCGACCAGGATCTCATTTATGAAGTCCGCCATGACTGTCCCTTGACGGCGTTTCGGGATGTAAGTAATTTTGTATGCTCCCAATTCTACCGATACTTCATCGGCTTCCCGACAATTCAAGCTTGTTCAAACCGTCATGATGGGTCGGTCCGCGGATCACCTTGATGTGGTGGCTTCAAATACCTTCGAGTCTTCCGAGCAATGTCGTAAGGCCAAAGCCGGTTTATCCAGAGGGGCAAAGTTTCGCCGCATCGTGGAGTGTTCACGACATAGTGCACGGCATTTGTTTGCCCTTCCTTTCCACCATCAAGACATCGCTATGGTTTCATCACCGCTAGGTACACAAAAGATCTTCCCTCGCTATCGGGCCGTTAAATTGGGTAACTCTAGGATCACGCTCTTCATCTTCCGGAATGCCTTCGCCTCCTCGCCCATCGGTACTCCTTTGGTTGTCTTCGTGACGCTTTTAAAGTGTGAAGAAGGGTAAAGCTTTTTCGCCGATCGAGATAGGAATCTGTTCATAGCCGCGAGCTTCCGGCCGAGGCTTTGCATTTCCTTGAGTGTTCGGGGCGATTGCATGTCGGCTATTGCCTTTGTTTTCTTCGGATTGGCCCTTATTCCTTCGGATGTTACCACATAACCGAGGAACTTTCCTTCTTCCACTCCAAAAGAACACTTTTTAGGGTTGAGCTTCATGTTGATCCTTCGGAGATTATCGAATGTTTCTGCGATGTCCGTCAACAATTCTACTGCCGCTTTGATCACCATATCGTCGACGACACTTCCAAGTTCCGCCAATTTGCCCCTTAAAACTTGAATCTACCAAACTTTGATAAGTTGCCCCGACATTCCTTAAACCGAATGGCATTTTGGTGTAGCAAAAGGTTCCATGTTCCGTATAGAAGGTCAGTTTTCTCTTCGTCTTCCTTGGCCATCCGGACTCGGTGATACCCCTATATGCATCAAGAAAACACTTGTACTTGTAACCCATTACAGACTCTATTTTCCGGTGATCTCCGTGAGGGGTAGTAGTCCTTTCAAACGGCATTGATGCTTTTCAAGTCCATGCACATTCTCCATGTTCCATCCGTTTCTTTACTAACACCGGTTGGAAATCCATGTAGGATATTTTACCGCCCGGACTATTCCTTCAACCATTCTTCTACTTCGGTGTTGATTGCTTGATTCTTTCAAATTGAGAAGGTTCTCTTTTCTCGAGATATTGGCCTATCATTCACGTTGACATTTAGTTTGTGCTCTATGACTCGTCGAGGGACTCCTCAATATGTACGTTGCCATGCAAATACATCCTTGTTGTTTTCAAGAGTTCTACCAACCGCCTTTTGCATTCTTTGGAAAAGTCAGCCTCGGATGGTAATCATTTGCTCAGAAATGGGGGTTTATCATTACTTCTTCTCGTTTCTTGTTGGTTCTCCTTCTTCGAAGGGCGCTTCTACCATTGCTCCTCAACCCTTTTGCCATGAAGTGTTTTTCCAACCTTCTACATTCCGAGATGATTACCGATCCGTAGCCAAGGTTGCCACTCCCCTTGGTGTTGGGAATTTTATCATGGAGTGGATGGTTGATGGGATCGCCCTTAATTCTCTAATACCCGATCGCCCGGGATAATGTTATATAGGGATGGGGATCTTATCATCAAACGTCATTATGGCTCTGATACGGCCATCATTTCAAACAAACGTTTAGGTCTATTTTCCGAGGGGCTTTATTGCTTCGCCGAAAATCCCACTGAGGTGTTCGTTTCTCTTAGCTTCGCTTTGATTTCGGGCATAGGTTTTGAAACAAGTTGTTCAGTACATTACTTCCACAACTGCCTCGGGTCAACGAACCCTCCTCAAAGTGTACCCTTCCACATCCGCCCGATTATCGCCGCTCCTCGGAACGTCTCCGGCTAATGGGCGTGAACTTATAGGACGTTCATCCAATCCTCCTCTCTACGCTTGTCTTCCTTTTTCTATCCTATCCCTCGCAGATACCATGTTTATTATCCTTCCTCGCCTACTGATTATCTCGGGGTTTCTTCCCCTTTTGCTTCACTTTTAATAAATGGTCCAACTTGCCCGCTCTCTAGAGCCGCCCTTATTTGTTCCTTGAGTTGGTAGCAGTCATTGGTGAGATGACCTTTCACCACGGTAATCATCGAACTTATCTAAATTTTCTCTCCTTGGTGCCCCCTCAAAGGTGCGGGTGGTGGTAGCTTTAGTTGTAGTTCCGTTGCTAGAATTTCTTTAGGTGCTTTTGGAGAAGGCCTGATCAATGGGGCGAGTATCATTCCTGTAATGGTTTCTTCGGTAGTCGCTTCGGTGGTCGCCCTATAGTTATCACCTTGTCGGGTAGTAGGGATTGTATTGGCTTCGGGATTTTTGTTCCGTTCTTCGGTCTCCTCTTCGTTTGTCCGGAGGTTCGTCATTCGGAGGTTCGATGGCCGCTTCTGTGTATGACTTGCGGTTCCATTCCCTTGGGGAGTTCTGGTGTTATAGGCCTCTTCGAAGCTCATTGAAATCATCTACCCTCTTCATCATTTCCATCGTCTTGGGAACTCTGTCGGAGAAGCGTTTACCACCGGGCATTTGCTTCCATTAATGAACGAGGATATCCGCATTATTTCCGACACCGGGGATGTAGCTAGCCTAATCGGTCCATCTTTCCTTATACTCCGGCAAGGTTTCATGAGCTTTTCGCACGATCTTGGTTAGTTCCATCGGATCTTTGAGGCATTTTCTTACGAGCGCGAATCTTTCTTGGAATCTCTCCCAAGCTCCTCCCAACTGCCTATGCTACCGTTGAAAATGCTCGAACTACGCTTGCGGACCATCCAAAGTTTTTGAAACATCCAACACCATACGGCATCGGCCATCCGCCATGATTGGCTGCTACGAGAAACGACACATGATCGTCCGGTCCAGAGGATCCATCATAAAGCTTTATGTTCTTAGGTAGCTCATGTCTTGGTCCGAAGAACTCTACGATACTTCGTGAATGGGCATCCGGGGCATCTTTGTAAGGTTTGTGTAGATCTATCTGCTCTTCTGATCTTTTTCCTTTCTACTGCGGGTCTTTCGGTTTCTTCGCCAAAATCGACCTGTATAGGCCGAATGGGCTTTTTCCTTGGGAGTTATGTTGTTGTATCAAGGCTTTTAGTGATGATATGTGGTTAAGTATTTGTTCTTCTAGGTTAGGGAATTTTTTCGAGTGGTGTTTCGTTGAGGGACCTGGTGTTTGGTAGGACCGGCCATTTTCTAGCTTTAGTAGTTAGAATAATGGCCCCCACCTGATACCAATTTGTTGAGGTAAAAATATGTAATTACTAACAAGCTAATCCTTCGCTAATCTTGCACAAAACTCCTCTGACCGAGGTCCTCGGATCTCGACACAACAAAAACACGCGTTAGCCTCGCCAGGGTTTTATCCCTGACCCAAACCGCGTGAGAATGAGTATAATGATATGTCAGAGTAATATGTGAAAAATGGGTGAGAATAGTTAACCTTGAGTGCTGTAGCTTTGTTCCTTTTATAGGTGAGAAGCTTTTGTCCTCACCCGGGCGTTACGCGGGCGATAGTGACTTTTGGCGGAGTTGACTTTGCTCTTGGTATCCGTCTGGAAAGGGTCAGAGTTCGATCAAGATTTCTTTCCTTTATACATGGTGATGTCGATGTCCATTGCCGAGGGTCATGTCTAACCCTCCGGTATATGTTGGTCTAAATTGGCTTGTGTGCTTTATCCGGAAGGTTGTGGTCGTGTCGCTGGGTTTTGTGTCGTGACCGAGAAAGGTTCTCGACATTTTACTAATATGCCGAGGCGTTTGTTTGTTGGGACATACGCCAACAAACAACAATATTATTATTAAGTTAAATAATAAAAATAAATAGTTTTTTCGATAAATATTATGGAAACAATGTCACCGAACAATTATTAGTACTAGACGAAGACCAGCGCCAGCGCACTGTTTCAGCGTCCGATAATTAATGATTTGTGATATTGTGGTAAGTGTTTTGTGTAGCATTTAAAATAGAACGTGAACCGATGAAAATGCAATTGCAAACGGTTGTACTATACGATAATTAAAGTCTAGACAAAATTCTTAACATCTATCAAACAACATATAAAATCATTTAATGAAAATGAAAGTAAACATTACATCGTTATGGGATAAAACTAACCACACGCTACTTGTCGCGTAGTAAAAACTAACAAGGATGGGATTAATGGTGACCAAAATTAGCGTGAATACGATTAGCCCAAAATAAAATAAAAATTGGCTAATTTTAACTATTTTGTAAAATATTTGGGCACATTTAGCCTTATATTTTTTGAAATGGCGATTTAGCCTATTGAAAAGTTAAATGTGTACTAACGGGCACATATTTTCATAATTGTAAACATTATAATCGTTTTGAAGAAAAACTTATAGATAATATATTTATATAGCGACAGATCGTGTTGTGTTAA
The DNA here is from genome assembly GCA_910596185.1 of Chrysanthemum makinoi. Lineage (NCBI taxonomy): Eukaryota > Viridiplantae > Streptophyta > Magnoliopsida > Asterales > Asteraceae > Chrysanthemum > Chrysanthemum makinoi. Next base: position 226,835,200 of record OU343218.1, read on the forward strand.
AAAAAGTTTATGGGTTCTAAACGAAAAATAATAAAAGTTTGAAGATTTGGGGATTAAACATAACGTTTTGAAACCCGGTTCGACCAGGGTGGTTCAACCTGTTGAACCCTTCCCGTCGAAAAACGGGTCGATTTAAACCGAGTCAATATGACAGTTGGGTTAAACGGGTCAAATTAAACAGGTCAACCCACCGGGTTTTGAAGCGTCACTGGGTCAACCCGTTTTCGATATGTGTTAATAGTTTCAAATTTTACTTTTACTTTTGGTTTTTCCTTTATATATAATATAGCAGGGTACCCGCTAGCGTAAATGGCGAAGTACCTCTGACGATTAACGGAGAAATATGTCTCATCAATCTCGATGAGACATGATTCACCCGCTTGTATCGGTTTTAACGTCCTCTCTAGTTCGTTCCGGATGGTCTGTATTGGTTACCGAACAGTCATTTACACGGTTTCCGGTTGAACCTGTTGGTCCGGTCCGATTTTTAAAACTATATGTACCATCAAATTGTTAGCTTGTATGAAGCTTTGTGTGTTGTATTAATTTGTATAATGTGTATAATAACATGTACTTTTATTTTAGGGTGTTTTAAAAATAACATTAATTAGTGTGTTTAATTAATTTATATTTAGAATTATGTTGTAGCTTGTTTAAATTGTACATTGTGAAAATTTTATTGTACTTTTTAATAAGGGGTGTTTAATAGGTTGTTTTAATTCTAGATATGCTTTTAATGGTTGTACAATGTGAATAAATTATTGTACTTTTGTAAGAATTGTTTTAATAAGAGTATTAATTACGCAAATATATTTCTCTCTCATTTGACCATTAAATTTTTTCACTTTTCCACTTTTCACTTTGATTGTTTTCCATTTTATGTAGTATAGATTAAGTTAAATTAAATAATAAAATAGATAATCATTATTTGTAAATAATACCATAAATAAGTATTATTTTTTAAATATTTAATAGAATTTGGTGGAGATAAATTTGGTGGGACCAAACTGACACGTGACGTTCAAGGGTTGTCCTACGTGTTGTTCCAGAATTGCTTCAATCCTGTTTTAGTTATATACTGTATAGGTATGTACGCTGCCAAAGACGTAAATATCTAATGAGCTTTTAAATATGGTTTACAATTGTAGTGAACAATGATCATATTGAGTTTCATATGTTTAAGTTGCTATTAAATCTTTTTGGATTAACAAATAATGCAATATTCACACACTTGTTGAATTATTGTTCCTTGATCGAGAAGTTACACACATACTGTCTAATAGTCATTAGTATATATAAAGGAAAAGACGTGATAAAAATAAGATGTCAAGTCTATATAAGGTGCTAAATTTCGAAGTTATATAATAAAAATTTACGATAACTTCTTTCACAAAGAATGATGATGACAAAGTTACACGTGACATATAATGTATCAAAGATCTAAACCCAATTAAAAGTGAACTCATAAGAGAAGGGCGTGATATTGAGAACCCCCCTCCCACCCACTTTCCGAACCGAGGACTATTCCGTAGAATCTATTAATAGCATTCAAGGTACTCTTTATTCCCACATTTTTGAATCCAAAGGTTCGACTGACGGCTCGAACCAAGGGACCCTAAGAGGGGATTTAAATGATACCTTATGAAAACCCCTCTTTCGATGTGATTAAATGAGGGTTTTGGTCAAAGATTTTTTATCTCTCTTTGTTTATAGTATAATGTAATTTTTTGTCAATGTTTGTTTTGTATTTCTAACAATTTTAAGCGTTTGAATTTATTAAACTTTGATTTATGTTTCAGACTTTCGAATTTGTAGTTTTTTTATATATAAACAAAATTATAAAAATAAAATGAAAAATACAAAAAAAAAAAGGAGGTGCTTTTGGGGAAAAAGGGTTGTATAACCTCACCCAAAGTTTAAATGTACATTTTGTTATGTACTTGGCCATATATACACACGTGTTAGATCGACACTTTCAATGGCTTCATCTTATAAAGTGATAGGTAGCTTTTATGAACCTAGAATTCTAAGAAATGATAGCATCGTAGTTTGCTAAGGATCATGAGTTATTAGGTTATAATGATAGATGAATGATATTGTATTGTATATTTTCATAATTTCATCATAAAACATAACTATCAGTGTAATTTATGTTATGTTGATTTTAGTCAACTGATAACACATTCTTACAATTTACTTTAATCGTTACCGCTTACATTTAGCCCAAACATAATAGGAGGCATGACCACGAGTGGTCACCATTACACCCTCATCGCATGGCGCATGGTCTCTCAATTTTTGTGTTATTATGCTGGTGAAACATTTTTTTTAATATGGCATACTCCCTCCGTCCCTAAATAAGATAGTATTTGTTTTTAAGAAGATGAATCTAAATCAATCGCACATCCGAATGGACTGAGGCGTAAATGTCCGAACCACCACATCCGAACGGGAAGAAAAACTCATGTTTGAACAGACATTTGCTCGCCGCATCTAATTTTTTGGTTATTTTTGTGTCAACAAGAGTCATTAAGACACACCTCTCGTGCAGACCATTAAGATATTATCGCCTCGACCAAGGCGTCCGAACGGAAACAAACGTCCGAACGACAAAAATGTCTGACAGCGTGTGAACGAGCAGATTAAGAGGCTGTTAAGAGGCCAAAACAAACACCAACTAATCTGTCAGTTTGACTTTTCTGAGTCAAACCTGGTTCAACTTTGACCGTAAATAAATTTTTTTATATAATACTTGATGAAAACTATACCAATAAAAATACACTTATAAACAATCCATTCATATATTTTTCATAAAGTATTATATAATACTCGCAAAAATAGATGAGGTTAAAAGGATCCAGCCTTTGAATAGTCAAACCGACACTTATTTAAGGTCGGAAGTAGTATATTTTTATTAAAGTCGGTATTTTTATGTGTTTAGTTTGATGATTAACACTACAACTATTTGATGAATGGTTTGACAAAGAAAGTAAAAACTGAAGTGGCCATGGTGAATATGGTGACCATCACCCCTTACCTTACTCCGACTCATGAGACACCTACTCACATGACTTTCTAATCTTATTAAAAAATAATAAATGGTTAAACAAAACTTAAAAACGTTTTATTCAAATGTTATTGTTCATATGCAATAAGATTAAAGCTATTTATTTGAGGGATGTTTAATTAAATTCATTAACATTGTAACTGAATTCCATAATAGAAATTGAAATAAAATGCACGAGTGTGTACTCCGTATAATTATTGTGTAAATTAACAAAGTAAAAGAATAAAATAAAAATAAAGAAACCGATTTATGATATGCATAAAAATATAAAATAGTCAAAGTGATAGGTTTTACAAAGCAAAACCTACAAAACTTCCAAAAACTTAAGATTAAGAATAGAAATCAAGCACAAGCTTTTCAAATATTTTCGATCTGTTCTCTTTCCGAATGAAATTACAATGCAATTTATTGTAAAAGTCCTAGATGCACTTTATTCTTCTTACTGGAAATAAGGAAATGTGCTTCTACCACTACCCTATTGCATGCAAATATTAAGCCCGTGATTCTACCACTACCCTACCTATGATGCATGCATAAAAATAAGGCAAGGTGAACATGAGGTGAGTTTGGCATGTATCACAAAGCAACGAACAAATCTTAGACAATGTAGTACACAATCTTGTGCCCCCCCCCATACTTGTCCCATCTAACCTAACCCACGTGTAGGGTAGATAAAAAATCATTATTTTATTCTATCATAAAAGAAAATCTAAATTCAAAACCTTTTAATTTTATTAATAAACCTTTTAATATACTAATTTAGCATTTGAAATAAAATAACTATAAATAATGTAGACAAAAATACAACCAAGAAGTTGGCCCCCCTTGCAACAAGATAATTGAACATGTGATAATTTTATATTTATCATGGAATGAACAACATGTATACGTTAGTTGCAATTATTGAAAAAATACCAAGCCACTCTTTGTTAATTTTGGGTATCAAGATTCATATATATCTTATATGTACTACTTGTTAACAATAACAATACTTAACCTTTTAACATATTAGAAATAAGAATACAATGTAAAACTATTTTTAGTTAAACATTAAAATAAAAAAATATACTACAAGTAATAAGTTTCAAAATCTGAAATGAGTTAAGGCTCATGCTTGGAAGAATTTACAGAAATTTCTTTTATTCACAAATTTGAAAAAGTTACCTTCTTTCAATACACTATATACAACATCATTAACATTTTCACTTCCCGTTTAACGATAGAATCAACCGCAAGAGTATCATCTTTTCCAGCAAATGGCATAAATATTCTCCAGCAAACTCACCTGTTTCTTTGTCACAACGAGTATCACTATGCATTTTCTTTTTTCTTTCTCCTTTACCTTACATATATATATTTGTGTTTACCCATATCTGTTTAAGAAAAAAGGAAGAAAAAAAACATAAAACAATCCCATGTACATTATGACAAAATTTACCATCCAAATCGCACAAAAAGACATGGATTTATGACAATTCAAACATTAAACCAACACATGTATTCTGAATGCCTCTTCGCCTCCTCGCCCATCGGTACTCTTTTGGTTGTCTTTTCGTGACGCTTTAAAGTGTTGAAGAAGGGCAAAGCTTTTTCGCCGATCGAGATAGGAATCGTTTCATAATGCCCCGAGGCTTTGCATTTCCTTGAGTGTTCGGGGCGATTGCATGTCGGCTATGGCCTTTGTTTTCTTCGGATTGGCCCTTATTCCTTCGGATGTTACCACATAACCGAGGAACTTTCCTTCTTCCACTCCAAAAGAACACTTTTTAGGGTTGAGCTTCATGTTGATCCTTCGGAGATTATCGAATGTTTACGCATGTCCACAACAATTCTACTTCGCCGCTTTTGATCACCATATCGTCGACGCATACTTCCAAGTTCCTGCCAATTTTCCCTTTAAAACTTGAATCTACCAACCTTTGATAAGTTGCCCCGGCATTCCTTAAACCGAAGGGCATTTTGTGTAGCAAAGGTTCCATGTTCCGTGATAGCCGCCTTCTCTTCGCCTTCCTTGGCCATCCGGACCTGATACCCCTTATATGCATCAAGAAAACACTTGTACTTGTAACCCATTACGCACTCTATTTTCCGGTCGATCTCCGAGGGGGTGTAGTAGTCCTTGGGCACGAAGCATTGATGCTTTTCAAGTCCATGCACATTCTCCATGTTCCATCCGGTTTCTTTACTAACACCGGGTTGGAAATCCATGTAGGATATTTTATCGCCGGACTATTCCCGCCACCCATTCTTCTACTTCGATGTTGATTGCTTGATTCTTTTCACCGAGAAGGTTCTCCTTTTCTCAGCTATTGGCCTATCATTCACGCTGACATTTAGTTTGTGCTCTATGACTCGTCGGGGACTCTGTCATGTCCGGTTGCCATGCAAATACATCCTTGTTGTTTTCAGTAGTTCTACCAATCGCTTTTGCATTCTTTGGAAAAGACGCTCGATGGTAATCATTTGCTCGTGAAATTGGGGTTTATCATTACTTCTTCTCGCTTTCATTGGTCTCCTTCTTCCGCGGCGTTTCTACCATTGCTTTCCGACCCTTTTGCCATGAAGTGTTTTTCCAACCTTCTACATTCCGAGATGATTACCGACGGTAGCCAAGGTTGCACTCCCCTTGGTGTTGGGAATTTTATCATGGAGTGGATGGTTGGGGATCGCCTCTTAATTCTCTAATGCCTTATCGCCCCGTGATAATGTTATATGGGATGGGGATCTTATCATCAAACATCATTATGGCTCGGCGATAGGCCATCATTTCCGAAACAAACGCTTAGGTCTATTTTCCAGGGGCTTTATTGCTTCGCCCGAGAATCCCACTAGAGAGTGTGTTCGCTTCTCTTAGATTCGCTGATTTATGGGCATAGGTTTTGAAAAAGTGTTCGTACATTACTTCCACAACCGCCTCGGGTCAACGTAAACCTCCTCAAGTGTACCCTTCCACATCCGCTTCGATTATCGACGCCTCTAAACGCCTCCAGCATGGGCGGAAAGCTATAGGACGTTCATCCAATCTTCCTCCTACCGCTTGTCTTCCTTTTCTATCCTCCCCAGAGGATACCATGTTTATTATCCTTCCTCCGTCCTACTGATTATCTCCGGGGGGGTTCTTCCCTTTGCTTCACTTCCTTTAATAAATGGTCCAACTTGCCTGCCTCTAGAGCAGCCCTTATTTGTTCCTTGAATTGGTAGCCATTGGTGAGATGACCTTCTCACCATGGTAATCACATAACTTATCTAAATTTTCTCCTGGTGCCTCAAAGGTGCGGGTGGCGGTAGCTTTAGTTGTAGTTCCGTTGCTAGAATTTCTTTAGGTGCTTTTGAGAGAAGGCCGTGATCAATGGGGCGGTATCATTCTGTAATGGTTTATCCCAGTCGCTTCGGTGGTCGCCTCAGTAGTTATCAATTTTGCGGGTAGTAGGGGTTGTATTGGCTTCGGATTTTGTTCCGTTCTTCTGGTCTCTCTTCGTTTGTCCCGGAGGTTCGCCATTCGGGAGGTTCGATCCGGGCGGCTTCCTGTATGACTTGCGGTTCCGCTCTTGGGGAGTTCGTGGTGTTATAGGCCTCTTCCAGCGCATTGAAATCATCTACCCTCTTCATCATTTCCGTGATCGTCTTGGGAACTCGTCTCGAGAAGCGCTTACCAATTCCGCATTTGCTTCCTTAATGAACGAGGATATATGCATTATTTCCCGGCACACCGGGATGTAGTTAGCCTCATCGGTCCATCTTTCCTTATACTCCGGCAAGGGAGGTTTCATTTCACGATCTTGGTTAGATCCATCTGATTTGAGGCATTTTCTCGAGCGCCAATCTTTCTAGGAATCTCCCAGCTCCCACCGTCTATGCTACCGCTGGGAAAATGCTCGAACCATGCTTGCCGGACCATCCAAAGTTTCTGAAACATCCAACACCATATCGCATCGCGCCATCCGCCATGATGGTCGCTACGGAGAAACGATTGACATGATCGTCCGTCCGGGATCCATCATAAAGCTTTATGTTCTTAGGTAGCTTATGTCTTGGTCCCACAACTCTACGACACGTGAATGGGCATCCGGGGCATCTTTGTAAGGTTTGTGTAGATCCCATCGCTTTCCCTTCGGATCCTTTTCCCTTTCTACCGCGTCTTCTTCGCCAAAATCGATCTGTATAGGCCGCAATGGGCCTTTTCCTTGGGAGTTATGTTGTTGTATCAAGACTTTTAGTGATGATATGTGGTTAAGTATTTGTTCTTCTAGGTTGGGAATTTTTTCGAGTGGTGTTTCGGTTGAGGACACTGGGGTGTTTCGGTGGGACCGGCCATTTTCTAGCCTTGGTAGTTAGAATAGCGGTCCCACGGAAGGCGCCAATTTGTTGAGGTAAAAATATAATTACTCGAACAAGCTAATCCTTCTACTTGCAGCAAAACTCCTGGACGAGGTCCTTCGATTCTGGACACAACAAAAACACGCTAGCCTCGCTTAGGGTTTTATCACTAAGACCCAAGCGCTGGAGAATGAGTATAATGATATGTCGAGTAATATGTGAAAATGGGTGAGAATAGTTAACCTTGAGTCAGTAGCTTTGTTCCTTTTATAGGTGAGAAGCTTTTGTCCTCACCCGGGCGTCACATGGGCGATAGTGACTCTCGGGCGAGGACTTTTCTGCTTGGTATCCGTCTGGAAAGGGTCGGAGTTCGATCAAGATTTCTTTCCTTTTATACATGGTGATGTCGATGTCCGCGTTTCGAGGGTCATGTCTAACCCTCCGGTATATGTTGGTCTAAATTGGCTTGTGCTTTATCCTAAGGTTGTGTGTCGTGTCGGGCGGTTTTGTGTCGGGATCGAGTTAGGTTCCTCGACATTTTACTAATATGTAGAGGTGTTTGTTTGGGACACACGCCAACAAACAACAATATTATTATTAAGTCAAATAATAAAAATAAATAGTTTTTTCGATAAATATTATGGAAACAATGTCACCGAACAATTATTAGTACTAGACAGTAATCTACTACCGCGCTAGTACTGCTTCTAGGGCCGATAATTAATGATTTGTGATATTGTGGTAAGTGTTTTGTAGTAGTTTAAAATAGAACGCTGAACCGATGAAAATGAAATTGCAAACGCGTTGTACTATATACTATAATTAAAGTTTGCACAAAATTTTAACATCTATCAAACAACATATAAAAACATTTAATGAAACTGAAAGTAAACATTACATCGTTATGGGATAAAACTAACAACACATTACATTGTCACAAAAACTAACAATGATGGGATTAATGGTGACCAAAATTAGCGTGAATACGATTAGCCCAAAATAAAATAAAAATTGGCTAATTTTAACTATTTTGTAAAATATTTGGGCACATTTAGCCTTATATTTTTTGAAATGAGCGTATTTAGCCTATTGAAAAGTTAAATGTGTACTAACGGGCACATATTTCTCATAATTGTAAAACATTATAATCGCTTTGAAGAAAAACTTATAGATAATATATTTATATAAATGACAGATCGGTTGTGTTAAAAAAAAGTTTAGGTTCTAAAACGAAAAATAATAAAAGTTTGAAGATTTGGGGATTAAACATAACGCTTTGAAACCCTGCTCAATTGTGGTGGTTCAACCTGTTGAACCCTTCCCCAAAAAACGGTCGATTTAAACCGAGTCAATATTATGTTGGGTTAAACGTCAAATTAACAGGTCAACCCACCGGTTTCGAAGCACTCGGTCAACCCTGCTGATATGTGTTAATAGTTTCAAATTTTTACTTTTTACTTTTTGGTTTTTCCTTTATATATATTATAAGCAGTACCTGGCTGGGCGCAAATGGCAAAGACTTCTATGACGATTAACCGGAGAAATAGGGTCTCATCACCCGATGAGATACGATTCACCCGCTTGACCTGCTTTTAACGGCCCCTGGTTCGCTTCCTGATGGTCGTTATTGGTTAAATTGAATCGTCGGGCGACAATCGCTTCCTGCTGACCGCTTGGTCCTGGGTCCATTTTTAAAACTATATGTACCATCAAATTGTTACCTTGTATGAAGTTTTGTGTGTTTTATTAACTCAGATAATGCTAGATAATAACACGTACTTTTATTTTAGGTGTTTTAAAAATAACACACTAGTTTAATTAATTTATATTT
>OU343218.1:226844514-226927116 GCA_910596185.1 Chrysanthemum makinoi
TTTAGGATTTCCCTAGAAGAATATGGAGGTGTTTGTGTTTTTATGATAAAGGGAGGTTGTGGAAGGTACTGGAAATTTACGTTAGACATGGTTAGTGACGTTTATGTTTGTATTACAGGGTTATTACGGAAAAACGGAGGTGAACAGGAAAAGATGCAACACAATTTGACCAATCAAAAAGTGGCACCGCGGGCGGTGAAATGCTTGTTGGTCCCTTTGTTTACATTTTTATTTATCCGCGGACCAATAAAGAGAAGAATTAAGAGGAAGCGGACCCGCAAGAATTTCGTGTTTGCCCGTTCAAAAACTAAGCGGGTTAACCAGCGTGCGAAAAGCGGGAGATGCGTTACCCTCGATTATTTATTTCACGGGAATCAAGTTGCTATTTTTTTTTTTTTAGGAATTTTGTATATATATATTTTTTGTTGTGGGGCGAAATTTGCAAAAGGTTAGATAGCGAGGACTAGCAGTGCGATTTGAAGCTAATTTGAGGGACTAAAAGTGTAAAATGAGAATGAGCGATTGCACTATTTAAAGCTGGATATTCTTTGTAGAGTGCGTACGCGCTTGTACACTGTAGCGATAATATTTTCGTTTTCGGTCCACGAAATTGGCGGCCTATTACAACGTTAGTCCTAAGGACTACGGTGAAAAAAGGGTAACCTCGGGGCTGTTTTGCTTAATATTTGCACAGAAATAGCCCCTCAAGTTATTGTTTCATTTCAAATTTAATCCTCGACTGTTAGTTAACGGACGTTAAGGACTAACTTTGCAATTGAGCGATAACCTCGGGGGCTAAAAGTGCTTAAAGCTGAAAGCTAGCGCGCCTGCAGCCCAGCTCACCGATTGCGAGCGAGTTTTAGTATATATATACTAGTGAAGTCTTTTCGGCCGTGCTAAGCACGGCCCAGGAGGGTAAACTAAATAACGACACATCAACTATGATGATTATTACATATTTAAAAGATAAGTTACTAAAAGAAAATATATTTTTATTTAATAAGATTTTATTTGATAAATTTAATCTTGACAATTTTAGGACAAGTTGAAAAGATGGAGATCTGTATCTTTCTGAGAGTTACTACCATCTCATTTACTATTTCTTTGAGTATTCACCATGCTCTTTTGACCTCTTTTTGTCAAACTAAAACACGAGAGTATCTTCAGAACCACACAAAGGGAACAACAAAATAAATCATATGCTTGGATTATACTTGCACCGTTCATATATCCCTTTACAAATGATGGCATGTCAAAAAAGCCGACCCGACTCGAACATGAATCCGATTAAGCCTATTAAGGTTGGGTTACTCGGGTCAAAAATTTGTTGGGTTATTTGGGTCAACGAGTAACGAATACTAAATATGATAGTGTCGGGTTAAAATATTTGACTAACTTGGTTTTGGATCAACCAGATTGACCAAAATAAGGATTTATGGTCTTAATACAACAAAAACTAAAACTTCTTGTATCTTTTAGTTATAGTGGCTTTTTCTTTTAGTAAAATCAACCAACTAAATTCACAATGTAATCGTCTTTTTTTTAATTAAAAGAGCCTAAAAAGTGGCCTAACGCATAAATAACTTGTACAGAAGCTCTTTTAATTAAGTCCGTTTATCATTTTTTTTTAAATATTATTATTTGTGATATGATATAAATTGGGGTGATCTAATCTTGCACCCCCAAATTTCCTTCTCTTGCACCTCACTAGGCCAATCATTGGCCCAATGATTTTTTTTTTTTTTTTTTTTTGTTTTGTGTTTGTGTATAATTTTATTTGTGTAATGTATATATATATAGTGTTTTTATTTGTAGAGTATATATAGTGTGTATTTATTTGTGTAGTGTTTTTACGTTAAAACATTAGATATTAAAATATTAAACAAGTACAACAACAAATATTAAATGTTTAATTATTTACATTTTACAATGAAAGGGCGTCATAATACTTGAGACCACAAGTTTTGGGCTTGTGAGATGTTCTTTCAATTATTAATCCACGTTGACAACGGCTGAAGAAAATTATTTTCTTGTTGCATCGTAAAAAGAATTTGTATTATTATTCACAACATAAATTAGTAATATCATGGTTCACAAAATTAGAAGCTTCGAATACATAAATAACCAATATAAATGATGTCGTCTATACATGTTGTGTCATTTACAATATCATCGTGTCGTCTATACATGTTGTGTCATTTACAATATAAATCGATGTCGTCTATACATGTTGTGTCATTTACAATATAAATCAATAATTGTTTTCATTATATCTAAACATCCCATGTTCCCATAAGCGGTACCGGCATTTCTAAAATGTCTCCATTGTGGGTGATTATACGGGAGGGGTGAGTCTTCATCATCAAGAAGCGCAAGAGCGAAGTGAGCACATTCGTTGTTCCCCACACGAAGAATCATGGAGACAATATTTATCTTGGGGAGAACCTCTTAGCGGAGAAGACACAGAGATTGTGAATTGGTTATACATACAATAGGGCCCGATTAAGAGATGTAGCAATAACCACTCCCATTTACGGCATAGTCATCCAATACGCCGGAGTCGCGCACCCCTAAACCAATTCATCGAGTTACGTGTAGATGTAAAAGAATCACCCCACATTTCCACAGTAAACAATCTCGTTGTGTCTACCTCTTCCCTAGCAAGAGCTTTCAATTTACGGGCACATTTCTTGATGATGGCCAAGACTTCTGACAAGAGCTTCGATAGCCACAATTTCCATCACCCTCCACGTTAAAGATCCTAGGATCAGTCGGAAAAATAAATTGGAATTTGGTCATACAATATTATTCTAAAGTCTGGGCATACAAATGGTGTCTTAAGTAAGCCCTCGCTAGGTCCTTCGTTTAAGATCGAGGCGTTAGAGGCCCTCCACATAAGAAGCTGTGTCTCGCGGGTTCTTCATTGAAGTCTAGGACTTTTTAGGTTTTGTGTAATACGCGGTGCCTTGTGGGGGTTCTTCGTTCAAATCCGGGATCTTTTGTTTAGACTTGGATTTGTTGTCCTTCTTCGGACGTCCGATTATAGTCTTTAACGGAGTTGTTGGGTGACGCATTGAGGGCGTATATACCTCACGAGCACATTTAACATATTTTTTGACAAACGGCGATGCTTTGCTAAAACACCTTGGAATTTTATGCGTCATCTTGACAAGAAAAATATTCAGGCTCTTCAGGCCCTTGAGGCTCTTGAGGGACTTGTGGGACTTTGCCCTTGTGCATGGGAAGGAAATATTGGGTTGCAAGATTAGATTGTTTCCTGTGAGATTGTGACTTTGCAGTTGTGACTTAAAAATTTTCGGCGTGATATATAAAACGAATGAGCGGTAAAGTGAGATCAAATCTCACTTTGCAACCTTCGAGGTTTGAGCCTAAAAAATTTTGGCGATGATGATTTTTAGCCTAAAAATTTCGGCGATGATGAGCCGAATGGGCTCGGCAAGTGAGATAAAATCTCACTTTGCAACCTTGAGCCTCAAAAATCTCCGACTACACGTTTTTTTTAAGCTTTAAAGCTGATTCTTGTTAAACAACTGGAACTTGTAAAAAACTTGTATTAAGTAAAAGCGATTCTTAAAACAAGCTGGCTTAAAAACTTGAAAATAAAGTGTATAAGTAAAAAAAGCGGAACTTGTAAACAAAAAAATATAACTTGCAAAAACAAAAGGGTGAAAGTGACAAGGCCACGAAACCAATGTCCCAATCATTTGAGAGGAGAGAGGAAACGCAGGCACCCCCTAATATTTTTCTAGGGGGTGCAACATTAGTAGGACCCTATAAATTATGTAATTTCTTTGTTGAATGCATTAGATAGTGACATCTTTGACTCTAGCTGCTCCTTCCTTTCAATTGTCCCTGACACACAAAGTCTTTCACTCTCAACTTTCCATACCATCCCTCATAATTTATCTTTCTTGTACGTCATTATCTTTCTTATGCGTCATTATCTTTCCCTACACACTTTCTTCTGACCAACACAAAAAGATGCGATAACAAACTATGCTTGCTACAAGATGATGTTGCAAAATTCGGTATATTGATAACTTTCTTTTGGTTTAAATACAATAATGAAACACTTCTATAAAAAAAATTCCTAAAGAACTCAAATAGCAAACATAAGTCTTGGCGATACAATGATGTGATTTTGGATCATCATTTTCAAACAATAGATATGAAGTCTTGACTGTCATCTTAAATTGATGAAAAAGCTGCGGGTTATCGCATTCACATACTCAAGTATGTGAATAAGAATTTTAGAAGTAATAATTCTAAAATTCTTCAACTATTGTTATCAAGAATTTTTCCAATCTTCTTCACCCATCTTCATCTCTAGCTTCAAATATCCATCCTTCATTGTTACTTAAAGTTGTATCATCATTGACTCGTAATTAAACACAACATAAAAGCACAAACAAACACTCATATAATCCAAACACAAAAATATTAAATTTAAATAAGCAAACCACATAAAAACTTAGATTAGAAAAATAGCTAAACAAACACCACGGAAAAAAAAAGAAAAGGCGTAGATCTTTAAAATCTAGTAAGTTATATGAAAATATATGTTAGCAAACACCTTGTAAATCGAAGGGAAAAAATCAACAATATAAATCATCGAGTTTTCTTCCATCTTTTAATCTCCATATCTTCACAACATACTTACATCTAAAAATCGGAGATATATTAAAAAGTAAAGTTAACAATGGATCTTTAAAAATATTCTCAAAAGTTCGTGAAATTAACAATCCACCATTTATTAGAAGCTTTGAGATATAGATATATTAAAAGTAAAGTTAACCATGCTTCCATGAGTTCATGTCCAACACACACATGAACACGGCTGCTACCTAAACCTAAAAACAAAATAAAAAGGAGATAACTTTGGTATAAAAATCCATAGATCTAAGCGAATAAGATGAGGAAGGGAGGAAAAACTTGCATGGCAACAAGCGACTCCAAACTACCAAAATAAAGAAGACCTCTCCATAATAATTTTCTTTTTAAATATATCGTTGACACTTGACACGGGTCAAGCGGAAAGAACCTATCAAACAATACACCACCTAAACAAACAAACAAAGTAAAACCATTAAATGTAAACAAAACGAGAAGGTAAAAGGAAAAGGCTCAACCTTTTTTTGAGAGGAGTGGAGCTACTTAGAGTCCAATGAGCGATGCAGTACCGGCAGTTGAGAGAATAAATGGAGATATTGTATGTGTGTTCTTGAGGCTTCTCAAAGAGGGGTGAAGATTACATATGTGGAGTGGGTTAGGGTCTTTGGAAAGCTACAGTAGCAGGAGACTATTTAAGTCTTGATGTGTAATCTTTAGGACGCATTACTGTTTTTCACAACCTCTTTTTATAATGGGTTTTTCTAACTTGTGCCATAGGGGCACAAGTTAAGCACACCATAAGTATACCGAGGTACGAAAAGGTACACAAAAATTCACATAAAAGTGAGACAAATTAATAACATATAGGTCGATATACTTTTTGTGTACTTTTATTGTGCTTAACTTGTGCCCCTAAGGCACAAGTTAGAAAAACCTTTTTATAATATAGGAAGATAATATCTAATAGTATATATATATAATATTATTATCAAAAACACAATCGATTAATACAATAATTAACAAGCAGTCACTTTATTGATAACATATTATTGATTAAATGTGTAATAATGATACATAACAGAGATTTATAACAGTTAACATGATTTATATATTAAACTTTATATATATTTATTTATTTTTCTAGGTCACACATTATATAATATATATAATTGGCCAAAGCAGCTAGCGTTTAGGCTCACATTTTCGCCTTTTTTTCTTATGGCCGGGACTCATTCTTTGCGGCTGATTCACTAGGAAACTAGCCTACTTTTTAGTCAACCACTTGGAGAGTCAACTAGGCAAGTCAAACTAGAAAGAGGCAAATGCAATAAGCCGAGGTAGTACAGTTATATTCCCGGTCTCGTTTATTCCCCAACGAGGTTGTGATATCCATGTTTGAACAAATGTGTTATATAAGCTTGGTTGATCGGAATAGGGTTATGAATGATTTGTTACAATACTAAAAGTATGAATAACTCTAATGAGTTATAACAACTAATAAGTACGATCAAAACCCATAAAAGCGTATTAAAACAAATCGATTATAACTATAGTAGGTATTTTCACGTCTTAGCGACTTAAATGCAAATTAAAGAAAATTAAAAAGTTAAAATCTATTAAATAAGCGCTATCACTATTTTCAAAGTGATGAGCGTTTAAAACCTAAAACTTATGTTTTAATAAAATTAAATGCGATGCAAAAATAAAAGTAAAAAATGATCAATATAAACCCCACAAATGTGAAATTTATATTTTTGAGATCCTAAGAATAAAAGAGAATTATTAGAAAAAGAAAATTATTTATTTAACTTATATATTATTTATTATTAATTAATTACTATTTAATACTATTTATTAATACACTATTTAATTAGAAAACTAAAATAAGGCTAGAAAAATAAAATAAAAAACTTAGAAAAAACTAAAATATTATAAAACTTATTTTAAAACTAAAAATATATTTATTATACTATTTATTCTATTTAATATTAATTATTAACTATTTAAACTAGAATTAATTCTAAAAATTACTAGATGACAAAAGAAAAATCTATAAAAAATTTATAAAACTACTTTAATATAAAAGAGATTTACTAAAAATAAAAAAAATTACAGAAGTGCTTATAAATAAGCTAAAAAGAAAATTATATAGATATTTTCTATTAAATAGAAACTATTACTATAAGTATTTTTGGTTTTTTGTGGATTTTCTTTTATAAAACTATTAAAATACTTAAAATAAGAAACTAATACAAAAATAATAAATTTGGAAACCAGAATAAGCGAAAGTGCTTATTACCTATGATTGACTTAGTTTGACTTTAGAAGGAAATAAGCTCAAATGAGCTTATGTGGGGTCCACTATGGTAAATTCTGGTTCCAATAAGTTACTTGGACTTTAATAAACTAGACTTAATAATATAAGCTCAACTGATATACCAAAGACCATAATAAGCACTTGCTTATTTGGTTCCTAAGACAGAAAATGGGACAACCTTGTGAGGTAATTCAGTGGGGTCCACAGGTTCCAAGGTCAAACAAAGGGTCAATGGTTCAAGCCTGGTAGGAGGGGGTTGGAAGAACCAAGATTGAGGAGTATGGGACCCACGAAGAGCTCAGAAAAGCTTGTGAAGTGGGGGTCCAAGCTGATTTCACTCAGTTTTACAGTGAGTGAAATAAGCTAGTAAGCTTGGTAAAAGCTTTAAAACAAGCTTAAGAAAGAAAACAAAAGATTAGTACTGTGTATATATGATATATTCACAAATATGAACAAGTATGTTCACTTTATTTGGCTAATAAGCTTGGAATAAGCTTTTAAGCACTTCCAATGAGAATAAGATCCAACACCCTTGGGCAACCAAAGTGGCCAAATTGAGCTTATGAAATAAGCTCAATAGGACTTATTGAATCTTGAACTATAAAGTGGGGCTGGTAAGGATTCCAAAATGCCAAAGCTTGACCAATGGGGACCACTGGGTAGCTTTAGAGGGGCTTATGAAGTTGGGTGGTTTCTTGAGTTCACTCGGTTAGCGTGAATGGACAAGCTTCAAGGCGACTTGCAGCCCTAGTAAAGGGCTTGTGATGGTAAATTAAAGCTTGAACTTGATTAATGGACTGCTTAGCTTCTTAATGAGCCAAAGATCACAAGCCAAAGCTTATGATAGCTTTTGATGGGCTTAATTTTGCTTGTTTACACTGTATGATCGATGTAGTGTTGATTTGATAGCACAAGTTAAGCAAGAATAATCAGACCAAATAAGCAATTAAAGGCAAATAAGCACTTATTTCAAGTAACTAGCCACATGGGCATCACAAACAATCAAAATACTCAGGCTAACACTCACTAATCAAGCTTGCAAAGCTTGTGAAAGTAGGTGTCAAATCGTGCCAGGGGAGGCTTGAAGAATCACTTAAAATCAAGCACTAATTAAGCTCTTAATAAGCTAGCATAAAGATTATGAGAAATAGTAACAAGGAGATCAGCAACAAAACTATATAAACCTACAAGCTCAAGTCCTAATATCAATTAACAAGCTCACAGTTTAGATCCAAAGTTTGTTCAAAACTCGGTTAAGTGCAAATTGACTTTTAAGTTAACACTAAGTTTGACTAAAGTGAGCTTTGATCTAGATTTACTGATTGATTATGTTAAGTTAAGCTATGATGAAGCTAAATTAAGCTAGAGTATCAACTTTTAAGCTAGTGTGTGGAATATGAAACTAATAACTCTAACAGTTAACAGATTAGACTAGATTAAGGACTATTTGACTTTTACTCTAATATGACATATGTATTATGACAGAAATGGACTATGATGATCTAGATAAACATGCAGCAACAAATATCAAGGACAATAACATGCATAAACTCAGATAAGCAGCTTGATCCAAACACACCTTAGCAAGGCAGTTTTTGTGATTAGTGTTACAAATCAAAATTTACAACATGATTCTATCACTTGACTATGATGAACTAAGATCAGATAAACACAATTACACAGTAAACAACAACATATAACTATGAATCACTACTAAGCTAATTATGGTACTGTTAACTAAAATTATTATCAACTAAGATTTTTAACTAATAACCTACTAATTTTACTTTATATTATCACTAACTAACACCAAACTAGCATAAAACAAGAGATTAAGCTAAAATAAGAACTAAAGCATTAAATGCCAAAAATCAAAGTATGCTTACAACTTGGAAATGAGATGACCTGAGGAACCAAGGCTGAGAACCACACCTATATGCTCTCCACAGAGCTCTATAACCAAGGCAATCCAAGATAGCACTTGCTCCTTGCTTTCTTCTACGATAACTTCCAGTTTATACCTTAATTACTTGATTTCTTTTTGTATTTTCCTTTTTATTGATTATTCTGATTAGATTGATCTAAAAGCTTGCTATAGGCTTCTTGAGAGCCAAGTAGTGTGATTAGAGTCCTCTAATTAACAAACATCAAACAGAAATTTAAAGACTTGAATTGAAAATGGGACAACAATTGAAATACTTTGAAAATTAAGATAGATTAAAACTGAGTAAACCAAGTTGTTTATTACACTTAGCAAAGCTAATAAACACTTTAACAACAGAATTTGAAGATTACACTAATGTGACAACTAGATTAATTTAGCTCGATGATCATAAACTAAGATTAAAATTATGATGCCTCTTTTCTCTCCTTTCTTCGTATTTATCACCCATTTGCATCCCACTTGCTTCCAGATATTATCCCATCAAATCACACCATCCATTGAGTCTAACTCATCCCAACCATTTAAATCAGTTTGGCGCCAAAATGCTCCATGGTCTTGAGGGTTTGAGCACAATTAAAGCTTTTTGTTGTAATGTGGAGGTGTAGGGAACAAGTTTGGTGAAGTTTAGACTAATTTGGGGGTGGTTTTGCTCAATATGGGTAGAGTGAGCAGTGGTGGTTTTGAGGTGAAATGGGTGTGAAGGGCATTAATTGTGGCGGGGTTTTGCAACGTGAGAGGTGGTGAGGTGGTTAGAGTGATAGGGGTGAAATGGAGGTGATGAGGTGTTGAGTTACAGTGGAGTGGGGGAGGTGGAAGCGAAGAGAGAAGGGTGTTTGGTTTTATTTATTTAAAAGGGTTTGGTTTGGTGGTGTTGGTAGGGTAATGGTTTGGATTGGATTTGGGCTAGTATTATACAAGGATCCGTTTGGTTAGTTTATCAAGGACCATTTATGTAACATTCGAAAATTAAGGTGATCCTGCAAACTTCCCAAAGTTATCAAAAGGACTAAACACGCCAAATATGGTTAGTACAAGGACCAAATTTGCATAAAATTCCATTTTATATGTCTAGGACTAAAACTCAATTTTATAACTCCAGGGACCAAACTCGTATTTTCTCAAAACTTTTCTCATGAGGACCAATTATGTCAAACATGAATAGCACAAGGTTTATTTTGATTAATTTCCAATTTTTAAAACCTTAGGGACTAATTTTGACATTTTTCAAACTTGAGGGACCAAAGTTGTAATTTTGTGATTTTAAACTTCAAAGGATTATTTTGAACAACTTGTGAATCCCAAGGACCTAAAATGATATTTTTACAAGTTTTGATTAACCAGGAACTAGATTTGCCAATTTATCAAAGTTCAGGGACTTTGGCTGTAAATTATGTATGTTTTGCATGTTTTTCATGATTTTCATCCCTTTTGCATTTTAATACCTAAAAACATAATTTGGAGATAATTCCAATATTTTGAAGCATATTTGTATGTTTTCAGATATTTTGTAGCTTAAATGTGAACGAAATGATGAGTATTTAGACACTCATCAATCCCCACACTAAACTATTGCTAGTCCCTAGCAATATTTTATGAAGATTTTAATGGATTTGAAAGAACTCTTTACCAAAAGCCATCACTTCTAGAGTAGCCAAGATGTTTCAGTTCAAGTAAGAACTATGGTCCACTTGATAACCATGTGATTTTGAGCAAACCACAAGTCAGCGGTTTTGATTTGTCTTTACGAAAGCGTTTATACGGACTAGCCAACTCTTGATGGAATAGTCAACATCTTGGTGAGCTGAATACCAATTATGGTTTTTCCACTGCCTTTACCACAAGCCATAATCTTGTGGGCTAGCCAACTCTTTCGCTTTTTAGGATATGGCGAGTTGAGGTACCATACAATTTTAGGCAAATTGCAAGCCGTAAACGGATTTGAGATATCTTTACCAAGAGCCGTTTGCTCTTGGATTAGCCAATCCTTATGTGTGTTAGACATGGTGGGTGATTACCATTTATTACGTTCTAAGTGAGAAATTTTTTTTTAAATTTTGGCTAAAAATGGGGTTCCTGATGGAATATGTGTTTGAATTCTAGAGAATCCCCACATAGAAGCTGAATATTGCCCTCAATATTCAAAGCAAGTGTTAAACCGAACTTAGAACGTAAAAAGGGAAATATTACTTAGCCTTTATTTAAGATGTATATACATACATTTTTTTTACACAACATGTGGGGCATCTCCCCACACTAGGGTGTTACACCGCGGTGAAAACCCATGTTTGTGCTAATGTTTTTGATTCCCGAGTCACTAGTTGGACTCGACCCGTATTTGATGTATTTCCTCCCAACTGTCGGGTTTATCCACGCAAGCTAACGCTTGTGAGCGGATAACTGTAATAAAGAGCTCTGAACAGTGGGAAAAAGCAATTGAAAAATCCATGGGGAAGTATGGATCTAAACCAATGTTATATGGAATATCGAGGTCAAGGTAACATCTTCACTTCCGAATGAGTGAAGAGAAGGAGAAATCACCGGGTAGGTGAAGGGTAGTAGGGAGATCGAGCAGTAATCACAAGAACTTCCTCCTCAAAAATTTGAAATTTAAGTGAAAGGAGGAGAGGTCTTATGCTTGATCTCAGGAATTTTATCAGTTGGTTCAACTGATTTGGATTCCTCTTTATGAAGTTGCTTTGTTGGGAGAGTGGAATAATTGTATGGGTATAACAATTGTTCAAGAAGAAGAATAACATCTTCCTCTTGATCACTTTTGGTATCATCAATACCGGGAAGAAATGTATCAGTTGAGATAATCATCAATCTCATCCATAATAGAATCACTTTCCTCATCGAGTGAAGGAAGTGAAGAGTCGGAAATGATGGAATGAGACAATGGAGTGGGATCACCACTCACCATATCATGAACATAACCAAGATTTTCTTGAGTACTCTGTAAGGTAACATCAATGACATCGATTCGGTTAACCGATGCAGAGTTATAATTGGAGGAGTACTTTGAAGTTTGATCATGGTTGAAGGTAATAGCCTCATTTCCCACACGCAATGTGATCGGCGCTCAAATACATCTATAAGAGTGTGGCCCGTTCTTAGGAATCCTCTTCCAAGAATGAGAGGAACCCTAGGATCAGCATCGAATTCGACAACCACAAAGTCAGTTGGAAAATGGAACTTCCCTACTTTCACAAATACGTCCTCGGCAATACCGGGGGCATAGATATCTTGAACGATCTGCAAGCTCAAGAGTCATGCGGTAGGGGTAAGTTTAGGAAGAAAGTTTCTTCCATCTTGAATTAGGCATTAGGTTGATGCTGGCGCCCGGATCGGCCAAGGCGTTGCATAACCATTCTGGAAATTCACAAGGTAAGATAAATTTCCCAGGATCACCAAGCTTCTTGGGAAGCTTCTTTAAGATAAGCTGCAGAGTTCTCATTTAGAAAGTTTTGCCAATTCAACAGTTTTTCCTTGTTGTTTAACAACTGTTTGATTGTTGATGCAAACTTGGGCATCAAGATGACAGCATCCGTAAGACTTATGTCAAATTGCAAATCTTTAAAGATTTGCAAAGTTTGTCGTTTGATAATTAGACCTCTCGCGGTGTTCTTGCTCATTTAAGCGTGAAGGGTAAGGAATGGTAGGCTTAAAAGGTTTGGATTTAGGGACGGTAGGCTCGGAGTTTCATCGGTCTCAAAGACAACTCCTGTTTTGGTTTTCTTTCGAGGGACAACTTGCGGTTGGACGTGTGCGGTACTTAGTGGGCTTGGAATTTGCACCTGGTCCTTGGCAACCTCGGGTTCTTTTTCCACATCGTATAACGGTGGTGGAATAGGAGTAGAGGGTCCCTCATAAGCAGCACCACTACGAGTGGTGATAGCTTTTATGATGTTGGAATCCTCCTCATCATCACTATCATCAAGAATACTCTTTCGGGAAGCATTAAGCATATGAGAATAAGTCATAGCTGCCCTTTGGTCATAAAGATTGTTTGACAAACTTTTAACCTTGAATCGTGAAAGGGTGGGATCTACTCTTGATGATGTAGGAGTAATTGGGGGTGTAGAATTTGGGACAACCGTGGTTGGTCCTTTTTGAGCTGTATCACTATGATAGTAGAAACTTTGAGTTCACCCTAGGATTATAGCAGTATTACTCGGAGACTTCCCGAGGTGGAAGGTGGAACGAGTTGTTTCACCAAATCAGATATCATACTTTTAAGATCATTCTTCAGCTCATTATTGTTCTTTGCAATTGAAGAATCAAATTCATTCTTCAAATTGGAGATTTGATTTTGAACCACTCTCATTTTAGCATGTTAGCCTTGATGTGGTTAGCTAGTTCAGTAGATTGAGATTCTTGGAACGATACCATTTGATTATTAGGAGCTGAATACCCTTGATTAGGATTTGAATTTCCCCTATGGGGTGGGTATTGAACAGGAACAATTTGATTGTTCTGAGTACGATATTGATTTTGGTTATTATGCCCTCTTGGCTGGTTAGGATTAGACCTATTTGAATTGTTGGGTTGATATGATCCTGATGGTCCCTCTTGATTATTAGCCCGGTAATTTGTTTCAGCTTGAGGATGGTATTGGTTACCACCTTGATTGAAATTACCGGCTAGAGCATCGACTTCAAATGCATTGCCATCGGTGGCAATACAGTTGTAGTATGCATGAGGACCACCACAAGTGACACATGGTTCAATCTTTTTGACTTCATTTGGTTTGGATGACTCTTTCTTTTGGTTAAGAGTCAAATTTTTAAGAGCATCCATGAGTTGAGAAAGCGAGTATTGTCAACAATTTGAGTCATGGGAGATGAAGTAGAAGGTGAATCATTTGCTTTGGGAACAACTGGTTTGTTTCTTGAGGTCTGGACCTCGCTTTGTTCTCTATAATGGCTAAAGCATCCTTTGTTGTTCGATTCAAAAATTACCTCCGGAGGAATTAAGAGAGTCTTGATCAACTTGTCTTATGCCATTATAGAAAGTATCCAGATATATCAACTCAGTAAATCCATGATGAGGACAGTTGCTTAGCATTTCCTTAAAACGATCCCATGATTCACTGAATGTTTCATCAAAATGTTGTGTGAATTTCATGATTTCATTCCGGATTCGTGGTTTTGAAGGAGGATAGAATTTATGCACAAATTTTTGTACTAAATCTTCCCACGTTTCAATCGACTTAGGGGTTGTTGTCAAGCGGATTGGCGGGCCCATCGAGAGAAAAGCGGGAAAGAAGAAGTTTGATTGCATCCTCGGGGACGTTTTACATTTCAAGGTGGATGTGATTTTATTGAACCACCGAATGTGATAGTGAGGATCGTCCCTTTCAAACCCATAGAATTGGCGTCTTGTCACTAGGTTTATTAACCCTGTTTTAAGCTCAAAGTTCTCAGCTACAATGGCTGGAACAACAATGGCATCTCCGTACCCATCGGTGGGTGCCTGGAGAAGTTCATTCATCGTTTGTGCTCCTGCCATTTTGACAGAATTTTTGGCTCGATACGTAACTTCGAATTCGGATGATAGCGAACGTCTACGACTTCTTCGCGGTATGGCTACAAGCTCGCGAAGAGGACTTGATGACCTTGAAGAACGAGTGCGCATGCACTAAGGCAGCGTCTAAGGATCCTTGAAGAAAGGAAACTCGGAAGGGGTCGAAGAGTATTTTTGTAATTATTTATCTTTTATATAGAAAGAAAAAGAAAATATTTTTTGTTTTATATTGTTTATTAAAAATACAATATATAATATATAATATATATACAATGGATAGATAATCGACCAACAAAAATTGTTCAAGCGGCCAGACCTCCCGGCGTAAAATTGATTCACTAGGAAACTAGCCTACTTTTTTAGTCAACCACTTGTGAGAGGTCAACTAGGCAAGTCAAACTAGAAAGATGCAAATGCAATAATCCGGTAAATACAGTTATATTCGGGTCGTTTATTCCCCAAAGAGGTTGTGATATCCTGTGTTTGAACAAATGTGTTATATAGCTTGGTTGATCAGGAATAGGGTTATGAATGATTTGTCACAATACTAAAAGTATGAATAACTCTAATGAGTTATAACAACTAATAAGAACGATCAAAACCCATAAAAGCGTATTAAAAACATCGATTATAACTATAGTAGGTATTTGCACGTCTTAGCGACTTAAATGCAAATTAAAGAAAATTAAAAAATTAAAATCTATTAAATAAACGCTATCACTATTTTCAAAGTGATGAACGTTTAAAACCTAAAACTTACGTTTTAATAAAATTACGTAGCGTTACAAAAATAAAAGTAAAAAATGATCAATATAAACCCCACAAATGTGAAATTTATATTTTTGAGATCCTAAGAATAAAAGAGAATTATTAGAAAAAGAAAATTATTTATTTAACTTATATATTATTTATTATTAATTAATTACTATTTAATACTATTTATTAATACACTATTTAATTAGAAAACTAAAATAAGGCTAGAAAAATAAAATAAAAACTTAGAAAAAACTAAAATATTATAAAACTTATTTTAAAACTAAAAATATATTTATTATACTATTTATTCTATTTAATATTAATTATTAACTATTTAAACTAAAATTAATTCTAAAAATTACTAGATGACAAAAGAAAAATCTATAAAAAATTTATAAAACTACTTTAATATAAAAGAGATTTACTAAAAATAAAAAAAATTACAGAAGTGCTTATAAATAAGCTAAAAAGAAAATTATATAGATATTTTCTATTAAATAGAAACTATTACTATAAGTATTTTTGGTTTTTTGTGGATTTTCTTTTATAAAACTATTAAAATACTTAAAATAAGAAACTAATACAAAAATAATAAATTTGGAAACCAAGAATAAGCACTGTAAGTGCTTATTACTAACGATTGACTTAGTTTGACTTTAGAAGGAAATAAGCTCAAATGAGCTTATGTGGGGTCCACTATGGTAAATTCTGGTTCCAATAAGTTACTTGGACTTTAATAAACTAAACTTGATAATATAAGCTCCTTGAATAAGCCAAAAGACCACAATAAGCACTTGCTTATTTGGTTCCTGAGACAGAAAATGGGACAACCGTGTGAGGTAATTCCAGTTGGGTCCACAGGTTCCAAGGTCAAACAAAGGGTCAATGGTTCAAGCCTGGTAGGAGGGGGGTTGGAAGAACCAAGATTGAGGGTATGGGACCCACTGAAGAGCTCAGAAAAAGCTTGTGAAGTGGGGGTCCAAGCTGATTTCACTCATTTTAAGTGAGTGAAATAAGCTAGTAAGCTTGGTAAAAGCTTTAAAACAAGCAAGAAAACAAAAGATTAGTACTGTGTATATATGATATATTCACAAATATGAACAAGTATGTTCACTGGATTTGGCTAATAAGCTTGGAATAAGCTTTTAAGCACTTCCAATGAGAATAAGATCCAAACACCCTTAACAGGCAACCAAAGTGGCCAAATTGAGCTTATGAAATAAGCTCAATAGGACTTATTGAATGCTGAACTATAAAGTGGGGCTGGTAAGGATTCCAAAATGCCAAAGCTTGACCAATGGGGACCACTGGGTAGCTTTTGAGGGGCTTATGAAGTTGGGTGGTTTCTTTGAGTTCACTCATTAGCTGAGTGAATGGACAAGCTTAAGTGACTTGCAGCCTAGTAAAAGGCGTGTGATGGTAAATTAAAGCTTGAACTTGTTAATGGACTGTTAGCTTCTTAATGAGCCAAAGATCACAAGCCAAAGCTTAGTGATAAGCTTTTGATGGGCTTGTAATTTTGCTTGTTTACACGTATGATCATGTAGTGTTGATTTTGATAGCACAAGTTAAGCAAGAATAATGGACCAAATAAGCAATTAAAGGCAAATAAGCACTTATTTCAAGTAACTAGCCACATGGGCATCACAAACAATCAAAATACTCAGGCTAACACTCACTAATCAAGCTTGTGCAAGCTTGTGAAAGTGGGTGTCAAATCTGTGCACCTGGGAGGCTTGTGAAGAATCACTTAAAATCAAGCACTAATTAAGCTCTTAATAAGCTAGCATAGAGATTATGAGAAATAGTAACAAGGAGATCAGCAACAAAACTATATAAACCTACAAGCTCAAGTCCTAATATCAATTAACAAGCTCTCAGTTTAGATCCAAAGTTTGTTCAAAACTCAGTTAGGCTGCAAATTGACTTTTTAAGTTAACACTAAGTTTGACTAAAGTGAGCTTTGATCTAGATTTACTGATTGATTATGTTAAGTTAAGCTATGATGAAGCTAAATTAAGCTAGAGTATCAACTTTTAAGCTAGTGTGTGGAATATGAAACTAATAACTCTAACAGTTAACAGTTATAGACTAGATTAAGGACTATTTGACTTTTACTCTAATATGACATATGTATTATGACAGAAATGGACTATGATGATCTAGATAAACATGCGACAACAAATATCAAGGACAATATATGCATAAACTCGATAAGAGCTTGATCCAAACACACCTTATTAGCAAGGCAGTTTTGTGATTAGTGTTACAAATCCAAAATTTACAACATGGCCGATTCCTATCACTTGACTATGATGAACTAAGATCAGATAAACACAATTACACAGTAAACAACAACATATAACTTATGAATCACTACTAATAATTAATTTATTTAAACTAAAATTATTATCAACTAAGATTTTTAACTAATAACCTACTAATTTTACTTTATATTATCACTAACTAACACCAAATAAGCATAAAACAAGAAGATTAAGCTAAAATAAGAACTAAACAGAAATGCCAAAAATCAAAGTATGCTTACAACTTGGAAATGAGATGAACACCTGAGAACCAAGGTGAGAACCACACCTATATGCTCTCCACAGAGCTCTATAACCAAGGCAATCCAAGATAGCACTTGCTCCTTGCTTTCTTCTACAGTAACTTCTAGTTTATACCTTAATTACTTGATTTCTTTTTGTATTTTCCTTTTTTATTGATTATTGCTGATTAGATTGATCTAAAAGCTTGCTATGGCTACTGAGCCAAGTAGTGTGATTAGAGTCCTCTAATTAACAAACATCAAACAGAAATTTAAAGACTTGAATTGAAAATGGGACAACAATTGAAATACTTTGAAAATTAAGATAGATTAAAACTGAGTAAACCAAGTTGTTTATTACACTTAGCAAAGCTGATAAACACTTTAACAACAGATTTGAAGATTACACTAATGTGACAACTAGATTAATTTAGGCTACGATGATCATAAACTAAGATTAAAATTATGATGCCTCTTTTCTTCTCCTTTCTTACGTATTTATCACCCATTTGCATCCCACTTGCTTCCAGATATTATCCCACATCAAATCCAGACCATCCATTGAGTCTAACTCATCCCAACCATTTAAATCATTTTTGGCGCCAAAATGCTCCACGTGGTAATGAGAGTTTGAGCACAATTAAAGCTTTTTGTTGTAATGTGGAGGTGTAGGGAACAAGTTTGGTGAAGTTTAGATTAATTTGGGGTGGTTTTGCTCAAAACTGTGAGTAGAGTGAGCAGTGGTGGTTTTGAGGTGAAAATGGGTGTGAAGGCATTAATTGTGGCGGGGTTTCTGCTGTG
The DNA here is from genome assembly GCA_910596185.1 of Chrysanthemum makinoi. Lineage (NCBI taxonomy): Eukaryota > Viridiplantae > Streptophyta > Magnoliopsida > Asterales > Asteraceae > Chrysanthemum > Chrysanthemum makinoi. The sequence goes on from OU343218.1 coordinate 226,863,037, forward strand.
AGAGGTGGTGAGGGAGTGGTTAGAGTGATAGGGGTGATTTGGAGGTGATGAGGTGTTGAGTTACAGTGGAGTGGGGAGGTGGAAGGCGAAGAAGAAAAGCGGGTGTTTGGTTTTATTTATTTAAAAGGGGGTTTGGGCTTTGGTGGTGTTGGGCGGGTAATGGTTTGGATTGGATTTTGGGCTAGTATTAATACAAGGATCCGTTTGGTTTAGTTTAATACAAGGACCATTTATGTAACATTCACGAAATTAAGGGACTGATCCTGCAAACTTCCCAAAGTTATCAAAAGGACTAAACCTGCCAAATATGGTTAGTACAAGGACCAAATTTTCATAAAATTCCATTTTATATGTCAAGGACTAAAACTGTCAATTTTATAACTCGGGGACCAAACTTCGTATTTTCTCAAAACTTTTCTCATGAGGACCAATTATGTCAAACATGAATAGCACAAGGTTTATTTTGATTAATTTCCAATTTTTTAAAACCTTAGGGACTAATTTTGACATTTTTCAAACTTGAGGGACCAAAGTTGTAATTTTGTGATTTTAAACTTCAAAGGATTATTTTGAACAACTTGTGAATCCCAAGGACCTAAAATGATATTTTTACAAGTTTTGATTAACCAGGAACTAGATTTGCCAATTTATCAAAGTTAGGGGAATTTGGCGTAAATTATGTATGTTTTGCATGTTTTTCATGATTTCATCCTTTTGTATTTTAATACCTAAAAACATAATTTGGAGATAATTCCAATATTTTGAAGCATATTTGTATGTTTTCAGATATTTTGTAGCTTAAATGTGAAAGAAATGATGAGTATTTAGACACTCATCACAGCCCAAATGATAATATTACATGGCAGCCCAAATATTTGTATGTAAATAAATTAAAAACATTTACATACAATTTTCGATTTATGACTATATCTTTAATATAAAATATCGTTCGAACACTTTTTGGTTGAAAAGTGTAATCTAAGGATAATAAATACATTGTCCATACAAGCAAATGCTACGGACCAGCGAATTAATCTACTAATTATCATCGGTCGGTTTCTCACGAGAAAAAAACATGTTGTTAGGCAATGCTGCGTGCAAGCGATTGATCGCATTTGCTACGCCGCCTTATGCGGTTTCGTCACTTCCAACCTCGTTATTTATAACTTTATGGATGTAATTATGTATGACTTTAGCCAAAGTGGTATCTTTATAATATACACCGTCATTTATTAGATTCTAATTATGAGATGTTAATATTCAAATAAGAATAGGCATACGAGATTCAAGACGTACTTGTAGAAACCAAAAAAAGAGAAAAACATACCTCCATTGTGAACTATGAACTTTTACGTGCTTTTCTTGTTTGCAATTAATTCTTTATAGCGTGCTGATAACGTGTTGTGAACAAGAGTTGAGAGAATGAAACTATTCTTCAATTAATTATAGTGTAGGAGATTAAAAGGAGTATATATAAGATAAATATTAAAGCAAAACCCTAATAGCTAATTGGGTCATGTGCCTCTTATGAGTTATATGAGCATCCACATAATATTATTCATAACATAATCCTATTTATTTGTATTGATAAAAAAAAGTAGTTGACTTTCTTACACATATATGGAGTATATCTTTTGGATCACATATCAAATCAAATAATGTGATTTGTTTGTTATGTATACAAAGCATTATTATTGGGTTCCAAATCTTTGTTTAGGATCCAGGTTGTAACATGTATGTCTAAGTCACATTAAATATTTGAATTCAAATATCTCACTCTAAGAGTCAAGTTAAATGAATTGTTTTGAGAATTTTAACCAACCTATAAGAGAGTTGACTTTACTAGTTATTGACTTCACCAATTTGTTGACCTATATGAAGTCAAATGCCGGTGCCGACCCTTCCACGCCTTCACCAATTTACTTCACCGTTAGTTTTTTATTTAGCAAATTTTAAAATTCAATTATTAAAAATCTTGAATATACATAAAATCAAGGTATCATGTGCTGATGAACATTTTAAAGCTTTGCATAGTGTAATAACCAACTATATAAATAGCCTTGAGCGTGACATAGATGCATAATTAAGTCTCGCGTTTAGGCTGTCAAGGAGGTTTTTTGCGTTTATAAAGTGCACAAGTAGAAAATATTTAATATTTATATCATATTACATATATATGAGTTCAAAAGGCGTGTGAGAAAGCGTGGCGTGGCCATGACACCTCCGCGTTTTTACGAGATCTTTCTGAAGCCTGCGTTATTTTAGAGCTATGGTAATAACGACTTCTTTGTTTTAAATGATCACTATATATATGAGATATATGCGAGATAGTCCGTGATTTAGGTGGCAGTGCATTACACAAAGAGGCGCCAGCTTATCATATAATATACATATGTATAAGTAGTGCATGAATTCATTAAGTTCGAGTCTCATATTGTGTTCATATATATATAATAGAAGTGCATGAAATTTGGTGGCCCGTTGATTGGTTTTTTGTCTGTCCATATGCTACTGACTCACAAAAGCGGAACACGGATATATGCATAACATTTTCTCCTCTATGTAAACCACACGAATATATTTTTTGGAAGACGAATGGCTCCCAAAATGATATCCGTGCGTATGATTTTAGTTTCTTTTGTCTTTATTGTTACGTGTCTAATTATACAACTTTAATTTAATTCAATTGGTTTTACTATTTTTTACATGCATTGGCAGATGTTCTTCATATACAACTTAAATCTTTAATTAAGGCAGCTATGTAAGCCTTTATTAGTTACTTTTACTTTATCAAAAAATAGAAGTTTATTTAAGTTTCAAAACATTGTTGTGAACCGTTACTTAACATTGTACCCTCGTAAACATACATCAAATTTGTTTTTTAACAAAAGGGATGAAATATGTGCTTTGACCATTATTTTTTGCCAAAAGAGAAGCTACCGTTATAAACCAAACAACTCTTCAAAAATAAAGAAAACCAACAAAAGCAAAACAAAACTAAAATGGATTATGTGGAAAACTAAAAGGGTAGGGGTTGAATAGTTTTAGATTTTAAGTTAGTTTCTAAAAACATTAGATTGATGTTATGTGAAATCGTATGGATGAAGATAAAGTATAGATCTAAGAGTAACAAAAGTAAATAAAGTAAAAGCAAGGAAAGAAATGACACCACCGATTTATAGTGGTTTGGCTACAAGGACACCTTCCTTGCCCTACTCCACTCCCGGAGTCACCTACTCGAGAGTTCAAGCACTATGTCAACAAACTCCTTCAACTTGGCGACCTTCACAGCGTTGCTACACATTTTTCGGTACAAAGCTAAATACCGAGTCCGTAACATGGAGGACCAAACCAACACGACTATTACACAACAACTATGTGAAATATCAAGTACAAGATCTTTACTCTGAAATCTTGTGGAGAAACAAATCAATCAAGGACCCCTTGCTTGGATGACTTGTAATAAGCTCCCTATATTATAATCACAAATAGAAGAAAGAAGAACAACTCTCTAGATCAAGCGATCTTTTGTTAGAAGAGAGTAAGAGTATATGAGAGATTTAGAAAGAAGAGGGGTGAGGAGAAATGAAGAAATGGCTCTCTATTTATAGGTAAAATCTTGTCACTGTTCCACGGATCCCTCCCTTAAGGGATCCGTCTAGTGTAAAACTAGGGATCCGTGAGACGCTCCTCTTTGCCCATGGGTTTTTTTGGTTATGGGTTATGGGTCATGGGTTATGGTTGGTCCATGGGTATTTCATTAGATACAATGTATCTAGTCAAATGGATATGGGTCAATACCATGGGTTATGGATATACTCCATGCGTTGTGATTTTTACCCATCCTAATAAACTATTATAACAAATGATTTATTACAACAATTTGTATTAAATGACTATATGAAAATGATTTAAAAATAACATGTATCCTTATGATTTTACTTATTATAACATTATATTTGTTATCAACAAAACACAAAGAGATCGCTAAATATTACTCCATCCGTCCCAAATTTATTGTCCACTATTGACTTTTTTAGTCTTTCTTCTTCAACTTTGACCATAATTATGTTTGTTTGTGTTATATAATACTTGATGAAAAATATATGAATGTATTGGGTTTTAAATGTATTTTCAATTGGTATAATTTTCATCAAGTATTATATAACACAAATAAATATATTAATGGTCAAAGTTGAATAAGAAAGACTGGTCAAAGTCGAAGTGGACAATAAAATAGGGCGGAAGGAGTAATAAACGTTTTTACGGTTTATTTGTATTAACATATTATAAGAAAGAAAGGCACAAGCCAAACCAAAATATAAATTGCATCATACCAACACATCCAAATGTAAACGACACAAGCTACCTAAACATGTTGAAATGTCTCATCCGGCTGTAACACCCATTTTCCCGATATAATCCGATCATCTTACATCAATTAGAAATCCATGTGAGATAGTCGTTGAACTGCTTGCAAAGATATCTTATGATCTCGTAGCTTGCTTTCTCTCATACAGATGTTATGATATAGTAGCAATTTTTAGTTGGCTAAAATTTAATTAGTCTATGTATAGGAATTTAATTATACTTAGTTAAATAGAGTTAGGGTTAGACTTAAACTAGGATTGATTGGTGTTCAAGGCAATTAGCGTTACTTTGAATTTTTAATTCCATAAGGATTGTACCCCCTCATCTCTATAAAATAAATATGAAGGGGGATGATATCTTATTCGTTCTTTATTTCTCGATATAAGCCTTTATTGGTTATTAATAAAGAGGTTCAAGGGTATATATTGTGTGCATGTTGTTTCTTTAATGGGTAGTGATTAGGAGGCCTAAAAGATATGCCTAAACCTGCGTGGTATCATCGATGGCACTCGGGGACCTACTTTTACAAACCATCGAGGATCATGCTACGTATGTTTAGGCATGTTTTAGACACATAATTAGGTCTCCAAATCATTTTCCTTCTTTAATTTGTTGATAATTTTTGTGATCCAAAACTTGGTATTAAAGCCTTGCTTTCGAGAAAAGGAATCACAGCGAGAGCCAAAACAAGATAAAAGAATAAACCGTGTTTGGTTTGTCGGGTTACCTTTCGGTTGTGGTAGAATTTGTTTGGGTTGGATTAGGTGTAATTCTATGAAACTCGAATTGTAGGTTTAAGACACATAAATATAGGTTCTCTATGGATGGATCTTGCATCAAAGCATCTAGTAGGGAGATACATCTTGTCGAAGTTTGTTGGACAGATCTAGTTTCCTTGATGTTTTTCGGTTATTGTTTGACCATCTTTGTGTTGATATAAGGTGTAGAAAGCTTAGATCGATCAAAAAACTTGAGGTGAGCGTTTCAGTTTTCTCAAAGGTTTCTTGAGGTGCAAGAAGGTCAATTTCAAGGTTTTACTTGGAGATCAAGATGTGGTTAAAAAGAGTTTTGGCAAAGGGGTTTAAAAGCTTCAAAGGCCAGTTTAGAGTTTGATGATAATAATCTTTGGTTAAGAAGCTTCAAGGTTGTTTGTTTTGGGGAGCTTGATAAATCGGGCTTGAAGGTTCCCTGAGTTTCTTGAAGATCAAGTCTTGGTGATAACTTGAAAGACAAGCATGGTTTAGTAGTTTCTTGAGGATTCAAGGAAAGTGGTTGCTTTAAGTACAACTTTCGTAGATTTGAGGTGAAATTGTCGAATCTTTAGGGGTTTTCTAGAGGGAAGTATCTCAAGATTTCAAGAAAGCGGGTTTAGCACATAACTTTATAAGGCTTGTTGAAAAAGTTGAGTCTTTAGGGTTTCTAGAAGGTTAAATCAGACAAAGGTTAAAGCAAGGTTTGAAGAAGAATGTCTGATGCAGTGCTAGGTCATCAAAAATCTTGATGGGTTTGGTGTATAAAAGCATGGAGGTTCTAAACAAGTTGGGTTTAAGCAACTTGGTCCTTGTGTTAAAATAGGAGTCCATGGAGTATTTGTTTAAAAGCGTCTTTGGTTTGAGGTGGAACTGCAAGGAGCTCAAAAAAATCATGAAGCGGGGTAATTGAATAGTAACGATGATCTTGCGTGGTTCAAATAAAGTTGGAGGTTAAACTACTTGAAGGAAAGACAAATCTGACTGCTTGGTAAATGAGCGGGTACACCTTGGTGCAAAGGTAGGGGCAAACATTATGGAAATCTTTGGTCAAGAGTGTACAAAGGACAATGTAGCTGAAAGAAAGAAGATAAATGAGGTCGAATGAAGCTAAATTGGATATTTACTAAGATATAATGCATGGTTAACAAGGTGGTCCACGGTGTAAGGTTCTAACATTGGATGAAGATGTTTAGTATTAATATATACTAAGAACCACTACTATGGTGGTAATTGTCATGATATAGTAGAAATTCTTATTGGGCTAAAGTGTAATTAATCTATTTAGGGTTTAATTGTACTTAGTTAAAGAGAGTTGAGGTTAGACTTAAACTAGGATTGCTTAGTTGTGCAAGGCAAGCAAGGATACTATGACATTTCAATTTAGGGGGATTATAACCCACGATCTCTATAAATAGAGGTGTTGGGGAGGAGGGGGATACAAGTCTATTCATTCTTCTAGTCATGATGTAAGCATTTTCTGATTATTAATAAGGGTGTTCAAGGGTATATATCGTGTGCATGTTGTTTCTTTTTTTTTATTTTTTTTTTTTGTCGATTATGTTGTGATCTAAAGGTGTCAAATTTTCTTGTGAACTCTTTGATCTATTTCGTGCTAAGCTTTAGGTTTGTTGGAGGTTTTAACCGACACGGAGCATGGAAAATTCTATTCGCCAATTCTAGCTAGCCACAATAAAATGTAATGCAAACATTGAGAACCTTTCTCTAACACCGAGAAGCTGTTGTATTTCTTGCCTCAGGAATTGCACCAACAATGGAGAATATCAAGCATGAAGTGATTTTCCATCAACTTTAACACTGCCAAATCATTTCTAGCCTTATGACAATTCCACATAATATGATTGATAAACTCACTCACCTTGCTTGATGCAAATGGCAGTTACTTGAGAAGCCTATTAATAGCCACTCTCGAAACATAGTTTTACTTTCTCTAGGACTCGTTGTTCCAATCTAAAAGGCTCAGGAATCTGCATTGATCACCATAGTCAATTTCTTGAATGTGAATAACATTTAGAGTCTAAAGATCTCTTACGCCCATCAAACATGCCAACATAAAGAGAAATGGAACCAAGAACTTGTAACATACGATTCAACTCATCTAAACCCTTACTTGCGAGAGAAGCAAGCCAATTACCAACCCTTTCACACCATTATTATTTTTTTTGTTTTAGGTTACTACATCTCATTTTTGTTTCTTCTCTTAGAATTTGCAAATGTACCAACCAATTATTATATATGTTGTATTTGGCAAACTAGTGGTAGCAAAAAAATAGCAACGAAAATAGTAACAAAGTATCGTTTATATTTTAAAGCTTCTTTAAGTAACAATGTTAATACTAGCATTTAATCAAAATATATAGATGGACGTGATTGTGTTTTATTTAGCAGTTATATGCTAGCTCTACAATGCGTTGTAGTTATAATGTATCAACAACAACAAACCCACATCTAGCCAAGGACGAGAAGTATAGGAGAGGTGAGATATATGTTTAACAAAATTATTTAGATTTAAAAAGTGTCAAAACAAAAAGCAGGTACATGCCTTGATCTTGGGTATATTTAAGATCTTTAATAATTGAATTCCAAGATTTTGTCAAATAAAAAACAAACATGTTTTGACTCAATAACTTGTGTGAGGGAAATGACTTAATGAGTGGAGAAGGTGTGGTAGGGTCGGTACCGGCATTTGACTTCCTACCTCACCGGAGGACAAATTGTGAGTTAAGTCAATAACTATAAAGTCAACCCTTAAGGTTGTTTAATACAGTATTTCATAACAATTTATATAACTTGACTTTTAGAGTGTCGTATTTGTATTTTAATCTTGCAAAACTGAAAGTGGATTATGTTATTTTCTATTTACAGTTGTGTTTATTTTGGTATAGAACCGGTTTGATTCGATGATTCAACCGATTGAGCTAGTAACTCAGTCAATTAAAGACGTATTTTATAACAATGATATTGAAAACCACATCCAATGATTTTACATGAGATAAAAAAGATATCAACCACATCAAATGCTTGATTTTAAAGAGACTATTTAATAATATGCTAAGTCAAATACTTGTTTATTAATAAAAATTGGATCCAAATGAATCGTGTTGTCTTGTAGTATACGTTATTTGTCTTAGGATTAAAGATTCAACATTTGTGCCAAAAAATATCGCTAAACTTCAATTTTTATTTACAATGTCATTCAGTTGTTTCAAGTATCAGCAATCTTTGGTATATAATATGTTGTAAATTCATAAACATGAATTTTTATTTTCAAAATGTCATACTTTTCCTACCTATTCTTTAAATACCACATATCAATCATCCATGCATGCACTGCCAAAAAGAGTTGTCTCACGTAAAAATGTGTTTATTAGTAATTAAGTAGGAAATTTGTCGTGTTTATGTGTTGATGAAATGTCACGTAAACAATGTGGTTAGGTGAAACCAAAGTAAGAGCATTCCATCATAACTTGGGTTAAAGTTTAACACCGGTCTACGTCATGTCGCATCGAACTTTAACATTTCACACTACTTGTCTTCAAAAAACACCCACATCAATAACATCAAAAGTTAAACTTTAATATTTCATATTTTCAATTTCAACCCCTAAACTAAAACAAACATTTCATTTAGTAAACTAAACATATCACATTTAACATTAAAACACAAAGTACATTAAACGGTAAACACGAATTACATTAACATACTAAAACTACAACGCATATTGATGAAAATAATACTACAAAAGCTTAAAAAAGCGAATCATCAAGACCCAACCCTCGGAACTTGAAGGGAATTAAACTCGCCATTAAAGGCGAGTCTCCATTATGTCATGATGGTTGTCTTGAAGATCTTGAACTTGCTGCTGCTCACGACCGAGCGGCTTCCTGGCGTGCTTGCTCTTCCATTATCTCCCTATAGTTTTCTTCGTCTTGTTCAAGTTGGCGGAAGTCTCCTTAACCAGAATGGGTTGTTTTCAAGATCCACGTGGAGTGTTGGCAGTGGAGTTGGAACAATTGGATTGTTCGGTGGAGAGTTTAAAATAGGTTTTCGGTTGGAAAACCGGAGACATTCCGGTGGTGTTGAGTAAACTTCAACTTCTTCTGAAGTTGAAAAGCTAGTTAGTGGAGATGGGAATTCTTTGAAAAATCTTTGCGATGTGGTGGACTTGGGAATTCTTTGAGAAAAATCTTTGAGGCGTTTTTGTGTGTGTAACTTGTGTGTGTTGTGTGTTCTAAACAACTCTGGTAGAGTTGTATATATAGGTAAAGTTGATTTTGAGTTTGAATAAATCCCGCTCATATTTGATTTTTAAATTTCAAGTTTGAATTTGAATTTTTCCCTTAAAAATTAACCAAGATATTTTAAATTTGAATTTGAATAAGTTGAGGGGGTGTAAGTCAAAATTTATTTGAAATAGTTTAGGGGGTGAAATGATTTTTTTTAGCGGGCGTTGCCAATACTAGGGGAGGGACTAATGCGAGAAATAACGCGGCGGCTCAATGGTTATAACGCTTCAACGCCGTTAAATGCCCTATAACGCCGTTATAAGCGTTAGTAATGGGAATGCTCTAATGGTGGCATGATTATTAAGAAAAAAATCAAGAATATGATAAACATAAGTATTATTTTAATACATAATTTCTGAAGAGTATATTTGAACGTTATATCTGATTATTTTTTGCCGTCCTTAATATAATAAGTAACGAGGTCATAAATGATACATGCACTACTAATTGTAGTAAATCAAGTTTCTATTCCTTTAATCTAAAGAAATGATTTAAAAATTCATTGACTTTGCAACATTTCTTGCTATATAAATGGTTACCCCACATTTATCCTACATTCCAACTTAATTGATCACTTCATCTTTCACAAATACATAAAACAGAAACACCTGAAAACAAGAAGCTAGTAAACCAAAAAAACATGATTTGTTTAGTATATGATGGTTATGGAGCATCCACAGCCACTCTTGTGTTCTTCACTTGCATTTGTGTTCCATTTGTTCAATCCAAAAACGCGTTTTTCAAGATTATATCCGTTCTGATGACGATGTTTTTGGCTTAGAACATCATCATCAGGATAGTAATGATCATTGTTTTCCTAACATCTACCACCTCCGAGCTCTTCTATTTCGTGATCTTGCCACAATAGAAGACAATGGAGATGCTAGTAGAGTGGTTGATGAGGTGTGCTCCATTTGCATAGTTGAGTTTGAGGAAGAGGATGAAGTGAGCCAACTCGAAAAATGTCGTCATGTGTTCCATTCATGTTGCATTGAGAGATGGCTAGAACGTGACCACTTCACTTGCCCTCTTTGCAGATCTAATTTGTTGAACGTATCGTGCAAACGTGTCGAGTAAACCAACCTTTACTTGATCAGCGTATGTGTTTCGTTTTTGAAGAACCTATGACGAGTTATTAGTTATCAATGTATTGAGTGCGTAGGAATATATAGGGCAAATGATTAAAAAATGTATTATACTTGAAACCATTTGCTCTTGTGGGTATGAACAAAATTTTTTACTTTTGTGGGTACTATACTTTCAAATTCATCCTCTTTAGGGTATTTTGCAAAAAAATTTGACATTTTTGCCCCTCTTAGCTAATAGAAAATTTTTTCCCCCGAAGGGCAAAAATGTCACATAATACCCTAAGAAGAATAATTTGAATATAATACAAAACAAAAAATTGTTTGTTACCCACAAAAAGCATGATAGCAGTATGATCTTTATCATTCTTGCTATATATATTCACTGCGTATCCCGGACTACAAAAATGGTAACGAGGCTACAATTTTAACACCATATTCACATGTTATACTTTTCTGAATATACATAGTTTAACCATTCTTTTTGGTACATGCATAAATATCAATAGAATTGAGCGTTTATTTTTATTTCTTTTTTATATAGACATTTTGTATGGATCACGTCCAATGAAATCGTGTTATTATATGAGATACATAAAGTTTAATTACCAAAAAAAATATGATTTTAGATATTTTTCTTTATATTATTTTGCACATAATGTCAGTTCTAGTCGTGTAAAAAAAGCAAAACCGAAAAAAACCCAAAACCGAAATCGGTCAACATCAGTTTTTGACCAAAACCGGTTCGGCCTGGCCAAAATTTGCTTGTTTGGGACCTGTTTGTATGTCTGACCGTTGTACCGGTTTGGGACCGGTTCGGTTTAGAAAAGGTTAGAGCATATCCGCAATGCTCAAATTGTTGAATAGCTTTTTACATTAATACATTGTACTTTTTCCCCATTTTTAAGTATCAAAAAGCTTTTGATAAAATGGTTCTCCAATGGTAAAGCTTTTTAGAATAGCTTGATGGAAAGAATAAGTGATGGTGCAAGAAGAGTTAGCGATATATTTTGATTAAATATAACTAAAGTACAAAACTTCAAACGCTTGACCAATTACAAGTCTTTCAAAAAGCTTTTGAAAAGCTCAAGATTGCAATGGTGAAAAGTCTTTTAAAGACTATTTGGAATAGTGAAAAGCTTCTGAAAAACCTTTGCATCATGGATGCTCTTAGGAAAAACCAGTTGAACCGGTATTCTAACATTAAAAAATCACAGGCCCTTGCACGTTGTCCCATACCGTTTTCTTATCCCCCCATCTTTTTGCCCGTTTATGTTCCAAGTTTTAGTATAAATAGCCCATTTGAGTTTGGTTTAGACACATGTTCTCACAACACTAATACATTCTTGAAAAAATGAAAACGCTCACTAATGGCAACTCAAGCTTCTTCAACTTCCACCTGTGTTGGTTCTTCAAATGCACCAACGATTGTTAAAGCTTTAGAAACAACCCGAAACCCAATAGTTTGGTGTAATTTCGAAATGGTGAAGCTGTCGGATAACACAATCAAGGCTCGTTGTAAACATTGCTCTAAGTTTTTGAAACATGAATCCAATTTGACGTTGAAGCATCATATCAAAAATTATTGTGAAGCACTCAAAGCCGTTCCGAAAGCGGGTCAAGCATCTATGTCACGAGAGGGCGTATTTTTGTATCTGGTAGGATCGATTAATGCGGCAACAATTTGCAAGCTTTGTGATTCAAAAAGGTTTGCCGCTCAACCACTTCGACGACCCTCGATTAACTAGAGTAATTCAAAATACTCTTCAACCTCGATATACTCATGTAAGTCATGCTACTCTTAAAACGAGATTGTATGAAAACTTGGAAAAAAGCTAAAATTGATCTAAAAAAAGGCTTTGAAAATTTAAATACAAGTGTAAACTTAACAACCGATGTTTGGTTGGCTCCTCATGGTTTGCCGGTTAGGTACATTTGTGTTACAGCGCATTGGGTTGATCCGTAACTTGGCAAATGAAGCGTCACGATTGCTTTTGAAAACTTTGAGTATTCTCATACGGTCAAAATTTATTTAGTATGTCACGAGATGTAATAAAAGAGAATAAATTAGAAGAATTTTTTTTTCAATCTCATTTCATAACGCGAGTAATAATACAAATGCCGAAAAAAAAACTAATACTAAAATACCATCCACCTTCGGACGGCATTTTTTGTCGAGTCGATGTGTTGCACAAATCAAAAACTTGGTTGTGCAAGCGGACTAGCGAAACCGAAATAAGTATGATAAAAAACGATTTTAAAATATGTTATAAGATATATTTTATTCGAGTAAATTTATATATAAAGAATATATGAAGTTGCGTATGGAGGCAATTCGTTTTTAACCCCTAATTGGGACATTTTTACAAGATGTAATTCGACTTATAAAATGTTTATATGTGGTTTCGCCAAAAATATTTTACAAGTTTTTCATGATGAACTTTCAAAAGTTGTCCGATTGCACCATTTTGGTTAGAAAATTGGCATACTATAAAACAAATAACCGATTTCTCGAAATTTTAATGCGACAACTTTATTATCGAGTGTTTATTATCCTCGAGTTATATGGTACTAAACCAAATTTATCTGATGTGTTTAGAATTACTTGAATCTGATATTAATGGTCCACTATTTACAAGTATTGTTGAACCCATGAAAGAAAAACTTAGAAAATATTTAAAGAATTTCCACGGTAATTACTTGAGCCGCCGCATTGAATCCATGCTTTAACGTTAGCGGGGTGGAACTACTTATCGAAAAAATTTCAATTTATTTGGATGTGCATCACGAAAATGCTTTCTTTGCAAAATGCAAAAGATTATTTTAACAAATGTTTTAATGATTTATTTGATGTTTATTTTAATAAATATGGTTCAAAAAATGTTTTTACGAGTTCAGCTTCTTCCTTGATTTCTACAAATACTACCATAGATCCGATGCTTGGCTTATTTTATAGTTTAAGACAAAAAAGCACTAAACGGGCTAGGAGTGACCAATCATCGACTACCGAATCTAGGAGATATATTAGAACTGATTGGAGAAACACTATGAAACCTGAAGAATTCACAAAATTTAATATTTTGGCTTAGTGGAAAGGAAAGCAATCTCAATTACCCCGTTCTAGCCGCCATGGCCCGAGATTTACTAAGCGTACAAGCTTTTACGGTAGCTTCGAAATCCGCTTTTTCTACTAGTGGAATGGTATTCGTCTGAAGAACAAGACTACTTTGCATCTTTGGAGATGTGTATTTGCTTGAAAGATCACTTAGGCATAGCGAGCATTATACAAAACATTTCAAGTCTTGAAGACGGTTTGGAATACAAAGCACAATTACAAGATGTCGAGGTTGAAGAGGGTTTAAGAACATCACTTTCCGATGAGAAATCACTCAAGATGATTCTGCTAGCGATGCTAGATCCTACAAAGCCGAAGAAGATACCACTCTCGAAGAAGCTCTCAATTAAACTTTTCGATGAATAAATCGCTCAAAGGTATTAGCTTTGTGTTTCAAGTACTTTATGTTTGATGTATTATAATTTTATTAAATATTAGTTAAAGTTAAGTGAGTTTATTGTGTATAAAACGCGAACAAACAAAGCAAAACGAAACACCAACATTTGTACCCTCTTAGGGTCGAAAAAATGAAAAAACGGTTTGTAACTTTGTTTTTCCAAACCGACCCAAACCGATTACTATCGGTCAAGGTTTTTCCACCTCTAAATCCAAACCGATCCTAACCAGTTATAGTAAAAAGCTTGTTCTTGACCATTGACCCAAGCAGGTTCGCTTTTGGTCAAAACCGATCATTGTACACGGCTTCCATGTCGGGAAATTTTATTTTAAAAATGGGTTGTGCTATTCCTACCCTTTACCCTATTTACCTTTTTAGCTACTTTCTTAACAGAACAAGACCATTTTTAATGTTTTTTGTTCCGTATCTTATGTATTTTACAACTTTTGACTAGTCAAATTTTATATTTTAAGTTTCGCACTATTTTTTCGACAATTTTACCCACTTTATTAACAGGATAAGACAATTTTTAATGGTTTTTTGCTCCGTATTATTATGTTTTAATATTTTTGACTAGTCAACTTTATATTTTCAATTTCGTATTTTTTATGTTTCGCTCACCTCTTTCGATGCAAGTAACAGTCTCGTCGGAAGCCTATTAATAGCAACTCTAAAAAAAAACATATTTTTACTGTCTCTGGGACTTAGTTGTTCAAATCTAATTTACGACATAACTTAAAAGACTCAAGGAATTTGCCACCGATCAACATAGTCAATTTCTTGAATGTGTATGACCTTTAGAGTCTAAAGATCACTTCCACCCATCAAACATGTCCACATCAAGAAAAATGGAACCAAGTACCAGTGACATACAATTTAGCTCATCTAAACCCTTACCGCGATAGAGGCAGCACTAACATCAATTACCAACCCCCTCGCCACCATTATTATTTTTCATTTTAGGTTACTACATCTTACTTTTGTTTCTTCTCTTAGAATTTGCAAATGTACCAACCAATTAGTATATATGTTGTATTTGGCAAAACTAGTGGTAGCAAAAAGCAACAATGAAAATAGTAACAAAGTATCGTCTATATTTTAAAGCTTCTTTAAGTAACAATGTTAATACTAGCATTTAATCAAAACAAATCGATGGTACATGATACATGCCAAACAAGTTTTATATATCAAGTGTTATATGTTAATTGCTCTAAAACACTGCGTTGTAGTTATAATGTATACAACAACAACAATACCTAATCTCGTCAAGACAAGGTATAGAGGAAGTGAGATGTATGTTTAACAAAATTATTTAGATTTAAAAAAAGGAATTGATACTCACATCACATTTTTTTATATACATGCATGATAATCATTGCATCACGGTTTTATGCCGTACAATCGCATGTCTGGAGTATCTTGTGATAAAAAATATAGTGTGAGTATCACATTTCTTTAAAAAAATGTCAAAACAAGAATCAGCATGCCTTGATCTTGTGTATATTTAAGATTTTTAATAATTGAATTCCAAGATTTTGTCAAATAAAAAACAAACATGTTTTGTTTGACTCAATAACTTGTGTAGGGAAATCACTTGGAGGTGTGGTGGGGTCGGTACCGGCATTTGACTTCCTACCTCACCGGAGGTGAAATTGTGAGTTAAGTCAATAACTATAAAGTCAACCCTTAAGGTTGTTTAATACTCCCTCCGTCATAAAAGCACAGAGTTTACTATTTTGAGTCTTTTCTTTGAATTTGACCTTAAATATTTTTGTTTGCGTTATTTAATATTTTATGAAAATCGTACCAATGAACATACATTTAAATCTCAATCCATTCATATATTTTTCATCAAGTGTTGTACAACGTAAACGATAATATTTAAGGTCAAAGTTGTTGAAGAATGACCTAAAAAAAGTCAAAGTGGACAGTTTTTGTGAGACGGAGGTAGTACAATATTTCATAACAATTTGTAGTATATGACTTGACTTTTAGAGTGTGGTTTTTGTATTTTAATCTTGCAAAACTGTAACTGGATTATGTTATTTTCTATTTGATTGTGTTTTTGGTATAAAAACAAACATGTTTGACTCGACGATTCAATTGATTGAACCGATGACTCGATAAACCGGTAACTTAGCCAGGTCAATTAAAAATCCGAGCTTTAAAATACTGATATTGAAAACCACATCCAATGATTTTATATGAGATAAAAAAGATATCAACCACATCAAATGCTTGATTTTAAAGAGACTATTTTATTATATGCAAAGTAAGTCAAATACTTGTTTATTAATAAGAATTGGATCCAAGTGAATTGTTTTTTTCTTATAGTATACGATATTTGTCTTAGGATTAAAGATTCAACATTTGTCTCAAAATCTTTAGCTAAACTTCAATTTTTATTCAAAATGTCATTCAGTTGTTTCAAGTATTAGCAATCTTTGGTATATAATATATGTTGTAATTTCATTCACATGAATTTTTATTTTCAAAATGTTATACTTTCCTACTTATTATTTAATTACCACATATGCAAAAAAGAGTTACCTGACGTAAAAATGTGTCTATTAGTAACTAAGTAGGAAATTTGTCTTGTTTATGTGTTGATGAAATTGTGGTTAGGTGAAACCAAAGTAATGGTGGCATGATTGTTAAGAAAAAAGAAAAAATAAAAAATAAATAAAATAATAATCAAGAATATGATAAACATAAGTTATTATTTTAAGGCCTAATTCTAAGAATGCATCTTTCGCTCAAGGTGTCATCACTTTTTAGGAAAAAAGTTTGGGTATTTCCAAAATAAACCTTGAGACTTGCGACTTTCTACTTTTCATATAAGCATGACAAGTGTCCATCGAAGTTTGTTTACCCATCATAATTTTAACTAAATTGTCTATTATACCCTTGTCTTTTAGTAAGCACCGAATCTTAGCGACTTTTTTAAGAATCTTGCGAATTTTTTTTGTCTTTTAGTAAAAAAAGTCAAAGTTACTAAAATATTTTTTAATACTTTTCGCTCCTCCCAATTTGGCGACTAAGCGAAATAATATTAGCGACTTTTTTTACTTTATACTTTTGTACCTTTTAATACATTTTTACACTTATAATTTTAACTAAATTGTCTATTATACCTTTGTCTCTTCCATTTCTACCCATTTTTTTCTCATTCATTCCTATACATTTCCACCAATTATTGTTTCGGATTGCATTCACAAACAGATTATGCGTCTGCGGAAACAACGTAAGCATGTCTCGATCTATTTTGGAACCCGCTTCATACATGTACAAGACTGACCCGTAGTATGTCAAAGATAAGTTGGGAGAATCACAGTATCTTGTTTCTGCAGAAGATGATTCACGGATAATATCAAGTGATGGTCTAGAGAATGCTAAAGATGCCACTGACGGGAAAGGGGATAGACACTCAGTAGAATCGTTTGATTTATCCAATCTAACGAGGCAAAAAGAAGAAAACTGTTTGGAGAAATTATCAAATCTAATGAGAAAATCAGGCGTATTCTTGAAGAACAATGTAATGTTCCAGATGCTATTCTCAGTACAAACAATATTATTCTTCATGATAATGATAAATCAATCTTGCGAATTACCAACAAATGTGGGGAAGACAAAGCTCTATTTAGAGTAATATGTGAAGGACAGTGTACTATTAAAAATGGAAAACAAGCATCCATCCCGCCCCAAGAGGTTGTTATGGCTTTCCACGATGGCTTGCGGTAATTTTCTCATATGCCTCCTTATATTTCACGTTTATTTTATTTTTAGGACTGTACAATTTGATTTTTATTGTGTACGCACTTAATAAACCGGTGACGCCAACAGTGGTATAATAGAACCAAATCATATCGTGGAGATATCAGTGCATCACCAAGGATATAAAACCAAGGAGGAATATGTAGATGGTGCTCCTCAAAAGTGCTGGTGTGAAGACGTATGTGATAAGGAAGTTATGTTGGTGGTAGAAGTGAGGGGCAGTTGTACATCTGAGGAGAAATGTCATAAAGTTCGTGTACGTCACATCCACAGTCTGGCCGATAGGTCTATGCCTATGGAACAAGAACACGATAACTCTACGTGTGTCCAAGCGAATGTTCTTCACCGTTCTGATATCAAGTGGTTGACTGGTTAACATGATGTGGTGACCATTTACGGCGATCGCATACCCTTGAAGCTATTAACAAGATGAGGTGGTTCATGATCTTGGTTATATACATTTTGACTATAGAAAATCATTCTTATAATGCTTATTGAGATTTTTTTCGGCTCAAAGTATAAGTGTTAATTTGTGTATTGCTACTTTTTTTTTTCCGGGTTTTGATGGGAGGGGAATGGGGTTTGAGGGTGTGAGTTCTTACTTGTTACGATTAGGAGTTAAATCCTTGGAAGTAAATGTTGGTGTCATGGATTTGTATATAAGCTTTTCCAAGCCTTATATATAATATCATACGTTTATATTTTATAATGGCAATTGTTCGTGTGAAATTTACTCTTCAATAATGTATTGAGCATTTATTGTATTTTTCTTCACCATGCTTGATGCATTATTCACACGTGTAAGTTTGATAGTCGTGATCACTTAGTAGAGTTCACGCTTACCTATAGGACCATACTTTAAAATATACACTCCTTTTTTCAAAGCCACAGTGCGAATTTAATTAAAGATCATGGTCAGTAAATTAAATTGAAACATCAACTACTTTTATCATCTTTTTGAATCAATCCAATTTGACACTGTATTATAAAGTTACAGTGTTAGTATCATTTAATAAAATTAAACGAAATATGAGAAAAGATTCAACCGGTTTACCCCACGACATCAATATAAGCCAAAGCCGACTTCTTATCTGGTAGCTACAAAATTTCCATTTCATAATACATTACATAATGACTGGAGTATAAAGTTATAAAGCTGGAGTTGGTTAAAAGCTCCTCATCCACTATATACCAATCCCATCATAGTTCAACCTTCTACTTTTGCTAAACAGATTCATGAACAAATCCAGTTAGAAAGTAGCTTCAACGTCAATATGAAGTGAAAATGCAAACTCAAATCCTAAAATCGCCCATCTGCTATTTTCACACAAACCAACGAAATAAAACAAAAAAGTTCATATCCGTGCAATGCGAACACACTGACCAAACCACTGCTAGTATATTTTGGTAACCACTGCTACTTTATTTTATTCCATTGCTAGTGTTACTAAACCACTGCTAGTATATTTAGGTAACCACTGCTACTTTATTATTCCACGCTAGTGTTACTAAACCACGCTAGTATATTTAGGTAACGATGCTACTTTATTTTATTCCACTGCTAGTGTTACTAAACCACTGCTAGTATATTTAGGTAACCACTGCTACGTTTCTCGAAACCGCTGCTAGCTTGTTTTGATTCTAATCAATATGGGACTCGCACTATTGCATACTAAGTCCACACAACAATTGGTGATAATCGAAGCTCATTTACACAACAATCGGTGTAAATGAAACACTAATTATTATATGTATATTAAAATTAGAGAAATAATACCTTCGGCGACGGTGAATTGACCGGAGATGGTGAGATAACAGAGATGAAGGTGTTGATAGCGGAGGGAGGGGGTTGATAGCGGAGTGACGGCGCTGAGAGAGAGAGATAAAACTTGGTTTTTAATTGAAATGACAAATAATGTGAGGAGTTATTGTTTCCCTTAGATATAGAGCAAGAGAGCAAATGTATGGACTCTAAGAGCAAACGGGGTTGATGGCGGCTGTTTACGCCACAATCAATTATGCATTCTCAATAAGAACAAATGTTTTTGTTAGACTTTTTATTTACTTTTTTATTCTTCAGTTAAAGTTTCAAGTTTGAGGTGAATTGGTAGTAGTAGTAGGCTAATTTTGGTTTTGTTAAAGGAAAGAAGATGCTCAACATGTAAAAATAGTTAAGGGTACAATAGTCATTTTAATTTAAAAAGTATTTAAAAGTTATGTAAAAAAAATATAAAAGTACAAAAGTACAAAGTTAAAAAAGACGCTCAAAGTAATTAGCTTAGTCGCTCAACATTGGGAAGGAGCAAAAGAAATAAAATAATACTTTCCAAAGTTTGACTTTTGGCTCGAAAATATAAAAAAATAAAATCGCTCGAATTTTAAAAAGTCATGGATATAAGTCGATTATAAATCATAGGTACAAAAAGGTAATTTCAATGATTGGAGCATGAAAAGTGTCAGGACACTTGGCAATCTTAGATTGGAAGAAAAAAGTCGCAAGTCTCAAGGTTTATTTTGGAAATACCCAAACTTTTTTCCTAAAAAGTGATGACACCTTGAGCGAAAGATGCATTCTTAGAATTAGGCCTTATTTTAATACATGATTTCTGAAGAGTATATTTGAACGTTATTTCAGATTATTTTTTGCCGTCCTTAATATAATAAGTAACGAGGTCATAAATGATACATGCACTACTAATTGTAGTAAATCAAGTTTCTATTCCTTTAATCTAAAGAAATGATTTAAAAATTCATTGACTTTGCAACATTTCTTGCTATATAAATGGTTACCACACGTTTTGTGGGAAACGGTGTACACTTTTAATTAATAAAATCAGATTACAATAAACAGTACATTAAACAGACAGAACGGGGTAGAAGCAGAAGACAGACACTATAGAACTGTAATAAACGAAAGCAGTAAATAGACTTGTACGAGGCTCGTATTGAATACGATTCCCTTAAAACAGATTCGTCGTCTGTTTCCCAGGGTAACGTACGAGCTGTTGTACAGCCAGATAACTTACTTGCCAAAAATCACCGAAGACTGCGTGTTTCGTCGAAGGTGCTTGGAATATGTCTGCAATGGAGCTGCGTTTCTGATCTGGTAACTGAATGATAAGAGGCGTTTAATATATAGGCTAAACCTATCTTGGACACCAAGATAGGTATTTGCCAAATAATAAACAGATATGCGAATCTGTTAAAATATTAAACACGGTTTTATTATCTTCCATTTATTTAAACCGATTCTATTTAACTTGTTTACAAAGTTTAAATCAGTTCCAAAAATAAATGGACACAAATCTGCAGCAAAAAGATACGCAGGTATGCGAGATTTCGGAGCTGCATTCGTGTCCGCAGGTCGCATGATTTCAGAGCTACCACCTCCGAGCTTCGCACCCCCCTGCGCGCGCGCACGTAGGTGTTGGAGTAAAACTAACAAATCATTTTGAAGGTTCATATCAAGATTTCTATATAAACAAGGTTTCACTTCTTGTTTTGGGCGATGTGGGATACTCCCACTTTTCCAAATTTTGTGTTTCAAGTGCCTCACTTTGAGACACGATATCTCATTCATATCACCTCCATTTTTGACACTATCTCTTCAGTAAGCTTTCGCTCGGGAGACGCAACCAAAGCTACCAAAAATATAAATATATATAACATATACATATATTAAATAGTGTCCAAAATTTGCAAAAACTCATTTTCCAACACATTTATCCTACATTCCAACTTAATTGATCACTTCATCTTTCACAAATACACAAAACAAAAACACCTGAAAACAAGAAGCTAGGAAACAAAGAAAACATGATTTGTTTAGTATATGATGGTTATGGAGCATCCACAGCCACTATTGTGTTCTTCACTTGCATTTGTGTTCCATTTGTTCAATCCAAAAAACCGCTTTTCAATTATATCGGCTCGATGACGATGTTCTTTGGCTTAGAACATCATCATCAGGATAGTAATGATCATTGTTTTCCTAACATCTACCACCTCCGAGCTCTTCTATTTCATGATCTTGCCACAATAGAAGACAATGGAGACGCTAGTAGAGTGGTTGATGAGGTGTGCTCCATTTGCCTAGTTGAGTTCGAGGAAGAAGATGAAGTGAGCCAACTCGACAAATGTCGTCATGTGTTCCATTCATGTTGCATCGAGAGATGGCTAGAACGTGACCACTTCACTTGCCCTCTTTGCAGATCTAATTATTTGTTGAGCGTATCGTGCAAACGTGTAGAGTAAACCAACCTTTACTTCGATCAACGTATGTGTTTCGTTTTTGAAGAACCTATGACGAGTTATAAGTTATCGATCGTACGTATTGGTAAGTGTATCCCGGACTACAAAAGTACGTAGTAACGAGGCTACAATTTTAACACCATATTCACATATTTATGTTATACTTTTCTAAATCTAAATAGTTAAACCATTCTTTTCTTACATGCATAAATATCACTAGAATTGAGTGTTTATTTTTATTTGTTTTTTATCTAGACATTTGGTATGGAGCACGTCCAATGAGATCGTGTTATTATATGAGATACTTTGTGTTTAATTACTAGAAAATATGATATACTTTTTTTAAATATTTTTTTGAAATATTATTTTGAACGTGATGTTAGTTTCATGTCAGAAATTTTATTTAACAAATATATACAATTAAAATTTACATAAACAGTCCTTGAGGTTTATCTGGCTTTGCAAAATCAATAACCAAGGACCAACCGTGTAACAGAAATCCATGCACAAGAACCAAACATGTAAGAAAAAGTTACATAAATCGTCCCTCCACATTTACTGCCATTACAATCATCATCCTTGAACTTTTGTCTTTATTTGTAAACGCAAATGTACATGAATAGTCGCTGTCGTTTAGAAACCATTACAAAGTTCGTCCTCAATGACCAAACATGTAAACAAAAATTTACATAAATGGTCCTGGTAGAATACAAGAATTTTGTTAGGAATTGGAAATTCCATTGTGAAGTGTCGGTCACCCCAACTATAGTCTAGCACAAGTTAGCTCGTAGACATATCGTTATTTACTGATTATTAGTCGGCTTTAGTTATTAGTTTAGCTTAGTGCAACACCGTGGAGGACGGACGGGTCTTACCCACTGTATGCCCGGATCCACGCCCGACAGAGGGCGTATTATGTAAACTATAAATACCCTCTACCTCCCAAGGTAGATGATTGACCTTTCATCAATCTAACCCCTTTTTCTTTTGTTTTTCTCTTCTAGAAAGGCTCTCATCTTCCACTTTCTCTCTCTAAACTCATATTGTATGCCCCATATTTGTGATTGTTTATGTGGTTGTTGAAACCAATATGTTACAAATGGTATCAAGAGCCATGGTTTGATCATCTCTCTTACATGTTCTTGGATTTCTAGTGGTTTTATATGGTTTGGGGGTTTGAAAAAGTTTAGTGGTATTTGCATCATTTGGATCATTTCTAGTGTTAAAGTTTGAATTTTGATTGTACTTTTGTGTTTAGAATCATCATAAGTGCTTAGGTTTTGATTTGGAAAGCTTGAATCAGTGTGGTTGGGTCATTTTTGGATTGAAAACTGGTGCTTTTGAATATTTCTACCTAGCAACTTGTGGTTATGTTCTTTGTAGAGACTTGTGGTTATGTTCTTCGTAGAGACTTGCGGTTATGTTCTTCGTAGAGACTTGTGGTCATGTTCTTCGTAGAGACTTGTGGTTATGTTCTTCGTAGAGACTTGTCTAACGTTTGTCCAGATTCAATGTATCTGTCTAGAGACTTGTCACTTATTTTTGGTAGAGACTTGGCACTTATCTGTCTAGAGACTTGTCACTTATCTGTCTAGAGACTTGTAACTTATTTTTGGTAGAGACTTGTAACTTATTTTTGGTAGAGACTTGTCACTTATCTGTCTAGAGACTTGTCACTTATCTGTCTAGAGACTTGTCACTTATTTTTTGTAGAGACTTGTCACTTACCTGTCTAGAGACTTGTCACTTATCTATCTAGAGACTTGTCACTTATTCTTGGTAGAGACTTGTCACATATCAGTCTAGCAACTTGTCAGTCTAGCAACTTGTCTGTCTAGAAACTTGTCAGTCTAGCAACTTGTCAGTCTAGCAACTTGTCAGTCTAGCAATTTGTCAGTCTAGCAACTTGTCTGTCTAGCAACTTGTGGTTTGACCAAAGTTGACTTTTTACATCAAAACTTCAAACGGCCATAACTTTTGAACCTTAACTTCATTTTTAGCGTTCTACCCATCAAAACGACCGTGAGAACAAGGAGAATGCTAATCCTACAAACAATCATAAGTCCTAACACACAATTTTCTATCATTGTGACGATCCATCAGTCATCTTAATACGCTGTATTGGTCATTGCTTAACGGTTTCTTCTTGATTTTGTAAAATCCTGCGAAAGAATCTATTTCTCGGTTTAAATCATAGATTTGTAAAATCCCGTGTATACTACAACATCATGTCTTACACTACTGACCCAGTGATTTTGGAAGTACTTAAATTGTATGATGCTGTGGACAACAATGATAATGTATGCTACCCTGAACGGTTAAAGATGATTGAATCTATCAATGAGGATGTGATATCTCCGGGTTCAGACTCTGAAAAGACAAAAATGCACCAGTCAATGTTACAGAATGCTTGTGTAAAGGATAAGGAAAGTTGCATTGAACCTTATCGACAACTTCATTAACACCTCTCGTTACTTCTATCTATGGGAATTGAATGAACATTCACTGCACTTTTCCGTCAAGATTTATCAACGTTCACGAGCACATTATTCTTAAACTTAGAACAATTGGAGCTACAACTTGACAAAAAGAAGGTTCAAAAGGATAGTTCCAGTGATGCACTTCAAGTGATCTACACACAATTTCAGTCATTCATTAGAAGGGAATTCTCATCAGATTATGATCATCACATGACTGAAATGTCCTTCAAAAGACACACTGGAATGGAAATTAACGCATTCATTGAGACATTTACCCAACTCATGGATAATGTGGAAAACTACATTGAGGAAGCTGCACAAAAAGATGAAAACGTGAATGAGTGTCAGGTGCAATTGAGAGATAGTTGTGATGAGTCGGGTAATGTATCAGTTGAAAGGTCGGGTATTGCTGAATGCAGAATATCAGAGACAACAAAGAATGATGTAACCAGTTGCTCAGTAACTCTTGTCACACAAGAAGTTGATGCAGTGATCAGAAAGGTGAACGAATGTCGAGTACGATCATTAGATTATAATATTGAGATCGGAAAGGGAACAGATGATGGATCAGTTGACACTGAATACAGAGGTTCAGAGACAGATAAGCTTGAAACAACCATTAGTTTAGTGACTCTTGTTTCACATGATGTGGATGCAAATATCAGACCGACAAATGAACAGGCTTCATGTGATAAGGTACCCTAAGCGATCTACATAATGCATCTGCTAATGTTCCTAAACAAACTGATCTTAATGCTGAACATGATTCTGATCAATGTCCCTTGGTTGAGGCTGAGGCTAATAAATTCAAAACAAATGATATGGTTGATAAAAAGGCTTTTGATGAACTTTCAAATAAATTCTCAAAACTTGAAAAACATTGCATTTCTCTTGAAATTGCAATACAAAGAAAGGAGGAAAGTCTTCAAACTAAGAAACCATGTAAAAATCCGGAATTTCCTGAATTTTGTGAATTTTTCGAAATTAACGATTTAAAAGCTACTTCAAGCCCAAAACTCGACTATCAGCAATTTGAAGAAACATATTTCTGATATGCATGTGAAAAGCAATTTGGTTACACGTAATTCTGATGATAATGCTATTGATGATATTCAAATGAGAAATGATGAATTAGCAATAAATTACTAAAGGAAATTAAGTCTTTGAGAAAGAATCACATAGAACTAAGTGATTCGGTCAAAGAAGCTAGAACAAAGTCATTGGAACAAACAAACTCTTTGATAGAAAAAATTGATGAACTCAAAGCTCAACTTCAGGATAAGAGTTTCACAATAGTTGCCTTAAAGAATGAGCTTAGAAAAACAACAGGGAATAGTATGAACACTAAGTTTGCAAAACCATCAATCTTCGGGAAACCAGTTGTTAGACAACCAACTGCATTTAAGTCTGAACGAACAAATTTCAAAAAAACACGGTTTGCCTCCCAAGTTGATGTGAAACAAGTTTTGTCAAAACCAGTCACTTCAATTTATTTGCCTAAGAATTCTCATGATATGAATGATTTGTTCAAGAACTATGATCTAGAAAAAGCTAGGAAAAGGCACGATTAGAAAGATGGAATTTTAGGTGCTAGACCTAGGGTGATAAATTCTACGAGATTTCAAGGCACTGCTAGTAGTTTTAAACCATTACCTAGGAACACACAACTAAACACTAGGGATTGGCTTGGAACTAAGAGTAGTTGCGTTTCGAATAAAGCTATTCCCATAGCAAATCACTCTAAGAACTCTAGATCAGTTTCTGAATCTAGACAAGTTGTTTGCTCAAATTGTCTGAAATGCATCTTTAAGGCACATCATGATAACTGTTTTTCTAAATCCCTAAAGAAAGTAAATGCTTATCCAAATGTTCAACCTGTTAAGTCTAGGATTTTCACTGGGTCATCTACTGTGTATATGAAGCAAAACAATCCGAAAACTTCGCCTACATGGATACCAACTGCTAAATCTTTAGAAACAAGGAATAAGGATAAGTTTTCCACTATGCATAAAAAGCCTAACAATCCTAGACCTTGCCATAAGTGGATACCGCGGTATAATGTTTAAGGATGTTGGACTTAGATGGATACCTCCCGGAAAGTGGGCTTAGATGGCAAAATCAAGGTTGACCGTGAAACCTCAAAGGGTTTGGATACTAATGTCACTAACCAATATATATGAAATCAAGCTTGTAATGTTAGTGCATGTAGTCCTTACTCAGTTGCAGATACTTCGATCCTTCAATACATGGACTGGCTTAAAGAATGGATAACAAATGGATTGATATCTCATAACTCACGGGTCGAAGTAACTCAACCTTGATATTCAAATCGGCTATGACGTCTGTTTACATCATTTCAGGCCTCGTACTTCATCATTATGGCGTCTGCAGATAACACTTCAGGCCCCGTTCCTCAAAGAAAAGAAAGGTGTACGCTTCAGTGCGCTTTATCTTCAAAAGAAGAGAAATCTTCATGTGTATGACCATTCTCATCGACATTCTTCATCAACAAGCTTCATGTTTTTCCACGCTCTTTCAACCCTCAAGTGGATCTACGTTCATTGGTGTATATTCTTATTCACTTGTTCAAATCAAAAATGGCAACTTCGGATGCAATTTTTGAGGGGGAGAAGAGTGCATATACTACATGTTGATGGATGCTTGAATTATGGTCATATGACTCTCCTTCAACGCCTAATGCTTCACTTACTAAGGATAACTGGGATTCATTGCTTGGGATTCATTGTTTCAAGATATGTTTGATGAGTTCTTCCAACCTTCAACGAATGTTGATCATCTAGTTTCTGAAGCTCATGCTCCGGTTCCTACTGACTCAACTGGTTCACCATCTAAGAAGTACTTCTTGGAATCCTCAAGAAACATTACCTCCAGTTATTTCACAAGGCGTTGATAATGACTATCATGATATTGTAGATGCACTATTGAATAATGATCCGCTCTTTGGTATTCCTTTGCCAAATCTTCACGGATTATTGTTCCTCTCATTGTCCACGCTATAAATCAACCACATGAACATTAAGGAAAATGACTACCTCATCCGCTCGAAGACATTATTGGTGAATCTTCCATATCAGTCTCTACATGCATACCTTTAGGAAGAATGCATTGATGTTGAGGAATCATTTGTTCCGGTTCATTCAATGGGTCAATGTACATCCGATTGTATGTTTATTCACATGCTGGGCATTTGACACAAGTTGATTACTTCGGAGTTAATCATTAATCACTTATTTGAGATTGAAGTTGACTTTCACTAAGGCGTGTTCTTATTTGATAACTTGCTCGGGCTTAAGAATTTGAGTTGAAGACTTGGTTTATCTAGTTACCTGCAGTCGGGATGTATGGTTGAAGACCTGGTTAGCTATCACTTTATAGAGTTACGTTGTTTTACTCAGTGTCACACGCAGATGTCGTTGTGGATAATCGCAAGAGGTGTTAATGTCTCATACTTTGTTTGAGTAGTGAGTACTTAGAAATTTGCTTAAAGCATAGATTCTCGACACCGTTCTTCCATCATTAAGTGCAAGCTTAAGATACAAATGTGCGGAATTCGACTTCAGTTTCAAGTTTGGTATATCGGGTTTTCCTTCTTCAGTGGTCACTTTAAATTGTCTGCATATGGGTTGGTAAAGATAGTCAGGGAGAGTTTCTGTAGCAATTGATTCTCACAGGATTCAGTTGAGCTAATTGTTTGTTCTTCTCTTCTTTAAGAGTATTTAGCATGAATAAGTGTTGCTTGATCCGAGGTATCAAAACCAGCAAGGGGAAGGAGATATACATCTAAAACACACAACGAAGTACACGTGATGAACTTAATACTTCTTCTCTATTGAAGTAATCCCGGGAAAGACTAATGTCATAACCGCAGAGAAACTCAATGTTTAACTCGTAGCCTTTGGTGTATTATTCCAACTATTTGGGGGAAGGATGCATTATTCCAACCATTTGGGGGGAAGTGGTCTCTGGATACTTTTGGTATGTGTTATCTCGATTTCGGGAAGAAATATGAGAAGAATATGTGGAGCGTGAGATAATATTGCTTATCGACATCTTCTATATGATTTATGATAAAGTGCTTCCGGTTAGTGCTTCATGTACACAATGTAATGATGATTCCGATGAGATCGCAACCATCAAGGGAGAGATATGTGTACATCTGGGTCGCACAACATATTCACATGATCGAGCTTAATCAGTTATTCCGGAGTTGACATCGCAAAGAAGATCTGATTCAACCAGCTTATTGTGATGTCATTGTCTCTTCTCTTGTTGGGTACATGTGTACGTTATGGGCTGATTGGTTATATGTTAGATAACTGGAGTGCATTTGGTGAAATGAAGGTGTTGATATATTGTTCTCCTGAATTGACAACTGCTCAAACTCGAAGAGTTATGTGTACATCGGGGACGCACAACAAGTTCATGTGATCGGGCTTAATCATTTATTTCGGGTTTGATAACCTCAGAAATGATCCGTGTTAACTTGTTACTTCGGTGTTATCCTCTTCTTCGGGTTCTTGAGCTTCATACAATTAGACTGTTTACTTCACTTCTTCTTCTTGGGGGAAATGGTCTTTTTACGTGGATTGTCGGTTTGGGGGGAAGCTACCAAAGATTCACTTGAAGGTTCAAGTTCTTGCGACGATTCAAGAGCCTCGAATGCTTTGGTGGTGAAAGTTTAAGAGATGATGACTTCTATCTTCTACAAAGTGCTGAACGATTTCCTTATCTCGGTACTCGTATCATCATCTTCTTAAACTATTTCTCTATCTTTGTAAATAATTTTCAAAAAGCAAAATACAAAAATATAAAACCAACAAAAACAAAATAGAAAAAAATAAAATCAACAAAAGCCCATAAAAATCAGAAAATTGAAAAATACCAAAAATATGTTTTCTCAAGACATGTCTTCTGGTATCGATAACATCTACGGTCTTAGAAATGTCATTCCATAATGGCACGGGACTTTAGATGAAGTTCGAGCAGGAGGTGTAAATATTTCTTTCTAAACATGTCTCAAAATATGGCTTTCAGTTATTTCAAACTGTAACCCGCGCTTTAACCATGGTTTGCTATTATTTCTGATAGCAACCCGCTCTTCAAGGAAGGAAAGTGCTGCGCTAAACATGTTATCAAAATTTTCGTGCACTTATCCTAAAACAAAATGAGGAAAGTATGTTGAAGGACTGCTGTTCCTACTCAAATATTTTTCCTTCTAAAATTCTTCAGAAAAATATTTGTTTTAACAAAAATGGTGGATATTGAGTTGCTTTAAAATCAATCAGAATCAGAATTTTTATAAATTTGCAAACTCAATCAATGACTTCAGCGCTTTTAAAATTTTCAGAAAATGAGTCATTGATTGAGGGGGAGAATGTTTTCAAATTTATATCATTTATCGGGCTTATCTAATTATCCTAAATTCTTAACTAAAAAATGATGTTAACCTACGTTGAAGGACTAGGTGCCTAGGATAAGATTATTAGGATTAGATGATGATAGTTTGATGAACACATATATCCCATGCCTTATATGAACAGATTGATATGTTGGATTGACCTTTATTAGTCGATTGCTGTTTGGGTGATGTCGACCACCATATATCTGTTTGTGTCCACTAACATATGCAGATATCATGGTTCATAAGAATGTTCCCGATCCGGATCCCACATATGAAGATGATTGGATGCCGAAAGGAAAGGGTAACTATATCTTGGGTTGACAAATGAAGAAACGGAGCTTAATTTGACTTCTATGGAGAGTTGGCATGAAAAAATGCAACGTCAGAGGTCTCGCTGTATCAGCAGACGGTTTTCTTCCAACCTTCAGCAACAACAACAAAAGCAGTTCAACCACCTAACGTATCTTTGTGTAGGATACCATTTTTAAACAATTTTGAAAAGAATTTTTTTTTTTTGATTAAATTGTTTTGAAAACGGAAAATATTGTTTTGAAAATAAATTGGACTGAATTTTGAAAATCACCGGAATTCACTTTATCAAAACTTAAGTCACTCAATCATCGACTATAGTCATTGATTGAGGGGGAGAGTGATTTAAAATAAAATATTTTCAAACGATATTTCTTCATAAAAGGTCCGTTTGTACAATAATAAGTGGTGATCTAAAGATTTAATGTTATGTCATGGTATGATTTTCTTTAAAACTATAAGATCTTACAAAATGAAATTTTTTCTGTTCTTGTTTGATTGTGAAATTATTTTATTTTACCTAAAGATCTCTTAAAAACTATCATACCTGACACTAACAATCTTTAATATCTAAAATTGATCCGTATCAATCATCTTTCAAAATTAAATCAAGCCACGTCTTTCCCCAAAATCTTTTAAATGATTTAAATCAATTGGGATCACAAATTTCAAAAGGTTTGAAATTTTTGATCGGGGGAGAGATCGTGATTTAAATCTCAAATTTGTTTAAATGGAGTTGGTTTTAGTCCTTTAAAGGCACTCCCGCCTCCATGTGCCAAACGATTTCAATATACATAATGCACATGTTGAGGGGGAGCATTTATCCAAAACAAGATGAGTATTTAAACCAGGCACATATTCTCCCATGTTTTCTAAACCTATTAAATCACTTGGGATCCAAAATCTCAAAGGGTTTGATATTTTGATCGGGGGAGAATTTGTGATTTAATAATGAAATTTGATAAAAGGTGATCATATTGATTCAAAGTGCAAGTTATCTTTAATATGTGCTAAACTCTTTCGTTTATCGATGCACATATTGAGAGGGAGAAAATGGTTTCTTAAATGGCTTTTGTGATCATGGATGTACTTCAAAAGAACTCTTTCCTCTACGTGATAAAAATGATTTAAAATATCCTACGCACATATTGAGGGGGAGAATTTACCAAATAAATTCAAATGGATTTTTCTACGGAAATTGTGATCAAGAAATTATTTCAAAGAACTCTTGCCTCCATGTGCTAAAACAATTTCAGGATTATGTGCACATATTGAGGGGGAGCATTTCCAAATGATCAAAACTATTAAGGTACAAAATGCTTTGATATTATATCACAAGTACCTTGATTGTTTTTTCAAATGATTTTTCAATTGGTTTCGAGAAGGAATGAACAATACCAAAAGACCGACCAATTTACTTTATGCATGGTGTTATAAGGATGGTTAGGTTAGGTATTCGTTCCCACGATCCCGCCAGAGCCGGAGGGATCTACCCAGGGACAATCCACTAGATAGTGTAGAGTCTTTAGGTATGATGAAAAAAGGAAAAAAAATGAGAATATGGGAAGAGTGCCGACTGAGACAGAGCTAGTACTGGAACAAACCCAACAAGGTTCTAGTAATGAAGTCTCGGTAAGCACTGAAGGGGTTGAAGAATGAAAAAGAAATGAATGAGAAAGGGTGAAAAGAAATAGCCCTCCAATAATTCAACCTTAGGGCAGAAACCGGGTTCAATACATATGCTACTAGTGGTTACTAAGGTAACACTGGTATTGAAGATAAGACGTCATTGACCCAGTGACGCACTGCACTAAACTTCCCAAGCTACTCAAGCTCCTCTTAAAAGGACTTGTTTCATTCTC
Organism: Chrysanthemum makinoi; assembly: GCA_910596185.1. Lineage (NCBI taxonomy): Eukaryota > Viridiplantae > Streptophyta > Magnoliopsida > Asterales > Asteraceae > Chrysanthemum > Chrysanthemum makinoi. Next base: position 226,895,159 of record OU343218.1, read on the forward strand.
ACGGGGAACCTACATAATCTATCGAATATCTCCTAGAGATTGTTGATATTGAAGAAGGAGACCCTCTCCCTAGTCTCCGACATAGGAAACCAAAGTGCACAATTGAGTCTAGAGCCAAGAGATCATCCACATTATCTCATTAGAACACAAAAATTAATGAAGACTTGTTGTTTCACACAATGTGGAAAGTAAGTATTTATTCAGAGTCCTACGCACTATCCTTGTGGTATTGCCAGAACATCCAAGTGATATGTAAAAGTATTCACGATGAAGATGGAAATCCTTCTAGAGCCAACATCAAACAAGCTCTTGGTGGGTGACATGTGAGATCTTTCATAAGATCAAGCTTGTGACAACTGGATAGAAATGATGGGGCGATTCAATCATGAATCAACCTTGGTCCAGGATTGGAACTGATGAATACTTTTGGAAAAACCGTTCTATGTGTGAATCTTTTCTTTTCTCTAGCACATCGAATGTGTACTCTTTTCAAATACAAAAAGTATTTATGATTGAAAATTGATCTTTCTTATAAAACCTTCGTCGTATTGCAAAACTCTTTCTTCTAAGCAATACGCGATTGTTTTCAAATCAATTTTTCATTAATCAGTGAATCTCAATTCGCTGGTTCACTCACTCCGTGTTGTCTTCTTTGAGACGTTCCAGTTTGTGAACAGCTAGAACAGCTCGAAACCCGTCAAGGAGATTCTTCGAATTAAACCCGATCACGCAGCATTACTTGTATTGATCAACGGGGAACCGTGGGCCGTGTACCTCAATTCAACGAAAGTGATCAAAGACACTTTCGTGTGTTTTATTGCTAACTTTTGTTTGCAGGTACATTTGGACGGTTGCAGCTGATCAGAATTGAGAAGTCAATCCTAAGCCGCATGCTCACAGCATCCACATTTAATTTGAAGAAATCATGACAAGTGCTTATCTACATAACCTGGCTCGATATTTTATACTATGCTTCCTCTCGCTACGCTGCAAATATCTTGAATCAGTAAAAGCTTCCGCTACTCTGATGAAAAGATGTCATGATCAAGAAAGTGTGAGCATGTCGATCCAAAAGTCATAACATCACATGATGGCAACACAACAAAGGGTGATCCAGAGATTTACTGTGGCTGATGATCTCAAAGTAAGCTAGAAGATCATCAAAGATGTGGATGATCAGTTAAAGGCCTCCACTTAAAGTACAAAGTAATCGGATTTTGAAGAGTTACTGCTAAAGTACAAAGATGCGGAAGTTGAAGAATTAAAGTCTACGAGCTCAAGACTGAAGATTAAATAGAATGCTAGGATTCGAAATGTAAAACATGGGGTGACCTCCCTTAGGGGGAGATTGTTAGGAATTGGAAATTCCATTGTGAAGTGTCGGTCACCCCAACTATAATCTAGCACAAGTTAGCTCGTAGACATATCGTTATTTACTGGTTATTAGTCTGTTATTTAGTTATTAGTTTAGCTTAGTGCAACACCGTGGAGGACGGACGGGTCTTTACCCACTGTATGCCTGATCCACAGCCCGACAGAGGGCGTATTATGTAAAACTATAAATACCCTACCTCCCAAGGTAGGGGTTGGACCTTTCACTCAATCTAACCTTCTTTCTTTTGTTTACTTTCTCTCTCTAGAAAGGCTCCCATCTTCTAATTTCTCTCTCTAAACTCATATTGTACGCCCCATATTTGTGATTGTTTGTGTGTTTGTGAAATCCAATATGTTACAAATTTTAAAAAATCATCCCTAAACTTTTTGTCAGTTAGTAAAAATAAAAAATTGCATAAATACTCCCTACCTTTTAGATGAATTTACGTAATTCATCCCTAAAGCCTATCTATATAACAAAAATTAACGTAAAATGTCTCTGACATTGTGAAAATCATCCCTAAGTTTATAATGTGGAATTCAGTTATTTATATATGAGAAAAAATCAGAGGTGATTTGTATTCCTCGGAGGCCCCCGCCCACATCACCATTCAATATTTCTTGGCCCACTATCAGCCAAACCACCTAGTCACTAGGGCGAATGTGAGTCGGATCGCTTAGCCATGCTTCATAAAGGGACCTTAAACAAAATTAATGGATTACTTCGTTCTTGATAGTTATTTACTTAATCAGTGAACATGTTGTGAGTTAAAATTAAAAACAATTTAAATGAGATTATATACGTAAATTTTTCCACGTAAAATCCCATGCTCCGCCAACGGAACGTGGGTAAAAAAAATCCTCATTAGTATAAATACTAATGGGAGGGACGTCACCCAAACTATAGTTTTTTATTGCAAACGTTTTGGGCTTACTGTGTGTTTTTTTGGGCTAGACTTTTGGGTCGTTTCTTCGTCCGTGCTTTGACCCGTATCTACTTCTAATATGTTTCAGTTATAGTGGTGTTGTGTGCTTTCTTCCCACAGAAGAAACGTTACCATTCCAGTGTTAGGTGAGTCATGCAGATCTTGAGTGTTATATGCCTGCTGCATGTTGTTTGTGCTTCGAGTTTCTTTGATGTTATATGTGGATGTAGTTTGATGCCGTTGAGGTTGTCACTTTTGTTTCTAAGATGTAGTTTGGAGACGCTCCCTCCCATTATATTTTATATCAATGAATCCAGGAGGAAATTCGAGGTTAGGTTTCGTTTCTGAGATGGTAGTTTTTTAACCTTTATACTTTGATCGTTATTGATTTTAATTTCGTTTTTGGAAGAATTAAGGTTTCGATTAAATTGGGGCTTTATGTTAATTTGATTATTTTAAAACTTCGAGTTTCGATTAGATTGTGGCTAATGGTGGTTTCGTGGTTATTTATTGCTGAAAAAATTAGGGTTTCATAGTTTCGAGACGGTGGGTCCTATAACATCTTATATCTATTGGGCCTTTTGTTAGGGACTTGGGTTCGTTTGGTTCCAGGTTAACAAATGATCTATTGAGACATAACTTGGTTTTAGAGTTGATGAGTCCGTTTGGTTCCAGGTTTTGTCTTATGTGTTTTTTGACATCAGTTGTTGATGTATTATCGTGATTTCGTAACAGAAGCACTTTTATGCTCATAAAAGTTTGAGAACGTCCGTATCTTGGCGAGGCGTTTATAGTAACGCAACCATGGCGCCTGTTCTGACTTTGTGAAATTGGTTATTGATTTTGACTTTGTTATTTCATAACTTTATTTTAGAGTTGGTGACTTCGTTTAGTTCCATGTTATCTCTTGTGTGTTTTGTGACATCTGTTGTTGATGTATTATTATGATTTCGTAGCAGAAGAAGAGGGCATTGTTGTAACGTGTTTGCAGCCATGGGGATGGATTGATATGCGTTGCTAGTATCTTGCCACGACATCCTGTTAGGGTTGCAGCCATCAAGGGCATCCCCGCATTTTTTGATTGATGCAGATTCGGCGACATTTTTTGCCTAGCTGTTTCGTTTTGGGTATTCAAATGCACATTTGTAAGAGTTGGTTTTAACAGCACAGAGGCTATGATGAGTTTTAACGGGTCAGGTAAAAAGTGAGACGGCTCATATCTTGGCACGGCAGCCTGTTGTGGCTGCAACCATGGTGGGCGCATCCGCTTTTTCCAAATGCTATCCTATCTGAGCCTCAAACACATTGATGAACTCTAATGGGAGGGACGTCTCCCAAACTATAGTTTTTTATTGCAAACGTTTTGGGCTTACCATGTGTTTTTTTGGGCCGTCTAGACTCTTGGGTCGTTTCTTGGTCCGTGCTTTGACTCGTATCTACCTATAATATCTTTCAGTTATAGTGGTGTTGGTGACGTTTTGTGTGCTTTCTTCCCACAGAAAAAACATTACATTCAAGTGTTAGGTGACTCATGTAGATCTTGAGTGTTCCTAATCATTGTTGTTTTTTTATGCCTGCTGCATGTTGTCGGTGCTTTGAGTTTCTTTGAGGTTATATGCTGCGGGAAAACTGAGGTTGTCCGGAACTTGGCAGGGCAACCTATTTTGTTTGCAACCATGCCAGATGTACCCTGTTTTCCCGGGTTACTTCCGTATTTGAGCCTGATATATTTTGGCCTTAAGTCGATAGGTGAGATATTATACATGGTAGCATGTTGAAACCATTATATTTCATTGAATGTCATTAAAAAAATAATGTCTTATGGCAGGTTTTCTGAGCCTGTTTTTCACGGGCCATCAGTTTGCGCCTATGGTTTATTTGTGAAGGCAATGATGAATGTTTTCTGGACAACATCTTGGCGAGGTAACCACAGCGCAGCTGTGGTTGCAACCATGCCAGATCTGAGCCTCAGTTTACGATATTTATATACTTTGTGTTATTCCAGATTTTCATAGGGGCGTGAACAGGACAAGGTTGTGTTTGGACATAGCTGAACTATTCATTGTGGTCTAATTTCAAAAAGGTAACATCGCTTATCTAAGATGGATAATATGTATGTTCATTCTAAGTGAAGATGGTAGTGGTATTTTGTTGCAATTGATAATAGTTTACATATAAGTCTTGCAGGCCCTGTTTGTTACATGCCGACACTATTGTATGCTTGAATTTTACCATTCTACCAATCTACAGGCGATGATGACAATATGCTAAGCAACGCGTATACATTCCCTTGGCCAGCATCGTGGCAGGGCAGGCACATCGAATGTGTGACTGCAGCCATATTAGTTGCCTGGTATCGCTGTTGTATACATATATCTGAGCTCCATTCATTATTATTACTGATGCGTGGTCTTTGGAACTGACCATACGTTTGCAGTTGTCGGTACTAGAATCTCATCCAGCTGAACGGTACTTCCATTCATTGGGATCTTTCCACGTTGAATCTTATCCAGCTGAGTATTCGTGTCATCGATTGGAATCTTTCCACCCGGCGGAATATTGCAATTTTCATTTGCTAATATTGATACGGGATGTTGATGATATTAGCCTGTTCTCATCTTCCCCTCGAATTCCTTTCATTGTTACAACGGTCTTGGAATACGTCTGGTACAGACCTTTGCACAAAGATTCTTGAAACAACAAAAGGAATTTGAGGAGGCGATTAGACAGATCTCACTATCCTGAACATCGCGTGTCAACATCATCGACTGATGATTGGGGTATACTTCCAAGTGAAAAGATTCGACTCGATGACACGACAATATTTATATATGGAACAAAAGAAACCTTCACAGAGAACAAATTGTCCGGAGCAACGCCTAGGCGGATCAGGGGACAGAATTAAGATTGTAAGTCAAGCTTTTAAATCAGAAATCTTAAATAGGTTCAGATCTTCAGCTTTTTCGGAACGAGGGTACGAGGGGTGTGATAATTACAGGTATATGGTTCAATTTTTTGGTTTCAAAATTTTGGAACAATACTTTGATTTTGATTATAGTTCGTTTCTTTTTTCAGGAGTTTTAGTTTGTGTTTAGGTGGGTTTTAACATACATACATTGGCTCGACTAATGTGCTCATTCAGGTAAAGATTACAATGGTTATCTTTGTTATTGATGTTGGTGTTTTAGTGTTTGATTGTTAATTGATGGGGACGTTAGGAATTGCTTATAACGATACGTTATTCATGATTCATTTAAAAAAAAGGCTTCTGAAAGAATGTATATACTTCCTATTTGGTTAATAAAATGATATGCTTATATATGTTTATCATGCTTTCAACAATTATAAATATCCATATTTTGGCGATACAAACTCACTGCCTTTCTCTCTCTCTCAATGCAGGTGATAGAAGACCCCGACGTTGGAATGTACGTGATCGGAACAGTTTCCCTTATGTTTGAGTCCTTATTGGATATATATCGTTCTATATGTATGCGTATAACTTATTACTATCTGCCTTTTTAAATGTATCTCTATCTATGTAACTTATCTTTTCACTGTTGTAGACATAGGTCTCGATTAAAAACCTTTTTTTTTTAATGTTGATATGTAGCTTCACTATAGGAAAACGTATATATCGGAAAACTCCCGCCGCAGAGCGGCAGGTATTAAACACTTGTTGTTTTAATATTTCTAAGCTTTAGTGTTTTTTTAATTAAATGCACATGAATGCGATTTTGTTTGCTAATGGGCTTGCGTTCGTTTTTGTAACACTTTTTGGCCCATTTCAAATAGGTGTAACTCGACAACCCAATTTCGGTGAGGCAGCCCGTTTGTAATAAAAACTTTAAATAAATAAATGATAAAAGACCAACTTTTTCTTCTTGTCACATCATATTCGACATGTTAAACATTCAAATTTCGAGTGAACATCTTTTATCATATAACAGAAAACCGTTGTGGTGATGATTATGTATCACAAAAAATATACGATCCATAATTCAACGTTAACTAATAGCATATTCATGATATGATTCTTATAGTTAACGTTTAGTAAATCGTAGGGCTGCAAACGAACCGGACGGACACGAAGAGAACTTTGTTTATGTTCGTTCATTTAATTTTAACTAGACAAATAAACGGATACGAACGCTTTAACAGACGAATTTTTTTTTATGTTCGTTTATTAAGAAAATGAGTTTTTCATGTTCGTTTATGTTCGTTCATCCAGACACTAAACGAATAAACGAACGTTAAACGAACATAAACGATCGAACACAAATGAAAATAGACAAAGAACCATAAACTTTATTAAATTATCAACAATATATTGTTTTATGCAGGTTGTTTTGTTTTAAAAAAACTAATTTTAAAATTACACAATTAAAATATATGATATACGAACATAAATAAATAAATTAACATAAACGAACGTTAACGAATGCGTAATCGGACGTTCACGAACATACATGAACGGATACAATTTTTGTTCATATTCGTTCATTTAACTAAATGAACGTAAAATATTGTTCATATTCGTTCATTTCATAAATAAACGAACATAAATGAACTTTTTACCGAACGATTTATGAAATATTTATTGAACGTTCAGTTCGTTTACAACTCTAGTAAATGTTGGAATTATATAACATGACTAATCATAAATATAAACAATAAACATCAAGTACACATGCGGAAGCGTATAGAAAAGATTAACGAATAATTAATTAACATAAACAAGAATATGCGTACATTTCTTGATTCTAGCCGAACAAGAATCAAATCCACAAAACTAGCAATTGGATGAACCTTAATTAGGGTTTATAGGATTATAAGAATTACCCCTTACCATTTTGTAATTCAATCCAAGATACAATCAATAATGTGTTAGTACCACTTTCTTGTACACACGTACTAAACCGAATTAAAGTAATGTTAGTTTTGATTAAACAAATAACTTTGATTTGGGAAAAGCTATGGATAGATCCCTATGAGAGGGTGTCGACCGGTTTTAGCAAACACACACAAAACAAGTTTTAGGTTTAGCTAATGAATACAAGAGTTAAATTACAAACACCCTTGGTTTTGTATTTATACTCAAACAAACTTGGTGAACAAGTTTGAGTTGTAGATGGGTTGGGTTTCCTTTTCTTGTGGCTGATCGGATGAGGCATCCCACAAGGGACTCCGGAACCTTCCCAATATTTACAACTTAGTCCTTTTCCCATTACATTTAACGACCGTTAGTCCATTACAACTAATTACTTAACGTCCGTTATAATTATTTCGTTTAATTAATAAATAAATATAACATTTATATTTAATTATTAACTTTAATTCTCATACGCAAAGTGTGCAATCCCGTGGTCTCGAGTTCGATCCTAACACACGTCTATTAATTTATTGTCCATTAAACCAACAGCTCCCACTTGGACATATCTTAATAGAGTGATCACATCGGTTAGCGTCTAGCAACACTTCGATGCCTATAGTACAACTCGAGTAAGGTCTCCTGGAAAAACCTTTTAATGATTTCTCATTATTATTATCTTTTTGTTTCTAATACCATGTTAAATAAAGATATGGAATTAATTCATTCTTTATTCAACCATTCTGTTTATCGTTATTAGTGATTGAGCAAGATTACCAAATCTTCTAAACATATTTAGGGGAGATTTTGGGTGTGGCCACACAAACATCTTGTCAACCCTACGAGGGGCCCAACAGTATTAAACTCCAAATAAATTTGAAGGGACAAATTCTATCTTGACTACGAGAATAACCCATGAACTTTGCAACACTTCAGGAAACAACCCTTATGACTACCAGTTACGTATAGCGTTAAGTTGTTCCACAGAAGTGCACTACATTCATGACACTTATCTGATATCTCAAGTCTGAGGATAACTATTCATGATTTACTTAATAACAATATCCATAAAGTAAAATCATGTAGTTGGGATAAGTCCTATATTCAATTCATTGAATATCATCTGAAATTGGTATGCATTATCATCAATATACTATCAAGTATATTCTACCATATCTCTCAGATTTGTCTTAGTTTAATGATACTCCCATATCATTAATTGACAACGGACGATTTAGAATAAATAAATTTATTCACGGATTAAACATGCAAATATAGGATACAATATATTATAAAATCAAACATACCAAGTACTTGATTTATTATAACAATTGTTTAACATCCCTTATCCAAATACAAAATAGACCAATGCATGAAAATTCCAGTTGATGAATTATGCCTCAAGTAATGACAATCATACTTGTTGACAATGCATAAATCAACCAACTTGATCTATCGTAATTTTGAGAATACTTATTTTAAGAATTCAATTAGTGAAATTCTTGTATGTGTGCATTCACCAATCCACATAATAATTCATAAAGTGTGTGACATCCTCTATCACCAATTTATGACAATTTAAACTTTGAAACATTTTAAAGTTTAAAGTATTCTTATTCTTTTAATGTATAATGCAACTGCGCTCTTAGTAGCACAACTAGTTCACATGGCAATTAACAAGGATGAAATCCTACCATGACTAGTATTGAGTGTCATGTCAATTAAACCAGCATCATTGTATACAAACAACAATATGCTCATTAAAACTCCGTAAACCTTAATATCTTATTGTGTAGTGTTTGATGTCTTCCAAACTTTCAAGTTTGTAGCTGATGACAATTTGCACAATAATTGACATATTGTTCATCCATAGAATCTAGGAGCAATTCCAGGCTGATGATGTAGTTCTATTAGAATATTCAATACACAAGTTATCTAATAACTTGTAGTTAGATATCAATGTTGTCAAATCATCTATCATTCAAGAATGATACAACAATTTGAATATACTACATGATATACATGATGAATCTATAGGTCAAACTTAGATTTCATTCATGTTCTATCTTGTCAAAAGAATTATATTCACATTGATATTTAAAGATCATGTATTAGATATAATACTTTATATTTATTTCATTTATTATTATACCAAATGATATATCATGTTTTATTAGAATCATTTATTTTACTGCACATGTTTATTAATAATAAACGTATATTCCAAGGTTGTATGTTTTAGTTCTTAAATCTTATAAGTGAAGTTTCATTCCAATCTAAGACTTAACATTTTAGCTTACAAGGAATGTTACTTCCTATATGTTATACAACATATAAGATTTAAAACCTTAACATAATACTCCCACTAGCTTTCAGGAATACTTAAAATTTATCTTATTTCAATTATAAATCAAAACTAAGATTTAATAATTAAACATAAGAATAATTTTATAGATGCATGCATTTATCCATTCATGAATTATTGCACTTCGTACACTTCCAAAGATTATATGAATTCAAAAAAACCTTTCGATTACTTACCGTCCTCGCTCAAGTAATTTTTCAAGAAAGAGTTTTGATATTCCATTGTCATAATTCATATTGATGAAAACAAGTATGACAATTATCATCTTTATATATTTAATGTGTCTAGAAAAGAATATTCAATCATAATTAATTATGTAAGTATGATTAATAATCTTGTCAAAAGACATGCATTAAATATGTGTACAATATTGTTCATATGATTTATGAATGAAAATTTCATCATCTTGAGGTTAACATTTCATATCAAGCCTCATCATGATATTTACTAGTGTATTTAAGAAGATTATGTATTTTGTAATTCTATCTTTCAAGATAAAAAAACTCCCACTTGTCTTTTGTAATATATAAACTATCTATATATACTTAGCAATTTAGAACAAAACTACATTGTTCTCTTTTTTGGACATTACAAATACACATTGATAATTCCTGACTTAAGTTTGTTAATAACTTATTCATAAGTAGTTTAACAAAATTTCAGAATATTCAATTTTTAAAACTTAATGTGATTCATCACATTCCATAATAAAATGGTGTTTTATCAATCTTCTAGGTTGGAGTCATATTGAGTATATTCAATCCATACTCAATTTTCTAACCTTGTTACTTTTTAAGAAAGAAGTTATGGTTATCTTGAATTAAACAAATCAAATAGAGTTTGATTCTCCTAACTGAACATGGTATTTATTAGAATTAATATTGTAAGAAAATCTAACAATATATAAGATAAACATATTCCTTTTGGCTTACCTATTTACCAACTAAGTCAACTTAATGGTATAATAAACTTTCCAAGCCAATTGCATGCTTTATAACATAAGTACTCTTTAACCAAGTCACTTCATATCCATGTCTCATCAAGCAAAACATAAACTGTTATAAACCCATTATACGTTATAAATCATTGATCAACTCAATGACTTCTTGTATATGTCTTAATTAAAAAAAAAACATAACAAGTTAACGTTTTACTATATTATAAGTCTTAAAAGACTTTATGTTTATGTCTTTACAATGAATCATAAACATGTTTAATTAAAGTAATTATGAACACAACTTTTGATTTCAATAGTAATTTCAAGTTAATTTATTTACTTCACAATAATGTAGGATTACATTATTTTTCATTTATGTCCTTCAAAAATACATAAATAAATAAATTGAAGTAGTATTAGATTACTTTATTTAATTATATCATTCTAATAATGCATAAATATCTAATTTGAAGTAGTCTTAAATATCATTTTGACACATGTTCTAAATACTTGTCTAATTTAGAAACTGTAAATATGTCCATGCAAGGTCTGACTTCACATGGAGATTTACTTTGTTGTTGCAATCTCGCCAAGTTCTCACATGACGTAAATTTCAACACCAAGTGTTTCTTGAATTAGATATGTACAAGTTATATTAGAACGTTGGTCTCTTACCTTGCAGTCAAGAGAATCCTTTAAATCATATACCTATATGTTGTACCTTGCACACAATATAGATTTCTCCCACTTGTGCATGGAACAACATCATGTAGCAGATAAACAACACGACATATGTTTGTTTATGTGACTAATATGATTGTGTCATTGATATTAGCATAACTAGTAGATGTAGAACCACTTCATTGTCTAATAAGGAAACGTACATGACTATCCTTGAAAACATAAGTGTCTACAAGTGGAAAGTAATTATCTTAAGACATTCTAGAGATAATATGGGTTACTACCAAGATGACAAAGCTTGTAACTCCCACTGAATTAGAGATCATTACATTAATTTCTTATTCAGTAATAAGAACAATACTCCCACTGAATTTGACAACATTGTAAGTGTTTCATTAACCAGTGAAAGAAAATAGTGTTCTATTTACTTCCATACACTTTTGATAAAGTCCATACATAACAATTACTTATGTACTAAACGAGTGTATTCTACTATGTAGATGATAAACTATCCATCAATGCTATTAACATGAAAAATTAGGCATGCAATTTCTTTCTTAATAGTTCTACTATTCCAACGATTGTAAGTAGTACTTTTAAATGGTCAAAACAAAACAACTAAATAAAATATGCTAGTTAGTCTTTTACCAATTATACAGTAATTAGTCTAGCTTCTAATTTAATAACTCAGAAAATATGCAATTTTCTTAACTATTAAAATTTGCTTACGAGTTATGTATTTAGAATTTAGACAATTCTAATTTGTCCTATCATACATTTCTTCATTCATGAAAAGGAATAGGATTGAATCTCACTCTTTCTTATGAAAAGAGGACTAGGTTTATTCTTTTAGCAAAGTTGACTCTACCAAAAACCCTTACAGGTGTAGATCAATTTACCAATACAGGAATAACCTACGTTTACGGTTTAATGTTGCATTAATACATTTAAAGAATTTTCAAAATTCAATTTTAGTATTTTCGATAATTAAACTTTTCAAGAAAATAAAATACCCAAGGTAATATTCATATAACCATAGAATTTTCTCAAAAACTAGTATCCAAATTATCATAGATTCATTACATCAGTTGATCTGCTAGTAATGAAAGCACATAACAAGGTAATCTGTAGAACAATAATTGGCAAACAATTTCCAATTCCTAGATCACTATGGGATTTATATTTTCCAACGCTATTACAAATATAAACATGTTTCATCCCATCTTATGCCTTGAGTCCAGGTCTCACTTCCTACTCAACTTAAGTGTCTAACTTAAAGAACTGCAAATATGTTCATGTAAGGTCTGACTTTACATAAAGATTTACCTCTCCATTACAATCTCGCTAAGTACTGACATGACGTAAATTGCAACTTCAAGTGTCCTTTTAATTAGATGGCATATAACTTAATTTATAAAGGGTACTAGTTTTGATTTTATGTGGTCAAATCAAATATGTACAAAGATGTCATGCATTCATCTTGTAGCATAATTTTAATAAAAAACTTTTTATTACTAATTCATAAAGATCAAATTATCAAAGTTTTGATTGAGGTATTGGGTTCACCAATCAAGGAATTTAGCGTCAATTATCGCCCATTATACCGTACTTTTGCATAAGTGTAAACACTTAGGGCTCGTTTGGTTCGCAGAATGTTTTTGACGGAATTGGAATCTGTTTAAGGAATTGGAATGTGAAGGAATGGAATGTTAGAAATTGAAATCCTTAGGATTTAAAATCTGGCGGAATTGAAATCTGTAAATACTAACGCATGTTTGGTTGGAAGAATGAAATGAGAAAAACAATTATATTAAAATATTTAAAATTTAATTTTAGTTTAAGATTAATAAACTAAATATTATTTAATAAATAAATTACTTATCAAATTATAATAATAATTTTTAAATAATATTATATAAACTAATATATTAAATAAATAATTTTTTATATAAAATACAATTGTATTTCTTAAAGTATAAATTAAAAAGTAAGCTATAAATAAATTATATTTAATTTAAAAAAAAATTAATATAATAATAATAATTTTTTTTAAATAAATAATAATTTATATTCAATTTTAAATAAATAATAATTTTTAAATCTTAATAACATGGTTGTTTATAAAAAAAATAATAACAATAATAATTAAATGATCGTTTATAATAATAATAATAATAATAATAATAATAATAATAATAATAATAATAATAATAAAATAAATAAATAAAATAAATAAAAATAAAATAATAATAATAATTAAAATAAAAAATAAAATAAAATAAATAAATAAAATAAATAAAAATAATAATAATAATAATAATAATAATAATAATAATAATAATAATAATAATAATAACAACAACAATGATAAAGATAATATGAATTCCATGGAATTGTAAACAATCCTTCTCATATTGCCATGGAATGTTGAATTCCATATATATGGGATTTTGAAGGAATTTCATTCCATTCCGTTTACCAACCAAACACAGTAAGGAATGGAATTCAGATTCCAAATTCTTTAAATTTTTCAACCAAACACGTTATGAAATGGAATTGAATTCCAATTCCACCAGAATCCCTAGGATTCCGCCGAACCAAACGGGCCCTTAGTGTTTCAGGTAATTACCACCAAAGTGGAGCATGGAATTAAAACTAATTCGCCCTTAAGATGAGTTTGTACATTTATGGCTTACTAAGTAGCTCCAATCGAACTCACAGGGGGCAGAGAACCAGGTAAGCGCAAAAGCATAACCTTAGACATCCTTTCAGTGTGACTGTGCGCACTTCTTTATTAACCCCTTTATAGTTTGTTCAAGTGGGTGAGCCGTTCTAACCATTTAGTACAGAATCATTAATCAATTAAACTATTGAAAACTTAACTCTTCAAAAACAAATCAAATTTCATCATTGTTTAGTCCGTATTATTTTTATATTCAAAATTACCATTTGCTTAAAACTGTCTAACATATTAAACAAACGAGTAACAAATAAAAAAATAAACAACTAAAAAACAATGCGCACATAATAAACAATTTATACGTGAAAACAAGTAGCCACATGCAACTTATTCGATAAAACCCTATTAATAATCAATTGATAGGTTAAATTAATGTATATATTAATTAGGGCTTTCACTCTCCCAATTGAAAGTGAGCCACATACATCGACGAATCGATTGCGTAAACCCATTTAATGATATACCAAATTGCACATAATTGATTCATTAATGTATATAATTGGAGTCTTCCCCAATTCAAGATTTATCGTAAATAAACATGTGATAAATATATCTTAACAATTAAACAAATATTCAAGCAACTATCCATGACAAACATGCATGTATCATCATGGATATATCATAACAATTATACAAATAGTCACAAGATCGCATATCAATAATCCCATGTCACATAACAAATTATTCATGAATTAATCACGTAACATATATATTAATTCTAGGTTTCGATAAGGTTAGCAAACAATTTTCAAACCCTAAAAAAAATTTAAGTGAGTCGACTAAAAAAAATTATGGGGTACGCCCCAAAAAAATCAAATCAACCCAAAAAAAATAATAATCCAAAACCCTAGATTAACCATATCAAACAACATACAATTATTCGTTTTTTTTACGCGTTTAGTAATTAATTACTTATTAAAACCAACGACTCGTGATGCCACTGTTGGAATTATATAACATAACTAATCATAAATATAAACAATAAACATCAAGTACACATGCGGAAGCGTATAGGAAAGATTAACGAATAATTAATTAACATAAACAAGAATACGCGTACCTTTCTTGATTCTAGCCGAACAAGAATCAAATCCACAAAACTAGCAATTTGATGAACCCTAATTAGGGTTTATAGGATTATAAGAATTACCCCTTACCATTTTGTAATTCAATCCAAGATACAATCAATAATGTGTTAGTACCACTTTCTTGTACACACGTACTAAACCGAATTAAAGTAATGCTAGTTTTGATTAAACAAATAACTTTGATTTGGGAAAAGCTATGGATCGATCCCTATGAGAGGGTGTCGACCGGTTTTAGCAAACACACACAAAACAAGTTTTAGGTTTAGCTAATGCATACAAGAGTTAAATTACAAACACACTTTGTTTTGTATTTATACTCAAACAAACTTGGTGAACAAGTTTGAGTTGTTGATGGGTTGGGTTTCCTTTTCTTGTGGCTGATCGGATGAGGCATCCCACAAGGGATTCCGGAACCTTCCCAATATTTACAACTTAGTCTTTTTCCAATTACATTTAACGACCGTTAGTCCATTACAACTAATTACTTAACGTCCGTTATAATTATTTCGTTTAATTAATAAATAAATATAACATTTATATTTAATTATTAACTTTAATTCTCATACGCAAAGTGTGCAATCTCGTTATCTCAAGTTTGATCCTAACACACGTCTATTAATTTATTGTCCATTAAACCAACGGTAAATAGTATAAGGTATATGTGTGATACATAATCCGTCAAGGCACGTGTTCAAAAACCTGCAGCATCTCAAATAATTGGAGTCTACTGGAGCCACTAACATTCACTCATCCTTTACCACAACTTCATAATCACGTCGTTATTGATAACGAAAGAAAAATAAAAGTTTCTATAAAGAAAAGAAAGCCTTGTCTAAAGTATTTCACATTTGTATTTAAGCATATAATTGGTTCCGTGAAAAAAAATTCCAAATATCTAGAAGTCTCATCTAAGTTGAAGTAAACCGTTTACTTATTTTCTTTTGTCATAACCAATAATAGTAGTACCTTCGCTTCAAATTAATTGTCCTCATTTGACTTTTTAAAGTCTTAATTCTTCAACTTTGATCTTAAATATTTTTGTTTGTGTTATATAATAATTGATGAAAAACATATGAATGGATTGGCTATATAATGTCTTTTCATTGGTGTAATTTTCATCAAATATTATATAACACATACAAAAATATTAAGAATCAAATTTGAGAAATTAAGACTTTAAAAAGTCAAATGAGGACAATTATTTTAGGATGGAGGGAGTAATATTTATGTGGTTTTTAATTGTGTCATAAATCAATGTCTGATACTAACCTTTAAAACAAGATCACGTCATCATTCGGAAGGTTCTATTTGGACCCTCCTATGAGAGGGTTTTCGTGAGGTCTTGTGTATTGCGGAGCTTGTACGGTGTGCATCACGGTTTGCTGATCTCGATGAAGTTGTACTCGATTTGAGAACATGCGAACTAAATCGCAAGTCATGATCTTTCTTGTTAAGAATAATGAATTATTTTTTTTGAACAGCGACTTTTATTAAAACTAGCAAAAGCTAGAGAAAAAGATTACATACAAGAAAAGAATAGTGAATTATTATTCTCGTTAATAACATTTAACCAACCCGGCAGCGAATTACGTGTCTATGATATTGCTTTTTCACACATTTCACTGTAAAGACAAGCATGAATCACAAAGATGCGTACAACTCAATCCACACAATATTTTGCTATATACCTATATCTATACTACTATATAAAGCATTTAAGTTGTGGGCTTCACAAAAAATTAAGATAAGGAGCTCCAATCATTGAGTGACATGTGTCACTTCTCTAACTAAAAAATAACAAAAATGGAAGAGCTCTAACCAACTAAAATAAAGAGCTCCAATAATAGGGTGACACGTGTCACTTCTTAACTAATTAATCACCTTTATTTTTAAATTTAAATATCTTTTAATTCGTTTAATTATTTTATAATCTAATTTCACCATATTTCTTACCTAAAAAGCTACCAAGAGCAGCAATTAATTTCAAAGTACCCAAAACACAAAAGAAACACCCCCTACCACACTAACCATCTGAAAACTGCTCATTCACTTTCATGAGTATGACATCAGCTTCTTGCTGGGCAATGGCGTCACGGATCAAACCAAGCATCCCCTCCAAGGCTTGCAAGATGTCACGCTGCGCTACTTGCATGTTGGCAACACACCCCAAAGCATCAACCCCCTTTTCATCTAACGTACCTAAGAAATTGAACTCCCTAGCAGTGCGTTCACGTTTTTTAACCTTATCCCTAAGCTGCTTGCATTTCTCCTCTAGCCTAAGCAACAAGCAGCGCTCTTCCACAATCTCTCTTTCACCTCGTTATTGTAATATTTCAAAGCTTTTAGTTTTTATTTAATTAAATGCGCATGAATGCCATTTTGTTTGCTAATGGGCTTGCGTTCGTTTTGTAACACTTTTTGGCCCACTTCAAATAGGTGTAACACGATTTCGGTGAGGCAGCCCGTTTGTAATAAAAACTTTAAACATTTAAATAAGAAAAACAATGATTAAAGACCAGCTTTTTCTTCTTGTCACGTCATATTCGACATGTTAAAGCATTCAAATTTCGAGTGAACATCTTTTATTAATAACAGAAAAACAGTTGTGGTGATGATTATGTATCACACAAATTAAACAATCCATAATTCAACGTTAACTAATAGCATATTCATGACATGATTCTTATAGTTAACGTTTAGTAAATCGCAGGGCTGTAAACGAACCGGACGAATACTAAGAGAGCCTCGTTCATGTTCGTTCATTTTATTTTAATCGGATAAACGACACGAATGCTTAAAAGGACGAATTTTCTTGTTTATGTTTGTTTATTAAGAAAATGAATTGTTGATATTCGTTTATGTTCGTTCATCAAAACATTAAACGAACATAAACAATCGAACATAAATGAAAATAGATAAACAACCATAAACTTTATTAAATTATCAACAATATATTGTTTTATACATGTTGTTTTGTTTAAAAAACTAATTTTAAAAGTATACAATTAAAATATAGGATATACGAATATAAATAAAAAAATAAACGTAAACGAACGCGTAATCGAACGTTCACGAACATATTTGAACGGACACGATTTTTGTTCATGTTCGTTCATTTAACTAAACGAACGTAAAATATTGTATAATGTTCGTTCATTTAATAAATAAACGAATATAAATAAACTTTTTACCGAATATTCAGTTCAGTTCGTTTACATCTCTAGTAAATCATATCATGTGTGATACATAATCCGTCAAGGCACGTGTTCAAAAACCTGCAGTATCTCAAATAATTGGGAGTCTACTGGAGCCACTAACATTCACTCTTCCTTCACTACCACAAATTCATAATCACGTCGTTATTGATAAGGAAAGAAAAATAAAAGTTTCTATAAAGATAAGAAAGCTTTGTCTAAAGTATTTCACATTTGTATTTTTGCATGTAATTGTTTCCGTGAAAAAAAAAATTCCAAATATATAGAAGTCTCATCTACGTTGAAGTAAACCGTTTACTTATTTTTTTTTTGTAATATTTGTATTTTTACTCGTAATATCTATTTGGTTTTTAATTGTGTCATAAATCACTGTGTGATACTCCATCCGTCCCATAATAATTGTCTTTTTTGTCTTTTTTTTAGCGTTTTTTTTTCAACTTTAACCATTGATATTTTTATTTATATTATATAATACTTGATGAAATTTATACCAAATGAAAATACATTTAAAATTCAATTTATTCATATATTTTTCACCAAGAATTTTATTACACAAATAAAAATATTTATGGTCAAAGTTGAATAAAAAAAAACTTAAAAAAGTCAAAGTAAACAATTATTATGAAACAGTGGTAGTACTAATTAACCTTTAAAACAAGATCACGTCATCATTGGAAAGGTTCCGATTTAAATCGTTGATTTTCCTGATCTCTAGGGAATTGTACTCGATTTAAGAACATGCGAACTAAATCGCAAGTCATAATCTTTCTTGTTAAGAATAGTGAATTATTATTCTCGTTAATAGCATTTAACCAACCCAGCAGCGAATTACATGACTATGATATTTCTTTTTTATTAACACATTTCACTGTAAAGACAAGCATGAATCACAAAGATGCGTACAACTCAATCCACACAATATTTTGCTATATATATTACAGTATATAATTTGTGGTACTATGTCACTTCATAATCTCGTCGTTATTGATAACGAAAGAAAATTTACAGCTTCGTGTACGATCATTATTCATTAATATTCTATAAAGATAAGAAAGCTTTGTCTATTTTCTTTCACATTTGTCTTTTTGCAAGTCATTGGTTACGTGAAAAAAACTCAAATATCTAGAAGTCTTACCTACGTTGAAGTAAATCGTTTACTTGATATCTTTTCTTCTTTGAACCGAAGATGATGGACACTTGACACTTACTTTCTACTCTCTAACTCTCTTCATGATATAGGTAATTAAATTTTCATATTGCCATGGAAGTCCCCTGAATGGGTTGTCGTGATATTTATTTGGTTGTATCTAGCTTATCGGTTTATTGGTTATTAAGTATATTGTAAATGTTTATGGCATGTCATAAACATCCTTTCATAAGCGTTTATCAAACTTAATTTGAGATTAACGTGGTAACTCAGTCACATTTCATTTCTACTTAACTTTTTTTTAGTGATTAACTAGCAGGTGAACCCGCGCGTTGCTGCGGGACGACTATGTTTATGTTTATTAGAATTATGTTAATGTTTTGTGGAATAAGGAACTATCCTATTTTATACATTCTAATGAAAACCACATAGTTATTCAATACGACAAAAGTTATGTAGGCTTGAAATGGAGTTAACAACATCGTCGTGCAATAAGATCACAACTAAATAACAATATGTATTTTGGTTCCAGATACAGTGTCCACAACACATACCATTAATCTAAGCATGAAATTAGAATATGTTATTTGCGTTTGTAACTTAATTTATGTATGTCTTGATTCATTTTGTGCTGAGTCGAAATCTGTAGCTGTTCCATTATTGCTAGTGTCGATGTTCGTCAAGGATAGTTTAAACATATTCTTAACCATGCTTCACTCATTGGTTCCCATGGATCTCACTTTGCCACATCACCTGCAATATATGCAAGTCAAAAGAATGGTGATTAATACACTTGCTTAACAGATATTTAACGATAACAATAAGTAACATAATTAAAATCCAATAATGTAGTGGGAATCGCACATAGAATTTGTCATTACTTTTTTCGCCAATGGTAGAAACACAAACTTAAAAACACATGGCCGTAACTTTTAGATACTTAGCCAATTTCATATTTATTTTGAGGAGTTTCATCAAGTTGAACTATTTGTAAGGCGTTGCTCCTAGTGTAAATAGGCCCAAGTAAAAAATGCACAAAGCAAACAGTAATCCTAAAGCATTTTGAACTCATCATCATGTGATGCCTTTGCCAAAAAAATCAAGAACGTTTTCTCCTTTGAGAATGGACAAAGGGAGTAAAGCTATTCCTTAATAGTCAGCTCATAACTAAAACATATTCAATCGAAACGCATGTCAAATGCTGTGTAACAATTTCTGGTTCACACTTATAAATATGGAATCATTTCGGTCTATCAAAGTACTCCTAATCTAGCCTCAATTTACCCATTTGGAAAATAAGTCTATTGACTTTAACCCGTTTACCCAACCCACCCATTTTACCACACCTGAACAACATAGATTGTTGTGAGTCAAATAAAATTACTAACCTTGGTTTCCTGATAATTCTAAGCATGCGTCTGTATTGCTTCCTCGCAAGCTTTGATTTCACTGTAGAGAGCACCCTGTAATCTACAATTCTTGCCACATCTAGCCAACTCTCTTTAAAAAAATCAAATACCACCAAGTTAATCAATATACAGGAAGTTCAAGAACATAGCAAATCAAAGACTTACACTATAAGTTCAAGTGCACAAACGAAATATCAATTGAATTTCAAATTAAAATCACCAAGACAAAAAACAGTATCCAGCAGCTAGAAACACCAAATGGCTCTTTTCAAAAAATTCTAGTTAAACACATGCAATCTTATTTTGTTGGAAATGTTTAACCTCATACATTTGTCAGATAAGAGACATAGGTTTTGTCTTACTTACTGCTATCACACTTAAATCGTTAGCATGTCCCCCCAATCTCTCAGCTGCACGTCAGCTCCATCAGATGGTGACCTGACAGCCATAGATAAAAGAACAAATTATCAGATATGTAAAGCTTTGAATGGAAAAAACACACATGGCAAATGTGAGATAACCTGACCAAAGCTAAGCTATAGTGCAAGGCATTGTTTGTTTATTTTTTTTAGGTAGTAACATTTTAGGCTAAAGTGTTGGCCTCAGATTATTATCCGCTCGTTTCGTTACCCTCACTTCTTCTCTATCCGTTTTTCTTATAACAGATATTACTCTTTCATGAGATAAAAACCGTTTTTATACTTGGGTAACTTTAGCAGGAAAATGAAGAGGATAAACTGAAACTAAACTTTTAAGGCTCTATAAGGTCAACTTGTCTCCATTGTATCAAGTCATCCTGTCAGTCACATATATTTGACCTTCAACCATATCAATTTGTATTGACTTTTGGAGCCAAGAAATCACTACATTTCAATATTCAGTTTGTGCGATAACAACATTGATTCAAACTATTCGTATTGACGCACACACGAATTTACCATGGGTTTCTTAATGGTCAGGTAATGAAGCTACCAGCTGTTGTTACTGTAATTATCCAGGTTAATCCATCACGTTAAAATTATAAAAAGATACATATTGGTGATCACAGGTAATACACATTCATTAATTGCAGAATTTGGCCTCTAAGGACCAACCTAAGTTATCTTAGCCTATCAAAGAGCTGTATATCTTTTTGACTCGGGTACTTTCATAATTTTGTTGTCCATTAAAACCATAAGCAAACATCAAATTTTGACAAATCTTAATCATTTGTGGTTGTATTAGATTGTTGCAGGTATACTCATACTTATCATGCCAGGATACAATGACCCATTGATTTTCAGATTTATTAACTAATTAGCAGATTCTCACCAACTCAGTTATATATAAACACCCTCTAAATCCCCTAAATAGTCAGATTCTCACCAACTCAGCTATATATAAATAAAAACATATATGATCAAGGTTAACACCTTGACGTCTAAATGGATAAATCGGCATTACCTGATACACATGCCATAAAGCATTGAAACTGCTTTAACCTGATCCTCATGTGGTCGATTGGTCATAAACTCATGTTCATTAATCTCAATAACAGCCATGGGAATGCATACCTACTTCTCTTCCATTGAACCGTCATCACATTTTGCACACTCCTGCTACCAGCATCTCTCCCTTTCCTCATTATTACCACCTGACATGTCAACGAATACCGTCACAAAACTATAGCTCACGAAATAAAATCAACTAACGTAACTGAACCAACCAATAAACATATAACCTGAACCAATTAACATATAACCTGAACCTATAATTCCTCAAATCAACACATAATTGCACACAATTATAACTCATGAACCCTTAGATACAACATCCGCTTAACCACACACTTTCATAAATTTTCTCCAATATACTATAAACAAATTTTTTTTTAAGAAAAGATTCAACCAAGTTGTAATTGTATTCATTTATAATTAAATGTTTCCATGCATTTATAGAAGGTTAACTACTTTCAAGCTGTTTTACACTTTCACCTGTTCCCTTCTCCTATAACATTTAATTTGACGAATTTGATGTAGAACAACTCGAACCAACCAAATGACAAACTAATCCTTTACGCAACAATCAAGCACATGAATAGGGTTATTTGATCCAACATAGTACTGATCAACAATTTTCAACCAACCTCTACTAAATAGATTATCGGTCAAACGGGTCGTAAATCAAATAAAGTATCCACGTTCCAATAAATTATTTTATACAATTTTCAATAAAGCTTCAT
Organism: Chrysanthemum makinoi; assembly: GCA_910596185.1. Classification (NCBI taxonomy): domain Eukaryota; kingdom Viridiplantae; phylum Streptophyta; class Magnoliopsida; order Asterales; family Asteraceae; genus Chrysanthemum; species Chrysanthemum makinoi. The sequence continues at coordinate 226,918,132 of OU343218.1, forward strand.
GAAATTATAAGCTGCCAACTTTTCCAATGATAGGAATAATTAAACATATCGGTGGCCGGTGACAATTTATTTCATAGTCATTAAACCTATCGGTGGCTGATTTATTTGATGCATGACCCAATTGACCAATAACTATTTCTATCAAATAAATTATCCAATACCTGAAACTTATAATTGGGGTAGATAGCTGGTGGGTTTGCTTGATTATTATTAATAGTAGTACGTAGGAGTATAGTGCAGTTAGAATGAAAACCTGGAAGACTTTGTGGCTGGTGATAGCTGGTTGTTAGGGTAGCTGCGTTACCGCCAAAACCATATTTGGAATTGTGGCTGGTGATAGCTGGTCTGAATGCTTCTTGAAGAAAAACGAAAATGGTCTCAATGCTTCCTGAAGAAAACACGAAAATGGTAAGACTGAAAGTCACAAAAACTTTATAAAGCGAGCATGGATGTTTATGAAGAGATAAGGGGGTATGTAATTACCATTATAAGGAGCTCGTAATCTTAGGTATCGAGCTTTTGCAAGGACACTCTTCGTCTGTAAATCTCACTATTTTCTATCATTGTTGCTATCCTTTTGATCAATTTCATTGTTAATAACGGTCACGTGTATCAAAAAACTTGTATCAAAATGGAAAGCAGACATGTATCATAGAAGGTACCGAAAATGCGCATCTGATATCTATGGGCCTGTTTGGGTCAAGCTTATTCAACTGGCTCATGACTCATGAGGTAACCTTAATCTAAAAAAGTGATGAGCTGTGCACGTGGTGCACATGTTTAACTGCTTGAGATGGTACCGTGAACATGCTCAGTGCGTGTGTAAACCGGTACTCCTTCTTGCAGCTGCGAATTATCGGAGGGAGTGACCACATCGTTGTGTGTCATTGTTATTGACTCCAATCATGTCCATCTACAATAATAGGAACATAAAGATGTTAATAAACAGTGACCGAAATGTACGTAAACATTTACAATAGACGTGACAATGAAAACGACCTCCGAACATCTAGGTGAACCAACTTTTCTTGGCACCATACGTAGACCGGTTCAGGAATGGATTGTCAAATACATTCTGGGACAATGGCTGTCTCAATCATGGCTGCAATTATAAGGAATAAGAGACACAAAATTTGAAAAGCGTGTGCCAACATATGCCAACACTTGAAACTAAGTAAAAATCCAAAAACAATTTTACCTTAGCTGGTATCGTGATCATGCACAGTACATATATGAATCGATATTCCTGCTTCAGGCTGCATAGGACTACTTCAGGCTGCATAGGATTGGAAGGAATGTCCACATCCTTGCGTACCACTCCAGACCCAAAGTTCAACAGCCGGACCGCACCCTATGGCTAAACATGGGCAAACCAGAACTTTTTAAAAACTCATAACCTTATCACATTCAATACAGCGCTTCATCTTCCTTTCTTGTCCACTTTTGATTTTCTTTTGCGATTCTCTCCGTTATTTATAAGTGTTTTTCTGCATAGGCAGATCGATATTAGACTATTAACTTATATTTGCAATTCTATACCGAGATGCATTTCTCTAAACTACTTGTTTCTCCTTACTAATGGCTAACGGGGTGTTTAGTATTGCTTATGAAAACTGCTCATCTGCTATTCCCTTTTGAAATAATTTTTTTAAGGATCTTTGTGATTGTTTAATGACTGTTTATCAATGGGTGAGAGCAGTTGTAACCTCAAGCATGTCTTCATCTTTAATGCTCCAACAACTTCTGATCAAATTATCTATCTATAGTTTTGATGACATCTAAGAATACCTGATATCAAAATATAACAGAGGAATTTACAATGCGTGACATCAGTGGTATAAAATCATCATCATAGCTTATTCAGATCTAACAATACCTATTTTGATGTGCATCACTAACATTACCTTATTAAGCTTCGTATAACATCATTACCTTTGAGTCCCTGTTCGCTCGGGCTGCAAATCAGTAACATCACCCCAGCCTCTTTCAAATCCTCCAATTTGAACGAAACTGTCACATCCGCTGAAACATTAACAAAATTCACTATATCAAACCGTGAGAGTACAAACGAAAACATGGAAGTTTTAAATTCATATGACGTCAGTACCTTTAACATAAATTTGATAAAAGTTATGATACTTACAAAAAGTGTTTGGTGATTATTTCAACCTGACCCGTTTGGATTTTAACAAAAGGCACAACAACCAAGGTGGTTACATAAGGTTTTTGAAGCAATAAATAGGCTCAGATACACAAATTCACCAAACTTCTCGCCATGGCTGCATCCACAGCTCAATGCGGTTACGCCAAGATACGAAAGTAAGTCAAACGTAATTATCATCATCGCCTTGGTAACTATATTTAGTTAAAGAAAAAGGATACATTTTCCATGGGTGTAAGCATTATACGTTGCCTTAGGAAAGTCTATCCCACCAATACATGGGCCCGATTTGATCCAATATCCGGTAACCTTTCAACCATGAACTCATTTAACAGGGATACGACAATAAACGCCCGTCATGGCTCACAGTACCATATCATGGCTGCAAACACCACTGTGATGGTGGTGCCACGCCAAGATATAGGCACATTTCACAGACAGAGGTGGTGTGGAGTAACGTCAAGAGAAGATCTGTTTTCTCTCTGTAGTGCTTCAGATAGGGTAGCAATTAAGAACAGGTGGGTGCGCCCGTCATGGCTACAAGCCTAACAGCCTGCCATGCCAAGATACGGGCAGTGTGACTTTTAACCCGACCCGTTCAAAATCAGCGTAGCCTGAAGATATTATGCAGTATACATTTACATGTATGCACATCCAAAGCACGCACAAACTATTGAATAAACGCCCGTCATGACTTACAGTACCATATCATGGCTGCAAACACCATTGTCGTGGTGATGCCACGCCAACATATAGGCACATTTGACGTTCAGAGGTGGTGTGGAGTAACGTCCAGAGAAGATTTGTTTTCTCTCTGTAGTGTAACTCCACGGAGGGACCATTAACTGAGTAAGTTCTCTGGTGCGTTCTCCAGGAATCGGATGGCCGAAAGTGCCATCAAATGTGCCTAAACATTATGTTTCATAGGCAACACAACCCCAGCCTACAATCTCCTTCTCCGTAGCTGATCCCTTCACTCCCTTATGGTCCCGCAGCTGTAACTTCATAAAAGAAACAGCAATAAATCATGCTGCAACAGGAGCCATAGTACAATTCCAAACCCAATCGAAACACACATAAGGATACTGAAAATTAATAAAAAAAAAATACTTCTACTCTGATTGACCTATCTCAAATACAATATGCAAAAATCAATTCCATAGAGTTAATAATAACATTAGTATATTTAATGTCAAATAATTAGGACCCAATTCATTTTTACTCATCAAACAATTCAACACCAATTCATTAAAACCTTAGGAATAAAAAAATGAGAATGACTTACATCAAAGCAGCAGATTTACGCCTATAAAAGTTATTGTTTTTTTTTCCAACGCCTTTGATGAAGGTATGTGTCAAACCTTCATCACAGGAAGATATGACTCATGGCTGTCTTTAGATCTCTTTAGGGTTTGTGTTACTTGTGGATATCGGTATTTGTTAGTGTACCTGATGAGCTGACAATATCTTGGAGAGGAAAATTTTTGATGGAAGAAGCTTCGAGGTAAAGAGGGAGAGAAATTTCTAGAGATAGAGAGGCGGTTGTGTGTGGTATGAGTATACATTGCTGACATACGGTGAACAGTAAAAATGCAAACACACTTCAACCAATGATAGCATGCCACACCTTTGTATTGTGTACTACAACTTGTATTGGACCAATCAAATGTATTTTTATACACCCTCCAACCATAAATAGTATATATATATAATATATTTTACCGATATAACCTTTTATTTAAAAAAAAAACAAATTGTCATAGCCAATAGTTAATTAGGTATTACTCGTAATATTTATGTGGTTTTAAATTGTGTCATAAATCACTGTCTAATATTCGGATCGTTGATTTTCCTGATCTCGAATGAATTATCATAAACAAAGGAATGTCTAACCAATGCTCTAAGGGCATTGGTTAAGATTTGTTTTTTTGTGATTTTTAATTACATAAATGGCTTTATAAATACACAAACACATATTGACAAGTGACCACATAAATAATTATAAAATCACAAAGGAGTTAATCTTAACCAACGCTTCTTGCAGGCGTTGGAGACATTCCCCATAAACAATAGTCAATTAAGTATTACTCGTAATATTTGTGTGGTTTTTAATTGTGCCACGAATCACTATCTGATACTAACCTCTAAACCAAGATCACATCATGAATGGGAAAATTCGATTTGGATTGTTGATTTTTCTGGTTTCCAATGAATCCTACTTTGTACCTGATTTGATAACATGCGAACTAAATCACTATTTATTATTGTCGAACCCGTCATTCTATAGCTCTAGTAGATTGAATGCGGGTCTCACGGATGGCGTCAACCCAATTGACGAGAGAGCAGTTAGAAGGGTAGAAGAAAGTTCCACACCATTGTTATTGTCGAACCCGACACCACCTGAAGCTTCCGGAAGGGTAGAAGAAAGTTCCACACCATTGACGCAGAGAGCAAGCAGGAAAGTATGTAAATGCCTTCCTGCCCATACAAAGATGAAGCCACAACAACCTGGAACCGTTGAGCCAATACGATTGGATTTGAAGATGAAGCGACTCTTGACAAGGCGGATAAGAAAGAAAGAAATAGTCACGGGAGTAAAGTGAAAGACGAAGACACGGCAAAACCCTTCAAGGAAGTCTCGAAATCTCCATTCAAGAGGCGAATCATCGAGTTCTCCGCTCCGGAACCAAGATGCCCACCCATCAAGCTATCGACGGGTCAGCGGATCCTCAAGATCATCTCAACAGTTCACGGTGGCGAGGGCATGGAGAATGGCCAATGCCCGTGTGGTGCCGCATGTTTCAGCAAACTTTGGGCCGGAAAGGCGGGGATGGTTTGATGGACTCTCACCGGGAGCATAGACGAATGGGAGCTTTCAGGGGATCATTTGAGACTCATTTATCCTTGCACAAAGCTTGTGTCAAGGACCCTACCGAGATCACCAAAATAGTAGGAAGGCTAGCGAATGGCTGCCGAATTCAAAGAAAGGTGGACCACAGAGCGAGGATTCGTGCAGGGGCTCGGAGATCATGAGAATCTCTTCGTTTATGGACGGGTGTAAATGTCCCGAGTTAATGCCGGTTCGCCGATCGATCCCTAAAACCGTAGAAGAGATGATGACTAGGGTCGGCGACTTTGTGAGATCGAAGCGACCTTCGCCAAGCCAGAACTTCCCCGAGAGAGCATTATGATCGACAAGAAGAGCCTCAACTGGACCATTCGGAAGGATGAAAGAGCCACAGGAACCACTATGGAGGGGCGGGAAGAATGAAGGACGTTACACCTATTCAGGGTAAGATAGGGGTAGCACGCGTCCGGTGATCGGTCGGCCACTATTTACCCCATCGCGATCATTTGGAATGAAGCAATCCCGCTTAACCTTGGACTCGCTCATTAAACCTCCAAAGGAAATTTTAGCCACGGAACACCGATACATGCCTTTCTCCGAAACCGATGCGACCCACCCCGCAGGAAAACCAAGACAGTCTGCGATTATCATGGGAAAAGGGGCATCCACGAATGATCAAGTGCTCAGCTCAAGAGGCAATTAGGCATTAGGTGGGAAAAGCTGAATCATCGATTAGGACCTCGTCAAGAGGGAAGGAAGGATCCTCCTAAGAATGATGTGGGAACCAAAGACAAGGTCATCAACATGATCCGAACGGCCGAGCAGAAGGAAGAGGAAGTCATCGGAACGGGGAAAGATGGATGAATGTCCCCATAACTTTCCTCCTCTCCCCGTGGAGATATCGGGATCCTCTCATAGTTGAAGCGCCAATGGAAGGATACCTAGTAAGGAGAGTCTTAGTAGATGAAGGAGCTTGATTGGAGGTAATGTTTGAACAACGCTTCAACAACTTGCCTCGGGTAAGGCCTCGAATAAACGAGCATAAGCAGATCTGCGCTAGGGTTTCTTTGACAGTGACTTCGTCATTGGAAAAATCGAATTAGATGTGTCATTAGGAGATGAGGGGTTGTACTGAGGATGGGGATGAAGTTCCGCGTTATTAGAACCGCGTCACCATATAATGTTATCTTAGGAAGGAGGATTGAAGATCCTGCGAGCCATACCTTCTGGTCCATTCCATGATGAAATTCCCAACCCTCGAGGAATTGCCACGTTGGTCACTCGTTTAGTCATCATTTGAATGTAGGAGATTGGAAAGATTGAGACTATTGTTCGAAGCAAGATAAGGAAAGCAGAGACAGGCCACGAGGGAGGTGGGTTTAGCGGACGAAGTGGCGATCAACCCGAGCTTCGAACAAGCAGTGGCGATAGGAGGTGCGCTATGCAATGGAGGCAAAAGCGCCTCAAAAATTACAAGGAACCTCGACATATTCGCATGGGAGCGGTGGATATGGAGAGTCCCAGGGGTCGTATTACACCCGAATGCCAACCCCGATAAACCGGTATGTCAAAGCGCGAATGTTGGCGGCGGATCGAGCGGCGGTCACAAAGAAGTAGAAAGAATGGGTCAAGCTGGCATTGTCCGCGTCGGTGAAGTACCCTACGGATATCCAACCCGTTACTCGTAAAAGTGTGGCGGAAGTCGGCGTATGTATTGACTTCAAGAACATCAATTCCGCTTTGTCAAAAGACTATTACCCCTTCCGGAGATCGTGGAAGATCGAAGTCGGTCATGGGGTATAAATACAAATGTTTCTTGGATGCTTATAAAGGGTATCACCAGTGCAGAATGGCAAGGGAAGGCGAAGAAAAAATAGCGTTCTACGAGCAAGGAACCTACTATTACACCAAGATGCCATTAGGCTTGAAGAATGCTGGGAGCCTATCAGCGGATGATAGACTCCGCTTCCAATCACAGATAGGGAGGAACCTTGAGGCATATGTGGGCGACATGGTCATCAGAAGCGGGGAAGAGGGGAATGCTAGCGGACATAGCGGAGACATTCGATAATCTTCGGAAAATCAACATGAAGTTAAATCCTAAAAATGCTCGCCGGAATGGAGGAAGGAAAATTCCTAGGGTATATGGTAACTGAAGAATTCGGGCAAACCCAAAGAAGACGAAGGCAATAATGGACATGCGATCGCCGAGGACCCTCAAAGAAATGCGAGCCTCGAGGAAAATTGGCGGCACTCAATCGTTTCTTGGCCGTTATTGAAAGATCCTTACCATTCTTGAAACACTCAAGAACATCACTAAGGAGAATAAAGAGAGTATCGGTGGGCGGAAGGCGGTCGACATTCCAAGAGATGAAAAAGTTGATAACGGATCTTCCCTCACTAACAACACGGCAAAGGAAAACATTGTAGCGTGTACCTAGCGGCAGAGGAAGCGGTGCCAGTTCTCTCACACGGAAAGAAAGGAAGACAATTGGTCCGTTGTGTAAGTCGAACACTCAACGACGAGAGAACTACGCGATAAACTAGCACTTTGTGCATTGCACATGTCAAGAGGCTCGGAGATACTTTGAAGCACACCCTATAAAGGTAATCACGACCAACCAATAAGCGGTCCTCAACAAGCCGGAAGCGTCCGGAAGTTGGCTAAGTACTCGGTGGAAGCGGGTGCATACAACATAACCGAGCGGAGCGCAATCAAAGGTCAAGTGCTAGCAGGAATTCAATGCGAAGCTCCCATGGAGAAAGCAGCGACAAGTACTTCAATCGGCGGCGTGAGAAGAAGGAGGAGGAGAAATGGCTTTTGTATACTGGACGGGCATCTAATAACAAAGGCTCGAGGCGGGTCTTGTACTAATCAATCGAGGGAATGGAGTTCACTTATGCCATCCGGCTTGAGTTCGCGGCACTAATAAGAAGCGAATACAAGCCCTCTGCGGTGGGGCTAAGGATGGTGGAAGTATGCAGGTCCGTAGCCTTGAGGTCCGGGTGGACTCTAAGTTGGTGGCTAATAAGATAAATGGGGATTATGTGGCGAGTCACGAAAGTATGATCAAATACCTAGCAAAGGCAAAGGAGTACATAGCTAGTTTTGAAAACTTCACCATCCGGAACATCCCTAGGGGTCGAATCAAAAGCGGATGTCCTTAGTAAACTAGCCACAATGGACGGACCACTTGACGAAGGAAGTACTAGTGGAGGTGCTAATGGAAAGGTCGACGGAAAGTAAGGAAGTTAATAATGGTTGAAGAAGAAGAGACAACTGGATGACCCCTATCATCCGTGTCTTGAGGAAATTTTGGTAGGAAGACCCAATGAAGCCCTAACCTAAGGATGAAAATCAGCCAATATGTCGTGGAACATCAGATACTCTACAAAAGCCTACTTGGTACCCATGATGAGGTCGTGGGCCTTACAAGCAAACTACGTTATAAGGGAGATACACATGGGAGCTTGTGGAATGCATTCCGTCCTTCGGTCGTGGCGAGGCAGCGGCAAGGGTACTACGGCCTACAATGCACCAGGATGCTAGAAGCGAAATAATCAAGTGTGACTCGCGCGAGATCCATTCCCGGTCCGCTGACTTCCAAAAACTAAGCTTAACACCCATCATGGCTCCATGGCCCTTTTACCAATGGGGTATGGACATTGTAGGACCTCTACCATCGGCCGGGGAAATGTCAAGTTCTCTTAGTTGCCATCGATTATTTCACCAAGTGGGTGAAGCTAACCGTTGGCAAAGATCACGGGGAAAGGCGTCACGTTAGAGTGTGGGATAACATAGTGTGCCGCTTCGGTCTCCCTGCCATCATCGTTACAGACAATGCTAAGCAATTAAGTGACAACCCGCTTGGCTGATGCCGAAAACTCAATATCAGCGATTAATACGGTAAAATTGTAGCGCATGAACCCAGCAGTTTGTGAAAGGGCCAACAAGAGCTTGATGGAGGGATCAAAA
>OU343218.1:226927216-227057805 GCA_910596185.1 Chrysanthemum makinoi
AGTAACTAAGTTATTCTAAATGTCCATTATTAATGATATGGGAGTATCATTAAATTAAGACAAATCGAGAGATGTGGTAGAATATACTTGAAAGTATATTGATGAGAATGCATACCAATTTTGGATGATATTCAATGAATTGAATATAGGACTTATCCCAACTACATAATTTACTTTATGGATATTGTTATAAGTAAATTGTGAATAGTTATCCTCAGACTTGAGATACGGATAAGTGTCATGAATGTAGTGCATTTCGTGGGCAACTTAGCTATCGTAACTGATAGTCATAAGGGTTGTTTTGGAAATGTTACAAAGTTTATGGGTTATTCTTGTAGTCAATATAGAATTTGTTCCTTCAAATTTATTTGGAGTTTATACTGCTGGGCCCCTCGTAGGGTTGACAAGATGTTTGTGCGGCCGCACCCAAATCTCCCCTAAATGTGTTTAGATGATTCGGTAATCTTGGTCAATCACTTACAAACGAGAAACAGAATAGTTATATAAAGAATGACTTAATTCCATATCTTTATTTAACGTGGTATTAGAAACAAATGGATAATAATAATGAGAAATCATTAAAAGGTTTTCGAGAGCCTTGCTCGAGTTGTACTAGAGGCATCGAAGTGTTGCTAGACGCTAACCGATGTGATCACTCTATTAAGATATATCCAAGTGGGAGCTGGTAGTTTTATGGATATATAAATTGTAGGCGTGAGTTAGGATCGAACTCGAGACTATGAGATTGCACACTTTACGTATGAGAATTTAAAGTTAATAATTAAATATAAATGTTGTATTTATTTATTTATTAAACGAAATAACTAACGGACGTTAAGTAATTAATGTAATGGACTAACGATCGTTAAAGGTATTTGGAAAAGGACTTAATTGCAAAGTTTGGAAGATTCTGGAACCCCTTGTGGAGGTTATGGCCGATCGGCCTAGGGATTAGGAAACAATCCACAACTTGTTCACCAAGTTTGCTTGGATATATAAACAAGGCTAAGGGTCTTGTTTTTTGCATCTATTGTATTCATTAGCTAAACCTAAAAATTGTTTTGTGTGTGTTTTGCTAAAACCGGTCGAACACCCTTCATAGGTGTCGATCCACTCTTTTCCAAACATCAAGTTATTTGGTTTGATAAAAACTAGAATTACTTTAATTCGGTTTTGTAATGCGTGTGTACAAGAACTTAGTAATAACATACTTTTGTTTATTGTCTTGGATTGAATTACAAAAAGTAAGGAGTAATTCACATAATCCTAACTAAATCTAATTAGGGTTCATCCGTTGCTAGTTTGAGGATTTGATTCTTGTTAGAATCAACAAAGGTACGCATATTCTTTATGTTAATTAATTATTCGTTAATACATCCTAAACGCTTCCGCATGATTACTTTGATGGTTTTGTGATTATTTATTTGAATGTCTTGATATATAAGATTCAACAAATACTTGAGAACTTACAAAAAATGTGAGTACTCTTTTTTAAGGGTGAAGATGCTTGGAGAGTCGTGTACTTAAACATTACAGTATGTGACAATAGTTTAAAATTTAGGACTTTCAAACTATCGGCTCATGATTTTTAAGTACGTTCTTCTTGATGGTGTTTCAAATCAAGTGTATTCAATTCAGTTTAAAAACATGTTTTTATTTTTATTTTATTATTTTTGCAAAAAAACACTTCTATAAACAGCTTCAACAAAGTTGAAGAAAATAGATACAAAATGGCCAAGATCCTTATTTCAATTTGGCTATATGAAGTTGAAAAGGATCTAAGACTAAACTGAAAAACAAGAGAACTACATGTACTTGAAAATCAAGCACCAACATGTTTTTATTACTATACTAGCTAAGAGACCCGTGAAATTTACGGGTATTTTAAAGAAACGTCGAAATAGGTAGTAAATTAGATTGCGTATTACAAAGTCATTAGTTAGAATGAACCTTGAACCACATATGGATACACAAATGTAAAGGGTTGGAGTTGGTGATCATCAAACATGCATTATATGAAATACAGTAGTCAAAAAACTTCAAAAAGATAAAATAAATAGTTAATTGCATTTTTTGTCCTTGTGGTTTGGTAAAATTGCAGGTTTAGTTCCCAAAACTTTGAAAGTGCAGCGATAGTCCTCATTTGATGTTTGGGTTGCATTTTTGGTCTTTATCAATGTGAAATGACCAAATTACCTTGTCTTTTCTAAAGAAGACAATGGTTATTTTAGTCATTTAACTTTATCCATGGACCAAAATGCATATGATCAAACTTCAAAATGAGGACTATCGCTTCAGTTTCAAAGTTTTGAGGACCAAACTTGCAATTTGGCCAAACCACAGGGAACAAAATGTAATTAACTCTAAAATAAACATCTTCAATACTTTATTATACGAATGTGATATACGTGTATATGTAAATGCGATCGTAAATTGTGTAGCACTTCTTTGTGGACCACGTTGGTGGTGGTATTAGTGAGATTTCCTTCTTCGTCGCGAATAACCATCTTCAATTCTATTATGTCCTAACTCGGGATATGGCTAGATATGAGTATATGCGATTGAAATTGAAATTGTTTGCGTATGAAACATTTGTATATAAATCTATATAATTCATCAAATAGATCAAATAAAACATAAAGTTGGTATAAAATATATTGTTGTTTATATAATGTTGTCGAATTTCTTATTTGTCGGGTAGAATGCAAAATCATCCCATATGTGCAAATGAATAAAACATAATTAGAACCTTTTAATTTGAATGTACAATTTTGATGACATTGACCTGTTCAAACCATTTTGACCCATCTCATGTAGGCGACACATTAATTTTGATGATAAAAGAAATAGTAAATTATATCGTTCGTCCTTGTGGTTCGTTGACGAAGTTTAATCCTTTGACCAAAAAAGTTTACCGTTCATCCTTAAATAACTAACGTTATGTAGCGTTAGTCCTTCACACTAACTTGGCTCCACTAACGGGTGTTAGGCACCCATCTACACACGAAATTCCACTCTCCTCTGTCTCACTCAAGTGAATTGGTTTCGAGGGTATTTTAGTTTTTTCCATCCCAATTATTCTCACACACCTTTTATTTCTGTCATCACATTGTCATCACATTAACCTAAATTAAATACCCACTATCTACTTTACTTTTTAACCCACCCTTTTATCTTTCTTTCTTTCAAAACACCTACCCATCAACTCTCTTCATCCTCTTTTCATCTACCATCATCACCCTTCAGGCCTTTACCAGTTCTTTAAATATAACCATCAGTATCAACTTCATAAAACAAAATTCAAATACATCAATGAAAAGTAAATCTCGTTTATTAAAATGATATATATATATATATATATATATCTTTCTTTTCTATTTTTACTCTATTTATATTTTTACAACCAATACACTTTTAATCTATTGTTAACTCATATTAAATTTCCCAATCTCTAATTTGAAACACTCGATAGGTGAAAGTTATAAATAATTGTTTAGTCTAATAGATTAACCAGATTGATACCACCATAAAACCCATACTCAAAATTCTCAATTCAATCTATAAAACCTTGTCAAAATCAAAGCAATCAGATTCAGAACCCGAAGCAAAACAATCCAATATACTTCCTCCGACCCACTATGATGTGATAATATGGGGGGTTTGGTCAAAGATGCCATTTGTCTCCTCTTTATTTCCAATATACTTCCTCCGTCCCAAATTATAAGTCCATTTTGATTTTTTCAAAGATTTTTCTTTCATACTTTGACCTTAATTATTTTTTTTCGTGTTATATAATACTTGATGAAAAATATATCAATGAAAAAGCATTTAAAACACAAGTCCATTTATATATTTTGCGTCAAGTATTATATAACACTAAAAAAGTAATTAAAGTCAAAGTTGATATAAAAAGACTTTGAAAAAGTCAAAGTGGACTTATAATTTTGACGGAGAATAACTGTATTTTAGCGGTTTTACATTTTACGTATTTTTGACAGTCTTAAACATTTGACTTATTAAACTTTATATTTGTGTTCTGTACTTTCAGGTTTAAAGTTGTTTGATTAAAAAAATAATAATAATAATAATAAAAAATCGCATTAAGGTCCCTTTATAAAAAAGGAGGTCCTAATAACTTGTCCCTTATAACAAGTGCGCAAATGCGTTTAACTCGATGACAATCATATGTACAACTGACCATGGAATTAACAAGCAAGTTTAAATATCTATGTATAAAACTGATGTTCACAAGTTTAAATATCTATAATCACATGGTCACCACTCTCTTAACCCATATTAAACTTATGTTGTTTGTAAGTTATTACCTTTAACAAAAAGCCGTTTAACTAAACTGTATAAACACAGTGAACAGCATGAGTGGGTACTTATTTCGCAGGCATGCTCTTGAAGATTGGCATTTTTATAAACAACTCCAATGAGATTGATAAGCATAACCATACAGATGATTTGTTATAGCACGCATAATGCTGAGATGCTACAGTATACACCATATGAAGAGTACTAGTAATTCATTTTCTCAAGAGCACAAAGGTGGGGCAGAGTAAGCCCCCGTTTCAAGCTACGTGTAACCACTTGCATGTAGATATAATTAAGAGGAAAATAAAACGCATTTCTTTTTATTTCAAATTAGCGTGTAAGCCAATTGAGCTACACTTATGAGTTTTGGCTTTCCAAGTTGTTGCAACAAATTGAGCGTGCAAGCCAATCGAACCTAGCTCTTCATCGAAAGTCTCAAGACAACAACCTTAAATATCGAACTAGCAAATCTCATTGCATACGAATCATCATGGTCCCGTTATACCACGGGACCACTCTAGTTCCGTCCCTATATACAAGTTCTAAATAATGAATTTCACTGATTAACAACGTATATTTCATACCGAGGTTGTAAACTATGTATTCTTTGGTGCTATATTAGCTTGGCTGACAAATTATATTATGCATGTTTTAAAAACTTAACATATCCTTCAATGCCTTCCAAATGACAATATATAAAAAGAATTTTTACACAATTTTAACGTTTCGTTATAATTGTTTTATCTTGTTTTGCCTAAACTTGAGGAATATAGATTGATAAACCGAGACACAATCAAACTTGTCAATAGAAAAATAGATGATTAGGGACAACTTAACTTGAAATAATCCAAAGGTTTGCGAATCCCACCACATTATAAATGAGCTCAAATAAAATCGTCTAACCATGACTAGTGATGGTCATTTTCACCTTGTGAAATTTATATAGGGAAAAAGTAGTGTTGAGCACAAGCCAAAACAATAAAAGTAAAGAAAAAATAAATAAATAAATAAATTGTGATGTCGTGTAAGGTATAGTCCTTTTGGAAAATTAAAATGAGATGAAGAATAACAAAGTTAAAATTGAAGTAGTTAAATACAGTAAGGGGGCGTTTGGTTGGGGTAATTTGAAATTCCGGAATTTTAAATTCTGGAAAATTTAAATTCTGAAAATTTAAATTTAGGAATTTAAAATACGCCCATGTTGGTTGAGAAATTTATAAATATTTTTAATTTTTTTTCAATATAAATTTCATAAATATTATACTTAAAAGTTTATAAAAAATTTATAAAAAAAAGTTGATAAAAAATTTATAAAAAATATTTATAAAAAAGTTTATAAATAATTTATAAAAAAAAGTTTATATTAAATTTATAAAAAAAAGTTTATAAAATTTTATAAAATTTATTAAAAAATTATAAAAAAGTTTTAAAAATTTATAAAATTTATAAATTTATAAAAATTATAAAAAAAGTTTATAAAATTTTTATAAAAGAAGTTAAAGTTTATAAAAAATTTATAAAAAAAGTTTATAAAAAAAATTCATAAATATTTTATTTAAAAGTTTATAAAAAAACAATAAGAAAAAAAGTTTATAAATTTTTTTTTCAAGCAAATTAAAATTTCTCACTTTTTGAAGGCCTTTTGATTTTCTCCATTTTGGCAATTTGGGGAATTGTAAATTACTTCAAATGACTAAATTTAAGTTACCAAACGGGACATTTGAAGGGAATTAAAATGCAAATGCTCCAAATATCCTCCAAATTGCCCCAACCAAACGCGCCCTAATAAGTTTTGAAAACCTTTGTATTGTTGAAGAGAAGTGATTAGCATACTAGTAAATTTGATTAGAACACTCAATGTACAAATAGTTAAAGCAATTTATATTTACAGTACAACTGTTTAATGCATGTTTTGTAATGTCCCAATCAAATATGAGATATTAGGCTTCTTTTATTGGGTTGTGTCATATCATATGTGCAAAGTGTTTTTTAGACTACAGTTCAAGTACGATGACTATAAAATATCAGTTAACCATTATATTTAAAAAAAAAAGTACTCTAGTGTTATTGTGTAAACTCGTTCAAGATTTCAAACCCAACGGTGAGTATATCAAAACAAATATTAAAAAACTCATTGGCATTGACAATACATCAAGTGTCTTTACACAAAGAAACTAGTACCAAGAAAGGTGACTTTATGGCATTGACAACCCCCCAAGCCCCAACTACCGCTAATGAATTAAATCAACCACCACTCAAAAGATGTTTGTATATTTATTGCTCAACCATAGAAGTATTACTACACACACCAAACATCTCATGAATTTCAATCCAACAGTGAGTATTGAAACTAAGATCAATTTGTGAGAAGCTCTATCAACACATCAGATTGAGTATCAAGATATATAAAAACCCTCATTAATTTTCACATTTTTTTTTTTTTTTTTTAAATTTATTTAGAGTTTTTCTTTTATGTCTTGAAAATAATTGATCAAAATAATTCTTTTCAACATTTTTTGAGCGCCTGTGTCTTTGATCATTTACATTTATGAACCAATAAAACATTTGTCGAAAAAAACATCAAAACTAGCCCGCCCATCAAACGGTCTAGAATCTAGCAGAAATACATATGTAACTTGTTGCTAGTACTTTCGCACTAGTTTATAAAACCCGCATAACTCACGAGATTACATTAGTTTTGTTGTAGCTTTAATCTATATTACAAACTTTGTATACTTAATGTGAAATATTAATCTGTATACCAATTCTATCCTGTTAGGATTTAATTATATGAACTTTCCAAGTTGAAATAAGTGTAAATTAAGAGCACTCCCATCCTTCATCATAATAACGCCGTGAGGCACGGCGTTTGGTGGGCGTTGCCCGATGGAAATGCATTGTGATAACGGCGTTATAGGGGAGGCGTTGCCCCCTTAACGCCCGTTATGGGTAGGAAAAAAAAAATTGAAAATGTTACAAAACTAGTCCTTGTAACGTTAAGATTTTTAAAAAATTTACATAAAACCCCCTAACGGCTAGTTTTTTTTTTTTTTTAAAAATTCAAAAATATTATTTTACCACTATAAATACCCAACTAAAACTCTATTTTTTTCACACTTTATATACTTCCTCTCACACTTATTCAAAAAATCAAATTCGTTTGTTGATGGATCCAAATCAAGGTGTTTCCTCGTTCTCGGAACCACAGAAGACCTAGCAGACTTCCAATTTATGGCGTCAGCGTCACGAGTATCACCTTCAGTTTAGACAAAGTGAATCTCAACATCCTACTCGTCCCGCGTACCCATATATATCGGTGAACGCGAGCTTGCAGAGGAATGTACGCTCAACGATTGGCCCAGTACAAGTTGTAAGTATTCAAACGAATTTTCGTAGAAGATTTCGTATGAGCGAAACTATTCCGCAAATAGTTGAAGGTATTGAATCTTATACTTCCGATAATATTCAGAATCATTTTAATTACTTTAAGCAAACACCCAGTCTTGTGGTCGAATGAGTATAAGTGCTCTAATGAAGTGTAATGCGCCATGCTTGGTATTTGGCACCCTCCCGATGCATTTGATGAATACTTGCAAATGGGTGCGAGTACGTCACAATTATGTCTTGATAATTTTAACAAATGTATTATTGATTTGTTTATGCCGGAGTATTTAAGAAAACCAACATGGGCCGACATTCAAAAATTTATCAACTACATGAAGAAAAACATGGTTTTCCGGGAATGCTTGGTAGCATTGACTGCATGCACTGGGAATGGAAAAATTGTCCAGTAGCTTGGCAAGGGCATTTTGCTAGGGGTGATAAAAATACCCAACAATTATGCTTGAAGTCATTTGCTTCTCAAGATTTATGGATCTGGCATGCATTTTTTTGGGATGGCGGGGGGCCATATTAATGTGTTTTAGATAACTCTCCGATTATTCGACCTTCTTGCTGATAATGCCCCAAGAGCACCTATATGGTCGTACGAACTAGGTATGAACAGGGTATTACTTGGTTGATGGAATTTATCCCACGATGGGCAACTTTCGATCAAATCCTTCACGGCAAATGATGAAAACATCGATACTTTAAAGGAGACAAGAAAGTGCCCGAAAGGATATTGAACGTGCTTTTGGTGTTCTTCAAGGTCGTTGGGGGTATACTACAACAACCGCGTCAATCATAGAATACTACGATAATTAGAATCATGTATTGTTGCATTATTATGCATAACATGATTGTAAAAGATCAAAAATTTGAATTACGTGACTATAACGAACTGTGGGTGGATCCGTCAAGAAATTTGAGGCAACGAAGATGGGTCGACAGATGTGATACTCACAAATGTAAGGCAAAAGAAATACACGACCGACAAGCATACCCAACTCCAAGGGACCTTATGGTTGGCCGAGAATAATCTTGAACGACATGGACAACAACAACGAGCGCTTGACGATGAATAAATTTTCTATGTATTTAACCTGCAATGTGTGTGGTTTTTTTTTTTTTTAATTTATTTGTATTTTTTTTTTTTTTTTAATCATTATTTAATATGTTTTCGGTTTAATGAAATGTTTGTTTTAGTTTAATAAATGAAATGTTTGTTTTAGTTTAGGGGTTCAAATTGAAAATATGAAATATTATTGTTATGAATTGTTATTGGGATGTTGGATGTGGGTGCTTTTTTGGGATGTTAATGTTTAATGTTACCATGATGTATGGCGTGGACGGTGTTATTGGTATTATGGTGTTATGAATGGGAGTGCTCTAAGAGGGAGTAGGCCTGGGTAAGGGATTAGGTACACCTACGGCGGTAACACCGCCGCCACCTCGTTGGATATGAAAATCGGTACAAAATTCGGTATACCAAGTAGGAGTGAAATGTGAGGTTGGATTGGGTTTTGACCGTTGGAGCCAAAGTCGACTTCAATGCCAGTAAAAAAAAAAAAATTACCTTTAAAACCAAATATTACTCTCTTTATTTTCAAATAAAACACACACTAAAATCTCTCAAAAACAAAAAATAACTTGCCGTATCTCGATGATTAGTGTGTTTTTTATTTTAATCTACTTATTTTTAAGTGTTATGTTATGTTTTTTTTTTTTAAGTATTATGTTATGTTTTTTTAAGTATTATGTAATGTTTTATTTTATTTAATGAAATGGTATGTTTTTATTTTAAATATTGTATGTGATTTTATTTATGAAAAAAAAAAAAAAAAAAAAACCGGGTACAAATTGGTGACCCTCCTCCCGGGTATAGTTAGGGTAAAATTGGGTTACTTTTTGATGTAATGTTTTTTATTGGATGGAGGTGAGGTGGCACCTAGGGTATTAGGTGACCACTCCCTCCTCCCTAATAGCCTCACCAACCTTTAATCCACATTTTCACAACCCAACCAATCACAACACTCCATTTTCCTCACATGAATCACAATCCAACGCCCCTCATTCACCCACAACCCTTTAATCCAACGATCAGAACACTCCTTAAAAAGCACAAACTACTACCCTACCACTATATAAGATTCCATTATCCTCACCCATTCATTTTCATCTTCTTCATAATTCACAATCTCACCTCATAACTCATAAACACTAAGTCACTAACCCTAATTCACTAGCTTTCAGTTCATACATTAGCTTTCGCCACTACCGACTGCTTTGATGACCACCGCACAGCCTTGAGTGACGTCATCTGCCACCATGATCTCCAAGGTACCTAGTACGCGTGTTGTTTTATGTTGTTGTGGTTGTAGCTGTTGTCACAACATATGTGACTAACATAGGTTACTTTGTTGTATCATTTCAGAAACCAAGAAAAGCAAGATTGGGATTAGTTTTTTTTGTATTCATCGTTGGAATAGGTGGTCTCGGAAATTCTAGTTATGCTACTCGAAGCCGTGGTCGAGTTGCTAGTCCCGTTAAAAAAGAAACATTCTACTGTCACGGATATCATGACCAAAGGCCACAAGAGGAATGCCTGAGATGTTCACGATGCTTAAGGCACTTTTGCATTAAGTCCTTGATCAAGAAGTTTAAATATCTCGAAGCTGACTTCGCTTATATCAACCTTTCGACATGGGTATGTCCGGCTTGTGTTGGACTTTGCGACTGCAAGGATTGTAAATCTCAACTTCCAACACCTCCTCCTCCTTCTCAGGCTATTATTGATCAGGTAGGTATATATAACACTTCTTCTATTTCTACTTTTATGATTTCATTATTTTCTTTCCAAACTACTATAGTTTGCATCTCATATAACCCAACTTCTATATATTTAACTTTTCCTCTCCTCTCTATATACTACTGCACTATGTATTACTACTATATACGTACTAAACAACAACAACAATAAGCGAATTTATGCTACCGTTAATGTCATAGGTTGCGCATTATTTAGCCGACCAAATTCTTCTAGTTCGTCGAGATTTTGAGCTAATTAAAAAAGATATTCACGATCGCAGGATCATATCACGTCGTTGGAAGGTTATTATACTAAAATAAATAATAAAGTTATTATTATTTTCGAAATCTTGCTCACAAATTTTCTCTGTTGTATTGTAGGAAGATCGATTTTCTGTCAAACACAAAAAACTTCACCTCAAACAAGAGCTTATAGAAACTGAAACACGCATTCTCGAACTAAAAGCTCAGTTGGCCCTTGAAGAAGAGTCAAGTAGGTGCCGTCGAGAAGAAGAAGAAAGTAGTTTAGAAGAAGCAGCATCTCATGTTGAAGAAGATTTGAAGAGTCAAATTTTTTACATAATAAAAGAATTACATCATTTCAAAACAATTATTCAAAAACATTCTTATTGAAAAAAAATTTAGGCTAATCATATTGCTCAATTTTGCCACGTAAGTAAAATCGAGAAATAGAATGATATATGAAATTAATCATGAAATAGGATGATATATGAAATTAATCCAAAAAAACAAAAAACTGAATGTCATCAAAGGATCCATTGACGCTACTAGTCACTTTGGTTTAAATTGAACAACAAATTCTGAATTAAGATTAACACCAAGTTAAAACCGGGTCACCACCAACTTATGTAACAACTTAAGTTAGTTTATTTATACATTAATCAGGTTGATGAGATTTTAAAAGCTCATCAGCAATAGGCGAACAAGATTTTAAAAGCTCATTAGCAATAGGCGAAAGCTCATATTGCTAAAGTTATAAGCCAACTATAAGCTGGTGACGACTTTTGATATCATCAGCTACCCTGCCTTTTATATATGCTTTCCTCCCAAGCATGATGTGCGATGGCCAAAACCCAATGATGAATCTAGAAATTAGTACATGCTCATATCAAATATACTTTATTTGTATACTTGTATTAGTTCTATTTCATATGGTGTTACCTTGTTTTTAGCTATCTTCAAGTCATTGATAACAAAGTAAAACTTAAGTTTACTGATATGCAGTCAATAGTTCCTCGAGCTTAGCTTACTTGTTCTCGAACTAGAACGAGAATTGTACTCACCATGGTTGAAAAAGATTTCCATTGAGGAGCTTCAACTTTTTATGAAAGGCTACATTGCAACCTTGTCGTCTTGGTTCTATATGATAACGTATAGATAAGTACTAGAATACTTTCCTTGAACAACATAACAAACGTTTTGTAGCTTGTGCTGCATAAAAAGGCTTTACGAGTGGAAGTGTCAAGAAGACAAAATGCAAGCCCAGGCCAACAACTCCATTGATACATGATGAACCAAAACAAGCTTAAACAACTACTAAGTACAAACAAAAGATCGAGCTTGAACTCAAGCACATGAATACATAGACGGACCTATTAAGGGGCTGGGGAGGGTTGTGGCCCCCCCAAAAAGTTGGGTTATTATTGTAAATATATTGATATGTAAGGGTAAAGTTTTAGATAAATTTGTGTGGCCCTCCCTGATATCTTATCACATTAGTAAAAAGGGGAAATTTGGTCGGTGGATGAAAACTCAACACCTCTGTGGCTCTCATCAGTCATCATTCAACAATTTCAAATTCACAAAACTTAACAATTCAACTAATGCCTCTAGAATATCTTCTACAAGTCTTAATCAATTAATGATTTGAGGTTTAATTTTTTTAATTCTTTGCTCATTTATGTATGACATGTGCACCATTGTCTTTGTGTAACATATTTATGAATTGATTAAACAAATTTACAGATCTATGTACAATATAACAAGTTCAAATCTCATTTAATATAGTTTTTAAATTTTAAATTTTTATTGTTGTTTGTTGACCCAGTCAGTTCTTATAAAATTGCAGCTGTGATTTAGGAATTATAAGGATCTTTTGAGTTTTGACAAATGACAATTGTAGTTGCCTAGTTCGGCTAGTTGGTTTATCATGAACTCTTGAAGTGCAATTGTAGTTGTATTACTTGTATACTTAATTTTTAGGAACTAATACTTTATACTTGGTTGACATTAGTAACATACAATGGAATAATGGACTGTAAGTGTGTGATTAGTTAACATTAGTACTTTAGTTAGCACCACGACATATGGCAAAGTCAAGACACTTCCGGTTTCAAGCTACAACTGAGAGAAGTTTTTCAGCAATGAAACTTATCAAGAATCGACTTCGAAATAAGATGACAAATAAGTTTCTCGCGGATAACTTGGCCGTTCAAATAGAAAAAGATATTGCTGATACTTTTGACTCAAAATCTGTAATTGAGGAGTTTAAAAACCTTAAAGGTCGTAAAGCCGAGTTGTAATTTGTATGTTTAAACGTTTATTTTGTGACTTTCTTTAATATATCAGGTTATATCATTTTCTCTGTTGATATACTTGGCTAGAATAAAACTCTCATTCATTTCGGCCCCCCCACAAAAATTATTCAAGTTCCGTCTCTGCATGAATACATGATGAACCAAAACAAGCTTCTCTACACTTGCTTAGAATTTTCAAAAGTCGAGCTTAATTTTTGTTACATGTAACTGCTTAATGTAATTATTTAAATCACGTCGCGAACACCCTTAGTTACATCTCATCCTTCACAGGTTTATTCCAGTGGCATTCTACGAAAATGAGGCTTGGTGTCCTCCAAAACCTCGTCTAATTGACTATCTTCTATATCCCATACAGTAGAGATAAAAGATGTTTATAAAAATTGAGGTCCAAAGTTCATAGTCTTCAAACATGATATACTCATATTTTTATACATTTAACTCGCGTCACATTCTTCTTAATATGATAACAAAAACAAAATTGTATATATTTAAAATAAATGTATAAAGCTTGTGTCGGTAATAGAGGATAGTTATTGGAAATTGTCTACTTTGATATATACATCAGCAGTTTATTACCGAATCAACCATTTGCTAATGACGTGTAACTCAGTTAATAACAGATGGAACATCTTTACATCTAACTAAAGTAGCGATTCATATGTTTAATCGGTATGTCTATCCTTGCATAACCTTATTTTCCCAATCTCTTTCATAAATCTTCTTCTAATTAAGTCGAAAAATGAGATGATTATCTATTGCAAACTAAGAAATGAGCCACAAAACAACTTATAATTGACACACACACTGATGAGTGTCTAAATACTCATTATTTTTGTACCATTTAAACTGCAAAAACATCTGAAAACACTCAGAAATGCATCAAAATGATAAAAATATCACAAATAAGTGTTTTATGTGTTTTAAATGCAAAAATACCAAAATTAGATGAAAAACGTATCAAGTTTGCATAATTGGCAGTTTTAGTCCCCCAAGTTTCAAAAGTTGTCAAATTTAGTCCCTGGTAAATCAAAATAATGAAAAATGTTATTTAAGGTCCATAGGATTCAAAAGTTGTCAAAATTAACCCTTCAAAGTTCAAAAATTACAAAATGACAACTTTAGTCCCTAAACTTTGATAAATTGTCATAAATAGCCCTTGGACGTTTAAAATTGGAAAATTAACATTTATGGTCCTTTGGTAAAAGAAACTTGGCAAGTTTGGTCCTTGTGTTAACTTTGGAAAAGTTGCAATTTCAGTCCCTTCATTTTCAGAAATTACATGAATGGTCCTTATGATATTAATACCAAATCCAAACCAAACCGGACCCTTTTGATATTAAACCCAAAACACAACCCACCCAGCTGGCCTAGTCCCAAGCCCAATACAAACCCACGTTTTTAAAAATATACCGCCATCACTGTGCTCCTTTCTCTCTCACGTCTGCAACTCAAAACCACCATGGTTTCCACCTTATCACCCCACCTGTTTACCTAATCCCTAACACCTCCACAAACACCAAAAATCATTAATAACAAAAACCTGCTCAAATAATTTTTTGGCGCCAAAATTGACAAATGGCAGTTTTGATGATTTGGAAGGATCCAATGGCTGAGAAGAGGTGGGAAAGTCTCAGAGGTCGACAAAGACCCTAAAAAGATCAATATAAAGATGAAAGAAGCACTATGGAGATATCAACTAGTATAATTTAATTTTACTTATGTCGTTTTTAATATTTTAAGTTTTCGGTGCAATTTAAAGCTTTCAAGTGCCTTGTAATCATATTTCGATGTAATAAAACTTATTTTCAGTTTCAATTTCAGTTCTTATATCTGATTCGGTTTATGCCTATTTCCTTGTCTAAATTCTTAAAATACTCAAATGTTGTTATTAGTAGTTGCTAAGGATTATAAAGCTCATATAAGCTCCTTATAAAGCTCCTATAAGCTTTTAGAAATCTTAAAATCCAGTTTAGAGTTGAAATTCAAAAATACAAGAAAAATACTAAAAAATAGTTAGAAAATAAAAAATCAGTGGAGAAGATGCCAGAGGTTGAAGCAGGGTAATTCTTGGACTATCCTTGGGTTAGAGGCTTAGTGGTAAGCCTATAGGAGTGGTTCTCAGTTCGGTTCGGTTGTGAGCATAAACATAATTTGTAAGCCATTTCTTTAAAATTTGCATTTCCTAGTATTAGTATTTAACCCTTGTTAATTTTAGCTTAATCATGTCTAAATATAGTTAATATGGTTAATCAATAGGTTATTTGGCTTAAAAGTTTGTTTTAGTACATTAAGTTTCAAAATTGCCTTAAATAGGGTTGTTTGGATTTGCTGATAGATAAGTATTCTAGCTCATGCTTGATGTTGTTTGTTGTTGTTTCATGTTACATTAGCTCTAAATAGCTTAGTAAAAGCATAAAATTCAGTCCTTGTTTTTATAAAAGTCAAAATTAGTTTTAATATTACCTTAGTTATTCCTTTGTTAAGAATTTGGAATACAAATTACATCAAAGTTGCTTATAACTTAGTACTCTAGCTTAAATCCATCTTATTATAGCTTAATACAACTTATTCAGTCAAATAGAAGTAATCAAAGTTCATTTAAGTCAACTTCTTAGTATAATTTAAAAAGTCAAAATCTCACTTAGACAGTTTTTGAATAAACTAGAGAATTTTATATAGGATTTAATATTGAATTTCAAGATTTGAGCTTTTGGAATATTAAAATATAACTGCTCATTTTTATCTTAGTATTTTTTATAATTTCTAGATAGCTTTTTAAACTGCTTATTTTTTAGCTTACTTTAGATCCTTATCTGAAAATGTGTCTTGTGCACAGTTGAGCAACCCTTTTTCATAAGCTTGTCAAGAGCTCATTAGTGAATCTCAGCTTGTGTGCCTTAGCTTTTTGTGAAGCTTATCTACCCATCTCAAAGTCCAAGTGCTTATTTTCAACTTTCCAGCTTATTTGTTAGGAGTGCAGTGACTTTAAGTTGTCCTATTTTGTGTGAACGAACACTCATGGTTTATCGGCTTTTTCTCAAGCTTATAGCAAGCTTATTAGTGGGCCCCATTGTGAGAACCTTGGCTTTTTGGAAACCCAAATAAGCCGACTTCTATATCAAAGCTTATTTTGAGCTTTGGAGCTTTTTTAGCTTAATTTGGCCTTAAAGATCCATGCATGCCTGTTTGGTTTTCTAGTTTAGGATAAGTGCTTATTTGATTATTATAGCTTATAAGTGTGTATTTTTGTGCTTATTAGCTTAATATAAGTAGCTTTAGCTTATTTACATCTTATTTCACCTTTGTTTCAATCTGTGAAGCTTGTTTGAGCTTAAAAACATCAAAATAAGCAATAAGCTCAACTGTTAAGCTTCTTAAGCTTCTAAACAGCTTATTTTTAAGTTGTAAAATTTTTGTCTTTATTAAAGTTACTTAATATCAGTAGTTAAATAGTTTTGAAAAAGAAAAATCACAAAAACATCATTTTAAAAATAGTGATAGCGTTTATTTAATAGAAATTAGCTTTTTAATTTTTCTTTTCAGCTTATTATTAAGCATTTTCAGTTTTTATAATTTTCTTAGTTTTCTGTCATCATAGGATAATTTTATAAAAAATTTCATAATTTTCTTAGCTTGTTTAGTATTTATTAGAATTTAAAATAGTTAAAAAGTATTAAATAATTAATAATAAATAAATAAAAACCATAAAAAATATCTTTTCAGTTTTAAAATTAGTTTTCTAATATTTTAGATTTTTCTAAGTCAAAATTTCATTTTTCCTGGTTAATTTTATATTTTCTTGTATTTAAGTGTATTTTAAATAATTAATAAATAGTTTTTAATTAATAATAATTAAATAAATAGTTATAAAAATAATTTTAATTTTCTAATAATTTTATTTTATTATTAGGGTTGTAAAAATATCATTTTCATATTTGTAAGTCTTTTATTTCTTAAAACTCACGTTTTATTTTGTACGTTTACGTAATTTAATAAACGTACGTGTTTTCATTTGTTTAAATCTGATTGTTGTGCTTTATAATTCTGTAACCAAATACCATTCCAATCAATCAGTAGTGTAGTTATCCAATCAAAATCCTTACAGATCATTATCCTTAGTGATCATTCGACATCTGAACGTTTTGAAGCACCATTAATCCTCCGTGGGACTTAACGACCCGAGAATCCACTATATTCCAAGAGAAATTGCATTGGTTTTAGACTGTTTTAATTTTATTACGGTTGACCATTCACAAGTGGTTGACTTGTGTAATGAACTTGACGGTTTGCCAGATCAAATTTTGGCCTTGCGAGGAGGCTTTAGTGTGTTTTAAGCATTCTCGGACCCTACTTGCACATATACCACCTTTTGTAAAATTTTTGTAAAGTTATAAAAAGTTCATTAACACTTTTCCTAAAGTGTTAACAACACCAAAAAAAATATAAAACAACAAAACAATCGTGACGTTTTCTATCTTGTATTTTCTTTAAGGTGATTCTTAAAGAGGTACTATTTGGTTAAGCGAGACGATACCAAAAATATTGTCCAAACGTTTTTAAACCCTTAGCACAAATTCATACCTACGTCTTTTCTTTGGTACTTAAATACATAAAATCAACCACCGCAAATCAAGGCAGTACACACCTAGGCGGGGTGTGAACATTAATAAGTTCCCAATCTTACAGATCAAAACTTGCCTTTGTGTCCTTGTGATTTGGTGTACCTTTTTCAAAAAAGCCATTTCATTTGTGATTATTGGTTTAAGTTCACTTGTCGTTTTGCCTCGCATTTGTTTTGAAAACTGATTTTAATACTTAGTGCATGCGCTTCGTTCTTCCACTCCACAAGTCCACTTTCGAGCTTGCAAATATTCCGCGTAGGCGTAGGGCGTTCGCTCCTTCAGTAGTGGCGAGCGTCTAGTACCACCACCCCCTGCCGTAATGGCAGAAGACAAACCGATGAATGAGCTTCTCCAAGCACCCATCGAGGGTTACGGAGATGCCATTATTGTCCCAGCCATCGTGGGTGATACCTTCGAGCTCAAAACCGGGTTGCTTAATCTTGTAACCCAAAGCCAATTTTATGGTTTTGGGCGGGATGATCCTCATGCACACATTCGATGGTTTAACAAGATTGCATCTACCATCAAATACAAGAATGTCCCACATGAAGCAATTAAGCTTCTTACATTCCCATTCTCTCTAGAGGGACAAGCCCGGAATTGGCTTGAGAAACAACCTCCTCGTTCCATTGAGACATGGGAGGATTTAGTCACTAAGTTTGTTAACGAATTCTATCCTCCATCCCGAACTACAAGTCTTAAGAATGAGATAATGAAATTCTCTCAAAGATTTGATGAATCATTCAGGGAGGCATGGGATCGTTACAAAGAGTTGCTCCAGAAGTGTCCACATCATGGTTTTACCGAGTTAATGCAAATGGATACTTTCTACAATGGTCGAGACAAGGCTGACCAAGACTCTTTAAATGCCTCCGGGAGGTAATTTCTGAGCAAGACCACAAAAGAAGCCTTACAAATCATAGAAAACAAGTCCCAGGTCCGTCCTTTCCGAACAAAGACATATCAGTCTCAGTCTAATTCAGGACCTTCTACTTCATCTCATGTGAGTACATCTAGCACCGATGCTAAGATTGACAAACTCACGAGATATTGTTCGAGCTTTGGTTCTTGCTAACCAAAAGAAAGTCACTTTCACACAGACACCATCACATGGTGAAGTGAAGAAAGTCGAGTTCGTGTTACTTGTGGTGGCCCTCATGCATACTACAACTGTGCGCCACCGATGTTAGTCCGTTTGAAGCCAATGCTATAGCCGGTACTTCACATCGAGGAGGTAATCAATACCGTCCTCAAAATGAACCAAACTACCGTGCTAATACTTATCAGGGACCACCGGTTTTAGCCAGAATCCTAACATACAAAGCCGAATCGGAACCAACCTAGAATGAACCAAGGTTATCAAAACCAAGGTAATTTCTATCCCAGACCAAATCAAGGTTTCCAACATCAAGGAAATCTTAATCAAAACAATTTCAATCGAGGGAATCAATTTCATGGGAATATGAATCCTAATCAAGGAAATTTTCAAAATCAAGGCCCTAATCCGAACAATAGAGGCCAGAATTTTCCTAATCAAACTCAAGCCATTGTTTCAACTAGACCATCATCGATGAGTTATTGAAACAATTCATGAAATCCCAAGATGAAATGAACAGGTTGTTGGTTAGCCAGATTTCTGACATTAAGAAGTCTTTAAATGATCAACCCTCGGGCTCGTGGAAAACTTCAGAGCAACACGATCGCTAACCCGAGGCGATGCAAAGGCAATCATAACCCGAAGTGGTGTTTCATACAATGGACCCGCTATTCCTACTACCTCTTCTTCTTCTCAAGGTAGTGGAAAGTGAACCCGAGGCTACAAAGGACAAAGAACTTCCTACTAATAGCGGAGGTACCAACGATGTCCATCCTCAAGTTGTCCCGAAACCCAAATCCAATCCGAGGAGTTGTTTTGAACCGCCATAGCTCCGTTGAAAACCCCAAATCCAAATCTTCTATTCCTTACCCATCGCGTTTGAATGAGCAAAAGCTCCGTGAAAAAGCCAGTCATCAAATGGACAAATTTTTCCAAATTTTCCAAGAATTACACTTTGACATAAGCTTTAGGATGCTATCATCTGATGCCCAAGTTTGCATCAACTCTCAAACACATGTTAAGCAACAAGGAAAAACTGTTAGAGATGGCAAAAACTCCTACGAGCGAGCTGCTTTCGTGATTATCCGAAGAAGCTTCCGGAAAAGCTTGGAGATCCCGGAAAATTTCTCTTACCTTGTGTATTTCCAGGAATGGTTGAATGCTTTGCCTTAGCGGATCTTGGTGCAAGCATCAATCGATGCCTCATTCATATGGAAGAAACTTTCTCTTCGGACCTTACTCCTACATGCATGACTCTCGAGCTTGCGGTCGTACAATATCCGTCCACTTGGCATTGCCAGAGGGCGTATTTGTGAAAGTAGGAAAGTTCCATTTTCCGGTGACTTTGTGGTGTTGACTTCGATGCCGATCATGGGTTCCTCTCATTGTTGGGCGAGGATTCACGAGAACGGACCGTGCTCTCATTGATGTATTTGAGCAAGAAATCACATTACGTGTGGGTAATGAAGCAGTCACCTTTAACCTTGATCAAACTTGAGGTACTCATGAAACTATGATTCGAGTCGGTTAACCGAATAGATATCATTGATGTTGCTTCTGAAGAGTACTCTCAAGAAGTTCTTGGTTATGATCATAATTCTTTGAGTGATAATCTCACTCATTCATCTCAACCCATCATTGCCAATTCTACTCCTTCTCTCATTCCATTTGAGGAAAGTGACTTCATCTTGGAAGAGATTGAAGCATACTTGTCTAGTGATTCTGTTCCATGGGAAATTGATCACGCTCCCATCGACAACAAGGGGGACATACTTCTCATTGAGAAGTTGCTTAATGATGATCCATCGTCACTCCCTCCCGTCGAGCTTCATAACAAGGAAGTCAAGTCGGTTGAGAAACGAAGAATTTCTGAGGTAGAACTTAAGACTTACCACCTCATCTCGGGTATGCATTTCTTGAGGGTGATGATAAATTACCCGTCATTATTGCTCGAGATTTGAGTAAAGATGAAAAACTCTCTCATAAAGGTCTTGAAGTCACACAAGCAAGCAATTGCTTGGAAACTCTCCGACATTAAGGGTATCAACACTGAGTTTTGTACTCACAAAATCTTGATGGAGGATGACTTCAAACCAGATCCAACATCGAGAGAAGGTGAATCCTAAGATTCATGAGGTTATTAAACAAGAGGTTCTCAAACTTCTTGATGTCGGTTTAATTTACCCGATCTCTGATAGTCCTTGGGTTAGCCCAATTCATTGTGTTCCAAAAGGGTGGCATAAGCTGTTGTCACAAATGAAGAAAAGCGAGTTAATTCCAACTCATTTGGTAACGGGATGGCGTGTTTGCATTGACTATCGTAAGTTGAATGGCGCCACCCGAAAAGACCATTTTCCTCTACCCTTCATGGACCAAATGCTTGAGAGATTAGCAGGGAACGAATACTATTGTTTCCTAGATGGTTTCTCGGGTTATTTTCAGATTCCCATTGATCCACAGGATTAAGAAAAGACCACATTCACCTGCCCATACGGAACTTTTGCCTATAGATGTATGCCTTTTGGCTATGTAATGCTCCTGGCACGTTCTGTGAAGATCGTTTATAAGCTCAGCTAGGGATAACAATAACATATACATGCATAGCGCGGAATAATAAAGAACATCAATATTATGCTAAAGGTTTTCATTCACTAACACTAACTAATCTTAGACGTTTATAGGAACCGCTCTACTAACTAAACTAATAACTTAGGCGTTTACATGAACATACGCCTAGGACACACACACACACCTTTAGTCGACTACATTATGGAAGACCTATATTAAACCTACACCTATGTCCTCTTTATATACTAGAGGATAAGGACTAATAAATAAAACTTCTTTTGCAAGCAAGTCCTTCCATCTTTTTGTAGGTTTCCTTCTTGTCATATTAAGTCCCTCTTGTTTCATTCTTTTTGTCTTATCAACTCAAATGTATAATTCCCAACAATCTTCCCCTAGTTGATAATGACAAAACCATTCTTGAACGAACTTCCCTAGACGAAGTAGAGAAATTGAGATAATTAAATCTCACCATGAATGAAACAATCTTCCCCTTGACTTAAACATGTCACTCAAACATCTCTTCCCCTTTTTGTTATTATCCAAATAGGAAACGTATGCAAAAAATGATCTTGACCACCACGAACCAATATCATACTTCCAATCTAAGCCGTCCAATGCTTCAAATCGCCCACCATTACGCATCATAAGAAAAATGGATCCAAAACAGTAGAAAACTCCAACTAGCAGTAGTCATAATGATCAACAGTAGTAAAAATCAAACACTTCCCCTTGAGTGATGCATGTAGATAGTTAAACATTTAACAATAAGCTTCCCTTAAAAACTCATATATTAACCATCTTCTTGAATCTTCAAATCGGTAAGCTCCTTGTAATAATCACTTGTGAAGAAAACCAAATATAACAAACTTGATGAAGAAGTAGAATTTCTCAAACTTGTGTCTTAAATCTGTACTATCCACGGAACTCCATACTTATACCCATCAAATATAAGTAGACCGCAATCCTTGACAAGAATCCTCAACTAGTATGAGACACTGAGCACTACAATGTAACTCCTTTAAGTGATAGCCAATATGTGCATAGAGCATCATAAGAAAAATCACACATTGCTAGATTCATCAAGCTAGATGATAAGAACCCAAACCAAGTAATTCCACTTCACCTTCAAATAAGTGATAAATAATCCTCTTCGTAATCAATTATTCAATGAATCTAATACAAGCCTTTTTTTAATCCTTTTAGAACATAAATTTCTTCCTGTGTGTGTGAACCAAATAAGCATTCTGTGTGTGTGTGTCATCCAAAAATCCATAACCATTATCGCTCGACTTCCCCATCGAAAATCATAGAAGCAGATACTTTAATATAAATGATGCTTTAAGCAGTACTTTCACATAATAGCTCAGATCGAAGATCCCTTTTGTGGAAAGTTAGATGAGTATATATAGAACATCCACCCGAAATTTCGTTCACGATCCAGCGGTTAACGAAAAGTTATGATCGTTTCAAAACAGTCTTATTGTAACCTTACGAATTTTTACGCAGCGGACTTCGACTACTTGCTTATAACTTTGATTGAGAGCTCCGATTGACAATCCTTCGGTGAAATTAAAGATAGATATACCAAGAAAAGTTCGAATTTTAGCCCGATCCAACGGTTAATTAAAAGTTATGCCCTCTGGAAAGCTGTCTTTGAAGTATTATGAGTTTTTGACGACTTGAATTTTCTTCCTTCTTCTTCAAGAAAACCTTGTAGATCCCTAGATATCACGAGCCCAGACTACGATACCACATGTGAAGATCGTTGAAGGCTCTTAGACGAGGTCTAATAATATATCTAGGAACACATAATAATAAAGGCGGAATATTCAAACATAGAATCAATATTATTATGAACAAGGTTTTTCATTCACTAACACTAACTAATCTTAGATGTTTATAGGAACACGTCTACTAACTAAACTAATAACCTAGGCGTTTACATAAACATACGCCTAGGACACACACACACACCTTTAGTCGACTACATTATGGAAGACCTATATTAAACCTACACCTATGTCCTCTTTATATACTAGAGGATAAGGACTAATAAATAAAACTTCTTTTGCAAGCAAGTCCTTCCATCTTTTTGTAGGTTTCCTTCTTGTCATATTAAGTCCCTCTTGTTTCATTCTTTTTATCTTATCAACTCAAATGTATAATTCCCAACAATCTTCCCCTAGTTGATAATGACAAAACCATTCTTGAACGAACTTCCCTAGACGAAGTAGAGAAATTGAGATAATTAAATCTCACCATGAATGAAACAATCTTCCCCTTGACTTAAACATGTCACTCAAACATCTAAATAATAAATAAAATTAAAAAAAAAAAAAAAAAAAATTAATATTATGGATGAGAGCCTTCTCAATCTATTAAATGTAACGCTAAAAACACGGGCTTCATGGGGTGAATAAACGGGCCTAATATTCAGTACTTCTTTATTTGCCAACGAATAAAATACAATGGTTTCAACATGCTCCCAGCTATAATAACATTTATAAATATGTTGCTACACCAAGTTCCGGACAATGTCAGCGTTTACGTAGCCTATGTAAACATACCACTACCTCATTAATATTGATGTGACAAACCCAGCAAAAGTATCATTTATCAACCACCCAACAACACCAGCTATCGAGTTAAGTCCTAAAATATAAGGCTTAGATAGGGAACTAACCCAGAAAAAGAGGATACATTCGACATGGTCCAAACCAAATATCTTTGCCAGCCAAGTTCGGAAAATCTCACTTTTACCTAGGTCTTGTAAACTTATATTGCCTCATTAATATTGATGGCGTCATGCTCATAAGCAAACAAAGCCGAAAAGTATCACTTATCAACCCCACAACAACACCGGCTATTGAGCTAAGGCCACAGTAACTTTTGTTAAATGGCTGTAACTTTTTTTAAATGGCACAACTTTGCACAATATGACACAACGCTACTGATTAACTTTTGTTAAATGGCGACCTACTCTAAAATAAATATCAGCTCATCAGTTTTCCAAATAGGTACCCAAATAGCTTTCGGTCGGCCAAAAAAGCAATAAACAATGCTTCTTACTCTAAAAGTCTAAGCAAGTCCCTTTTCCAGCTTATCCTCTACTTGTTTGTAGCAAAAGAATACCTTTCCAAAATACTTTTATGTAACATGTCCCTTTTCCACATTTCCTAATGATCAGCCATATCAATTGTTCAAGAATTCCACATGCTTTTCACAATTTCACCAATCAATGAATAGCATAACTTACTGACTCATTATTACATTGCCATATTAATCATCCAATCAAACTTTAACAACCAAAATTTAGTCAAAACATATATAAGCTGAAGCCATATCAAACCTTAAGCAGAACAAATCTTGTTTTTCTTTTTTTTAGCGGTGACAGCAACGGCCGGACTTCGAATCAAGAACCCTAATCTTGATTAATAATAAAAATCAAACCTTTCAAAAAATTAGAGAACAATACCCACATGACAAACATACTTATGATTAGGTTACTTCATCCAGAAGGCGATGATTATCTGTGAACCGACTAATACTATCATTAGTGGTCAGTCGGTGGTGATGATAAGATGTGGGTGTAAAGCGTTTTGATTAGATAAAATCTTTATTGTGCTTACTTATTCAACAATGGCGAATCGTTTAACTGTTTCAAAGCACAATATGGTGGCTAATTTGGACAAGACTGAGGCGAATATGGCTTTTTATGATATTGTTGATTATCTTACTGGGTCGCCTATTAGTTATTCTCTTTTAGTTGAACCGGATGTTATTGAGCCATGGATTCAAGAATTTTGGGCTAATGCTAGAAATAACATGGAGGAGGATGAATTTTATATTCGATCTACGATTCTTTGGACGGACTATCAAGATTACAGAAGCCTCTATTCGAGCAGATTTATTCTTTGAAGATGAAGATGAGGCTATTCGATTTGACAAGCAACTGATTTGGGATACTTTTAGGAATCTTGGTTATGAAGGCTCTTTAACAGAACAAACATTCAAGAAAGCATTATTCTGTCCTCAATGGAAGTTCTTGATTCATGTACTGCTTCATTGCATAAGTGCTAAAAGTACTTCTTTGGGAGCATTTGGGTCCAATATAGCATCTGCAGTGGTTGGACTAGCTACTGTGAGTGTTTAATTTTTCAAGGCTTATTTTGGATGGGATGCTATCACATATATCCTCTGGGTCTAAATGGTTGATGTACCCAAGGTTTGTATGCAGTTTTCTTAAACAAGCAATTGGTGATGTTCCAAAACCCTTTGCTTTGTTTTAACTGTC
This sequence comes from Chrysanthemum makinoi, assembly GCA_910596185.1. NCBI lineage: Eukaryota > Viridiplantae > Streptophyta > Magnoliopsida > Asterales > Asteraceae > Chrysanthemum > Chrysanthemum makinoi. Next base: position 226,952,861 of record OU343218.1, read on the forward strand.
ATTGTGCAACAAGCCAAAATATTTACATTTATGGCTAGGAGAAGTAATTTGTTCAGAGGTGGAGATATTCCATTAACTTCTACAATGATGGAAGTTGTTCAAATTTGTCAATGTAGTGGAAGGGATGAAGAAAGTGAAGGTACTTGATTCGTACATGGTACTTGCTTCACAAAGTGTTTTGCCTCTCAAAGTTCTTTTCTCCAGATATGCTTCACAAAGTCTGCCTCAAGGTCTCTGCATCACACAGTATCTTGCCTCACAATCTTTGCATCTAGAAATCTTGTCTTCTATTGAAGATCTTTGCATCTTCTGGTCTTGTTTCTCCAAGCCACGAGGTTCAGCGAGAGATTGAAAGATCACCTACTACCTCTCCACAACGTTCATTCTGTTTCGAGGAACATTCACATCTTCAAGGTGATGATCATACTATACCTCGTGAAGGTTTGACTTTGGATAATTATGCTTTGACAAGGGAGCTTGTTAGGTTGAACAAGACTGTTGAGTTTCAAGCTAAAACGCTTAGGAAATTGAAGCGTAAGTATATCTGGTTGAGGAATTTTATTAAACCATATATTCAAGGTTTTAACTTATGGGTTAAAGAGGAAAATAAACGTCGTAAACAACTTCGAAAGGAATTAAAACGCAAGAAGGTTCCTAGATCATCTTCTGTCAACTTGGGGAGGAATTTAGAAAAGGAAAATTTGAAAGAAGATGTTGCGAAGAAGAAAGAATCTGTAAGTACAGCAGAAAAGATTATTTGGATCGAGGGAAGAAGTGCAAGTTCAAGATGCTCGATGATCAAGGTATTGAACATAAGTAATGTTTTTTTCATGATACATCTAGGCAAGAAGTAATAACACCAAGGGTATTGAATTTTGAAGAAGATGTTGGTCCTTCTACAATTGTTATAGAAGAAGAGGAGGAAGCTACATTCAAACCTATTCATTATGCAAGTGATGATGAATTAATTGCTACAATATTAGATTTGTCACAACCAAGAGGAGGAGTTACTATTAGAGATGTACAAAAAGAAGAACAACCAAGAACTTCTCAACACGCAATTGATCCAAAGATAAAGGGAAAGGTATTCGGTTTGAAACAAAGAAAAAGAAACTCACTTTGGCAGAACTTAGAGCAATTGAAGTTGCTAGGAATGAAGCTGCTGCTAGAAAAGTTCAAGAAGAGTTAAATGCTAAAGATAGAAAAAACAGGAAGCTCGAAGCTCTGAATAGAAGCGGCTCAAAAGGTGCAAGATGAATTAGATCTTTGAAACTCTTGAACCTTCTGATCCCTACACAATTAGATTTATGCCAAGAAGACCTAATTTAGCTAAGGACAGAAATGCTATGATGGCTTATCTGAAAAGTTAAGGGTATAAAGGATTACTGAAGTTTAATTATCTTGAGATGAAAAGATTATATGATGCTGCTAGGGAGGATGATAAGAAGAATGTTGCTTTGGCATTAAAGACTTTAGAGAAGAAGCTCATTAATTTGGCAGAAAAGGAAGAAAGAGCTTAAAGAAAAATAAAAAGCGAAGTTCTGAGATGTTGATTTTCAAAGAAAAGGTTGAATTAAGATCGAGACTAGTGATGAATTGAAGAATTATCCGAGAGTGGTAGATTTTGATTATTCAAAAGAAGATGATGACATGAAGATGAACAGATCAAAGATCGGTGTTTTTAAAGTTGTGAAATCCAAGAATGGAGATTACATGATTTTTCATAAAGAAGATGAAAGCTTCAAAGTTTTCAAAAAGGCTATGGGATTTACTGCATATTATAGATAGAGTAGACCTGTTCTACTTATATCATGTTGTGAAGGCTTACTTTGAAAATAATCCATTGGAAGGGATTGGTTTGGTTTTACATGGTGATCTGATAACTCTATGGGAAGGCTGAAGAAGAGAGCACGATGATATCTGGAAGAATCAAGAAAGCTGGGAAATAGTTTCTTTGGAGATTCTTTGAAGAATCTGGAGTTCATGTTTTGGAGCGGGAAAATGGAACAATGATACACATGTTTGCTGAAAGAAGATACCCTCTCACAGTTGAGCTCATGAGAAGAATGCTAGAGCATGGATTGGAAGTAGAAGAGGATAATGAAAGTGCTTGCATGGTTATCAACTTGTTTATAAACTGGACTACCATTGCGAGAATGATCAATAATCGGTATGAATTTTATTTGAATAAATACTTTTTGATATATCATTACTTTTATTCAAAATGCTGCGATCGAGCAGATACTTTCATCAAAGTCTTGTTCTTTGAACTAAACCGTTAAATAAATTTTAGAAGAAACCTTTTTGCTAAATAATAAATATTTTGAATTAAAGGTTGAATAAATGGTTTTTGTGATGATAACATCAATAGGTTATCAATCCACCATGGTTACAAAAGGATTGACTAATCCATGAGCAAACGACTCTGGTAAAGATATATCAAATCCGTTTTTTAGTTGACAACTTGCTAATAAGTTGGATGGTATTCAACTCACCATATCGGTAATGTGAAGAGTTGGCTAGCCCACAAGAAAATGGCTTGTGGTAAAGGCTGTGGAAAAACCATTATTGGTAATTAGTTCACCATTAGATATAAGAACTAACTAGTCCGTAGAATGGTACCTTTTGGTAGAACAAATCAAATCTGTTGATAGGTGGTGGTTTGCTAAAAATCATATGGTTATCAATGTACCATGGTCTTACACACCAAAACATTTGGCTACTCCAGAGATAATGGCTTTGGTAAAGAGATCTAAATCCATTAAGTTTTCAATGATTCACTTGGAAGTGATGAGAATAGTATGCAACTTACATTGAATTAAAATGTACAAATTGTCATATGTTCGTGTTGCTTTGAAAAGATGGAGCTTTTTGGATCTCATTTGTAAAGAGAACAATTCTAAGAGATACTTTGACAAGCATAGATGTTACAGAGATAAAAGCTTAAAGACTAAGAAACAATCCGTTTTTAAAAGATGAAGTTGTTAAAGATGGAGGATTTGGAAGATTCTAGAAGATATGCTTAAAAGAATATTTAGTTTCCTAATTGTATTGTTTCCTAATTATATTATGATTCCTCTTGTAAACCCTAGTTGTCTCTAGTATATAAAGAGACATAGGGTCATTAGTTTTAGTACGTACGTACGAGATGTAGACGTCTAAAGGTGTGTGTGCGTGGAACCTAGGCGTAGGGATTTGGGAAAACGCCTAGGGTTTAGTGGTTTAGTTAGTTAGTATTAGATCAAGTCCTTGATCTTTATTATAATTAGTTAGTTAGTTTATGATAATAAAAACCTTGTTCATAATAATATTGATTCTATGTTTGAATATTCCGCCTTTATTATTATGTGTTCCTAGATATAATATTAGACCTCGTCTAAGAGCTTTCAACGATCATCACATGTGTATCGAGCCTGGGCTCGTGATATCTAGGATCTACAAGGTTTGTCGAAGAGAAAAGAAGAAAAAAATTCGAATCTGGAATTTTCGTATCTTTCTGCAGGGCTGTTTTCAAACAGTCATAACTTTTTAATGAACCGTTGGATTGGGCTAAAATTCGAACTGGAACTTCTTGGTATATCTATCTTTAATCTCACCGAAGGGATTGTCAATCGGAGCACTCAATAAAAAGTTATTCAGTGTCGAAGTCTGCTGCAGAAAATTCGTAAGGTTACAATAGCACTGTTTTGAAACGATCATAACTTTTTCGTTAACCGTTGGATCATAACTTTTTCGTTTTGATTAGATAAAATCTTTATTGTGCTTACTTAGCCTAGATGTTATGGGAGAACGTCTAGGGTTTTAGATTAGTGTGTCCTAGGCGTATGTTCATGTAAACGCCTAGGTTATTAGTTTAGTTAGTAAAAAAAAAACATGTGATGATCGTTGTAAGCTCTTAGACGAGGTCTAATATTATATCTAGGAACACATAATAATAAAGGCGGAATATTCAAACATAGAATCAATATTATTATGAACAAGGTTTTTATTATCATAAACTAACTAACTAATTATAATAAAGATCAAGGACTTGATCTAATACTAACTAACTAAACCACTAAACCCTAGGCGTTTTCCCAAATCCCTACGCCTAGGTTCCCACACACACACAACTTTAGACGTCTACATCTAAAATGCGTACTACTAAAACTAATGACCCTATGTCTCTTTATATACTAGAGACAACTAGGGTTTACAAGAGGAATCATAATATAATTAGGAAACAATACAATTAGGAAACTAAATATTCTTTTAAGCATATCTTCTAGAATCTTCCAAATCCTCCATCTTTTTGTAGTTTCACTTCTTGTCACTTTTAGTCCTTCTTGTTTCATTCTTCTTGTTTTGTATCATCAAATCTATAATAGACCCAACAATCTTCCCCTATTTGATGATGATAAAACAAACACAATTCTTGTCTGAACTTCCTAGCGAGTAGCGAAGTTGAGATAATTAAATCTCACCATGAATGAAACAATTTTCCCCTTGACTTGAACATGTCACTCAAACATCTCTTCCCCTTTTTGTTATCAACAAATAGGGAACGTATGCAAATAATGATCTTGACCACCACGAACCAATATCATACTTCCAATCTAAGACTTCCAATGCTTCAAATCGCCCACCATTACGCATCATAAGAAAAATGGATCCAAAACAGTAGAAAACTCCAACTAGCAGTAATAATAATGATCAACAGTAGTAAAAATCAAACACTTCCCCTTGAGTGATGCATGTAGATAGTTAAACATTTAACAATAAGCTTCCCTTAAAAACTCATATATTAACCATCTTCTTGATTCTTCAAATCGGTAAGCTCCTTGTAATGATCACTTGTGAAGAAAACCAAATATAACAAACTTGATGAAGAAGTAGAATTTTCCAAACTTGTGTCTTAAATCTTGTACTATCCACGGAACTCCATACTTATACGAATCACCAAAATATAAGTAGACCCAATCCCTGACAAAAATCCTCAACTAGTATGAGACACTAAGCACTACAATGTAACTCCTTTAAGTGATAGTTTACTAGGTCTTCATCCATCCACCCTCTTGACCTATGAAAACTAGATTTTGCAAGTCTTATATAATAAGAACACAAACCAAGTAATTCCACTTCACCTTTAAATAAGTGATAAATAATCCTCTTCGTAATCAATTCTTCAATAAAAATCAAAAACGAGCCTTTTTAAATCCTTTAAGAACATTAACTTCTTCCTGTGTGTGTGAACAATAACGTGTGTGTGTCGTCAAAAACTCCATAACAATAATCATGCTCGACTTCCCCTTAAATCGAAAAGCATGAAAAGCAGTACTTTTAAATTTAGATTAGCGATGCGTTCAATAATAACATGATGCTTTGAGAAGGAGCAGTACTTTCATCGAATCAGCAATACTTTGTATATTCGAGCATAGCTTTAATTTAGCGAGCGATGCGTTTAACACAAGCGATACTTCGAGTTGAATCTGCGATTTAAAAAATTCCAACAAGTACTTTCGTATAAACGCAGTACTTTCATTAACAAGAGTAGCAGTACCTTCGAGCAAGCGATTGCTTTGCGCATTAATAGTATGCTTTAACAAACATGCAACTTGAAATAAAATCTGCATTACTTTGAAAATACACAGCAGTACTTTCAGCAGTACTTTCACATAAAAGCTCAGATGGAAGATCCCTTCGGTGGAAAGTTAGATTGATATATAGAGAACATCCACCCAAAATTTCGTTACGATCCAACGGTTAACGAAAAAGTTATGATCGTTTCAAAACAGTGCTATTGTAACCTTACGAATTTTCTGCAGCAGACTTCGACACTGAATAACTTTTTATTGAGAGCTCCGATTGACAATCCCTTCAGTGAGATTAAAGATAGATATACCAAGAAGTTCCAGTTCGAATTTTAGCCCAATCCAACGGTTCATTAAAAAGTTATGGCTGTTTGAAAACAGCCCTGCAGAAAGATACGAAAATTCCAGATTCGAATTTTTTTTCTTCTTTTCACGTTCCAACGATGTATGATGGCCATTTTCCACGACATGATCGGGGAAACAATGGAGGTGTTTATGGATGACTTCTCGGTCATTGGGGACTCGTTTCAAACATGTCTCTCCCATTTAGAAAAAATGCTTAAATGGTGTGAAGACACCAATCTTTGTCTAAATTGGGAGAAGAGCCACTTTATGGTCAAAGAAGGCATAGTCCTTGGCCATAAGATTTCCAAAAACGGGATTGAGGTTGATAGAGCAAAAGTCGATGTTATTGCTAAATTACCTCATCCTACTACCGTCAAAGGTATTAGGAGTTTTTTAGGTCATGCCGGTTTTATCGCAGATTCATACAAGATTTTTCTAAAATGTGGCTATGACTCATCTTCTTGAAAAGATGCTCCTTTTATCTTCTCACCCGAGTGCATCAAAGCTTTTGAAAAATTAAAGAAAAAGCTGAAGCACCCCATTCTCGTTGCTCCCGAATGGGACTTGCCTTTTGAGCTCATGTGCGATGCAAGTGATTTTGCTATCGGTGCGATCTTAGGGCGCGTAGATCCAAGCATTTTCAGCCTATCCACTACGCAAGTAAGACTATGACTGAAGCTCAAACCCATTACACCACTACAGAAAAAGAGCTATTAGCTGTAGTGTATGCATTTGAGAAGTTTCGTCCATACTTAATCTTGACCAAATGCGTGGTGTATACGGATCACTCGGCTCTCAAATATCTCTTTGCAAAACAAGATGCAAAGTCGAGATTGCTCCGTTGGGTTCTCCTCTGAATTTGATATCATTATACGTGATAAAAAGGAGGAGAACAGGTGGCGATCATCTGTCCCGATTAGAAAACCCTCACCAAGATGTTTTCGAGAAAAAGGAAATAAATGAAACATTTCCTCTCGAGACACTCAATGCAGTTTCTTTTCGTGGAAATTCTACCACCCCATGGTTTCTTGACCGCCAAATTACCATGCGGGTAACTTCATAGTGAAAGGGATGTCGACCCCGGAAGAACAAATTCTTCAAGGATGTTAAACATTACTTTTGGGGACGACCCTACTTATTCAAAATCGTGCGGATCAAGTCATCCGGCGTGACGTGTTTATGGACGGAAGCTATTGACATTCTCACAGCTTGCCATGCTGGACCCACCGGGGTCCATCATAGTCCAAACTACACTTGCCAAGAAGTGTTTGATTCGGGTTTTATTGGCCTACTATTTATAAGGATGCCCACGAATTTGTCAAAGCCTGTGACGCTTGTCAACGTCACGGAAATATCTCACAGAGAAATGAAATGCCGCAAAACGCCATTCAAGTGTGTGAGATATTTGACATCTGGGGCATTGACTTTATGGGGCCATTTCCATCATCTCGAGGAAACAAATACATACTTGTGGCTATTGACTATTTGTCAAAATGGGTTGAAGCGAAAGCTTTACCTACTAATGATGCCCGAGTTGTTGTGAAATTCTTAAAATCTCTTTTTGCTAGGTTTGGAACTCCACGAGCTATAATCGGTGATCGTGGTACATTTCTGCAATGACCAATTTGATAGAGTCATGCAAAAGTATGGTGTAACCACCTCTCTCTACTGCATACCACCCCAAACAAGTGGGCAAGTGGAAGTTTCCAACCGTGGTATAAAGAAATTCTTGAAAGGACGATGGCGAAAACCGTGCATCACGGTCGGATAAAGCTGGATGGCCAGCTCTGGCCTTCGTACAGCTTATAAAACACCAATCGGGTGTACTCCATACAAACTAGTGTACGGAAAGGCATGTCATCTGCCGATTGAGCTTGAGCACAAAGCATATTGGGCCTTGAAACATGCAAACTTCGATATTCAGACGGCTGGTGATCACAGAAAAGTTCAAATGAATGAATTAAATGAACTCGTGATCAAGCATACGAGAACTCTTTGATCTACAAACAAAAGACAAAGAAGATTCATGACTCCAAAATCAAGAACCGCGTTTTCAACGTTGGTGATCGAGTCCTTCTTTTCAATTCTAGATTGAAGATATTCTCGGGAAAGCTCAAGTCCCGTTGGTCTGGTCCATTTACTATTGCTAAGGTTTATCCTTATAGAACCATTGAGTTATCTCAACCCGATGGTCCAAATTTTAAAGTGAATGGTCATCGATTAAAGCACTATTTTGGAGAGGACATTCCACCCGTGGTTGTCCCGGATCTACAAACTTTCCCCATGAACCAATGAATGCGGGGATCGAGTCAAGCTAGTGACTCGGTAATCAAAAACAGTAGCACACCATATGGGTTTTCACCCATATTTCTGACTTCTTTCTACTTTCTATCACCCTAGTGTGGGGGAGTTGCCCCCCGCTGTTGTATATAAGTACTCTCTAAAAAAAAAAAAGTGTATATATCAAAAACAAAATAATGGCCGTAGTATTTCCCTTTTATGTTCTATGTTTCGGCATAACAGCCGGTACTTTGAATATTGAGGGCAATATTCATTTCTAGTGTGGGGGAATTCTCACGAATTTTATCATGTAATTATACCACCCAATTCCCCCATTTTTGGCAAATTTTTGGAGTAAGTGTTTTCACTTACTCAAACAAATGGTAATCAGTCCGCCATGTCTGCACACACATAAGGATTGGCTAATCCAAGAGCAAACGGCTCTTGGTAAAGATTTATCAAATCCGTTGATGGCTTGCAATTTGCCCAAAATTGTATGGTGTTCATCTCACCATATCTTTAATTAGTGAAAAGTTGGCTAGCCCGCGAGTTTATGGCTTGTGGTAAAGGCAGTTGGAAAACCATAATTGGTAATCGGCTCACCAAAGATAATATTGATAATTTATCTAAGAGTTGGCTAGTCCAGAAGCAAGCGGCTTCTGGTAAAGACAAATCAAAGCCGCTTGAAAGCTGGTGATTTGCTCAAAATCATTTGGTTATCATTGTACCAAGGTTCTTACTTGAACTAAAACAATTGGCTACTCCAGAAGTAATGGCTTTTGGTAAAGAGATTAAATCCATTAAGTTTTCTCAAAAGATTGCTAGGGACTAACAATATCTTAGTGTAGGGGATTGATGAGTGTCTAAATACTCATCATTTTTGTACCATTTAAACTGCAAAAACATCTGAAAACACTCAGAAATGCATCAAAATGATAAAAATATCACAAATAAGTGTTTTATGTGTTTTAAATGCAAAAATACCAAAATTAGATGAAAAACGTATCAAGTTTGCATAATTGGCAGTTTTAGTCCCCCAAGTTTCAAAAGTTGTCAAATTTAGTCCCTGGTAAATCAAAATAATGAAAAATGTTATTTAAGGTCCATAGGATTCAAAAGTTGTCAAAATTAACCCTTCAAAGTTCAAAAATTACAAAATGACAACTTTAGTCCCTAAACTTTGATAAATTGTCATAAATAGCCCTTGGACGTTTAAAATTGGAAAATTAACATTTATGGTCCTTTGGTAAAAGAAAATTGGCAAGTTTGGTCCTTGTGTTAACTTTGGAAAAGTTGCAATTTCAGTCCCTTCATTTTCAGAAATTACATGAATGGTCCTTATGATATTAATACCAAATCCAAACCAAACCGGACCCTTTTGATATTAAACCCAAAACACAACCCACCCAGCTGGCCCAGTCCCAAGCCCAATACAAACCCACGTTTTTAAAAATATACCGCCATCACTGTGCTCCTTTCTCTCTCACGTCTGCAACTCAAAACCACCATGGTTTCCACCTTTCCACCTCACCACCACCTTTCCACCTTATCACCCCACCTGTTTACCTAATCCCTAACACCTCCACAAACACCAAAAATCATTAATAACAAAAACCTGCTCAAAAAAATTTTTTGGCGCCAAAATTGACAAATGGCGGTTTGATGATTTGGAAGGATCCAATGGTGAGAAGAGGTGGGAAAGTCTCGAAGATGTCGACAAAGACCCTAAAAAGATCAATATAAAGATGAAAGAAGCACTATGGAGATATCAACTAGTATAATTTAATTTTACTTATGTCGTTTTTAATATTTTAAGTTTTCCAGTGCAATTTAAAGCTTTCAAGTGCCTTGTAATCATATTTGGTGTAATAAAAACTTATTTTCAGTTTCAATTTCAGTTCTTATATACGAATTCAGTTTATGCCTATTTCCTTGTCTAAATTCTCAAAATACTCAAATGTTGTTATTAGTAGTTGCTAAGGATTATAAAGCTCATATAAGCTCCTTATAAAGCTCCTATAAGCTTTTAGAAATCTTAAAATCCAGTTTAGAGTTGAAATTCAAAAATACAAGAAAAATACTAAAAAATAGTTAGAAAATAAAAAATCAGTGGAGAAGATGCCAGAGGTTGAAGCAGGGTAATTCTTGGACTATCCTTGGGTTAGAGGCTTAGTGGTAAGCCTATAGGAGTGGTTCTCAGTTCTCAGTTCTCAGTTCTCAGTTGTGAGCATAAACATAATTTGTAAGCCATTTCTTTAAAATTTGCATTTCCTAGTATTAGTATTTAACCCTTGTTAATTTTAGCTTAATCCTGTCTAAATATAGTTAATATCAGTTAATCAATAGGTTATTTGGCTTAAAAGTTTGTTTTAGTACATTAAGTTTCAAAACTGCCTTAAAAAGGGTTGTTTGGATTTGTTGATAGATAAGTATTCTAGCTCATGCTTGATGTTGTTTGTTGTTGTTTCATGTTACATTAGCTCTAAATAGCTCAGTAAAAGCATAAAATTCAGTCCTTGTTTTATAAAAAGTCAAAATTAGTTTTAATATTACCTTAGTTATTCATTGTTAAGAATTTGGAATACAAATTACATCAAAGTTGCTTATAACTTAGTACTCTAGCTTAAATCCATCTTATTATAGCTTAATACAACTTATTCAGTCAAATAGAAGTAATCAAAGTTCATTTAAGTCAACTTCTTAGTATAATTTCAAAAGTCAAAATCTCACTTGAGGCAGTTTTGAATAAACTAGAGAATTTTATATAGGATTTAATATTGAATTTCAAGATTTGAGCTTTTGGAATATTAAAATATAACTGCTCATTTTTATCTTAGTATTTTTTATAATTTCTATATAGCTTTTTAAACTGCTTATTTTTTAGCTTACTTTAGATCCTTATCTGAAAATGTGTCCTGTGCACAGTTGAGCAAGCTTTTTCATAAGCTTGTCAAAAGCTCATTAGTGAGTCTCAGCTTGTGTGCCTTAGCTTTTTGTGAAGCTTATCTACCCATCTCAAAGTCCAAGTGCTTATTTTCAACTTTGCAGCTTATTTGTTAGGGCTGCAAGTGACTTTTAAGTTGTCCCATTTTGTGTGAACACTGAACACTCAGTGGTTTATCAGCTTTTTCTCAAGCTTATAGCAAGCTTATTAGTGGGCCCCATTGTGAGAACCTTGGCTTTTTGGAAACCCAAATAAGCCAGCTTCTTATATCAAAGCTTATTTTGAGCTTTGGAGCTTTTGCCCTTAGCTTAATTTGGCCTTAAAGATCTGTGCATGCCTGTTTGGTTTTCTAGTTTAGGATAAGTGCTTATTTGATTATTATAGCTTATAAGTGTGTATTTTTGTGCTTATTAGCTTAATATAAGTAGCTTTAGCTTATTTACATCTTATTTCACCTTTGTTTCAATCTGTGAAGCTTGTTTGAGCTTAAAAACATCAAAATAAGCAATAAGCTCAACTGTTAAGCTTCTTAAGCTTCTAAACAGCTTATTTTTAAGTTGTAAAATTTTTGTCTTTATTAAAGTTACTTAATATCAGTAGTTAAATAGTTTTGAAAAAGAAAAATCATAAAAACATCATTTTAAAATAGTGATAGCGTTTATTTAATAGAAATTAGCTTTTTAATTTTTCTTTTCAGCTTATTATTAAGCATTTTCAGTTTTTATAATTTTCTTAGTTTTCTGTCATCATAGGATAATTTTATAAAAAATTTCATAATTTTCTAAAAAATTTCATAATTTTCTTAGCTTGTTTAGTATTTATTAGAATTTAAAATAGTTAAAAAGTATTAAATAATTAATAAAAAAATAAATAAAAACCATAAAAAATATCTTTTCAGTTTTAAAATTAGTTTTCTAATATTTTAGATTTTTCTAAGTCAAAATTTCATTTTTCCTGGTTAATTTTATATTTTCTTGTATTTAAGTGTATTTTAAATAATTAATAAATAGTTTTTAATTAATAATAATTAAATAAATAGTTATAAAAATAATTTTAATTTTATAATAATTTTATTTTATTATTAGGGTTGTAAAAATATCATTTTCATATTTGTAGGTCTTTTATTTCTTAAAACTCACGTTTTATTTTGTACGTTTACGTAATTTAATAAACGTACGTGTTTTCATTTGTTTAAATCTGATTGTTGTGCTTTATAATTCTGTAACCAAATTCAATTCCAATCAATCAGTAGTGTAATTATCCAATCAAAATCCTTACAGATCATTATCCTTAGTGATCATTCGACATCTGAACGTTTTGAAGCACCATTAATCCTCCGTGGGACTTAACGACCCGGGAATCCACTATATTCCAAAGGAAATTGCATTGGTTTTAGACTGTTTTAATTTTATTACGGTTGACCATTCACAAGTGGTTGACTTGTGTGATAAACTTGACGTTTTGCCACCGATCAAATTTTTTTAGCCGCCGGGGAGCTTTAGTGTGTTTTAAGCATTCTCAGACCCGTACTTGCACATATACCACCTTTTGTAAACAGTTTTTGTAAAGTTATCAAAAAAGTTCATTAACACTTTTCCTAAAGTGTTAACAACACCAAAAATATAAAACAACAAAACAATCGTAACGTTTTCTATCTTGTATTTTCTTTAAGGTGATTCTTAAAGAGGTACTATTTGGTTAAACGAGACGATACCAAAAATATTGTCCAAAAGTATTTTAACCCTTAGCACAAATCCATACCTACGTCTTTTCTGTGGTACCTTAATACATAAAAATCAACCACGCATGAAATCAAGGCGTACACGCTGCCTGGGGGTGTGAACATTAATAAGTTCCCAATCTTAAGGATCAAAACTTGCCTTTGTGTCCTTGTGATTTGGTGTACCTTTTTCAAAGAAGCCATTTCATTTGTGATTATTGGTTTAAGTTCACTTGTCGTTTTGCCTCGCATTTGTTTTGAAAACTGATTTTAATACTTAGTGCATGCGCGCTCGTTCTTCCACTCCACAAGTCCACTTTCGAGCTTGCAAATATTCCGCGTAGACGTAGAGGACGTTCGCTCCTTCACCGTGGTGAGGAACGTCTAGTACCACCACCCCTGTAATGGCGTAAGACAAACCGATGAATGAGCTTCTCCAAGCACCCATCGAAGGTTACGGAGATGCCATTATTGTCCCACCATGCGTGGCGATACCTTCGGCTCAAAACCGGTTGCTTAATCTTGTAACCCAAAGCCAATTTTATGGTTTTGAGCAGGATGATCCTCATGCACACATTCGATGGTTTAACAAGATTGCATCTACCATCAAATACAAGAATGTCCCACATGAAGCAATTAAGCTTCTTCTGTTCCCATTCTCTCTAGAGGGACAAGCCGGAATTGGCTTGAGAAACAACCCCCTCGTTCCATTGAGACATGGGAGGATTTAGTCACTAAGTTTGTTAACTAATTCTATCCTCCATCCCGAACTACAAGTCTTAAGAATGAGATAATGAAATTCTCTCAAAGATTTGATGAATCATTCTGGGAGGCATGGGATCGTTACAAAGAGTTGCTCCGGAAGTGTCCACATCATGGTTTTACCGAGTTAATGCAAATGGATACTTTCTACAATGGTCCGAGACAAGGCGACCAAGACTCTTTAAATGCCTCCGGGAAGGTAATTTCTGAGCAAGACCACAAAAGAAGCCTTACAAATCATAGAAAACAAGTCCGAGTCCGTCCTTTCCGAACAAAGACATATCAGTCTCAGTCTAATTCAGGACCTTCTACTTCATCTCATGTGAGTACATCTAGCACCGATGCTAAGATTGACAAACTCACAGATATTGTTCAGGCTTTGGTTCTTGCTAACCAAAAGAAAGTCACTTTCACACAGACACCATCACATGGTGAAGTAAAGAAAGTCGAGGTCTGTGTTACTTGTGGTGGCCCTCTTGCATACTACAACTGGTATGCACCACCGATGGTAGTCCGTTTGAAGCCAATGCTATAGCCGGTACTTCACATCCGGGAGGTAATCAATACCGTCCTCAAAATGAACCAAACTACCGTGCTAATACTTATCAGGGACCACCGGTTTTAACCAGAATCCTAACATACAAAACCGGAATCAAAACCAACCTAGAATGAACCAAGGTTATCAAAACCAAGGTAATTTCTATTCCGGACCAAATCAAGGTTTCCAACATCAAGGAAATCTTAATCAAAACAATTTCAATCGAGGGAATCAATTTCATGGGAATATGAATCCTAATCAAGGAAATTTTCAAAATGAAGGCCCTAATCCAACAATAGAGGCCGAATTTTCCTAATCAAACTCAAGCCATTGTTCCAACCAGGACCATCATCGATGAGTTATTGAAACAATTCATGAAATCCCAAGATGAAATGAACAGTTGTTGGTTAGCCGATTTCGACATTAAGAAGTCTTTAAATGATCAACCCTCGGGCTCGGGAAAACTTCCGAGCAACACGATCGCTAACCCGAGGGGCGTCTGAAGCGTCACAACCGAAGTGGTGTTTCATACAATGGACCCGCTATTCCTACTACCTCTTCTTCTTCTCTCCCGAAGGTAGTGGAAAGTGAAACTGAGGCTACAAAGGACAAGGAACTTCCTACTAATAACGGAGGTACCAACGATGTCCATCCTCAAGTTGTCCCGAAACCCAAATCCAATCCAGGAGTTGTTTTTGAACCGCCAGTAGCTCCCGTTGAAAACCCCAAATCCAAATCTTCTATTCCTTACCAAATACCATTCCAATCAATCAGTAGTGTAATTATCCAATCAAAATCCTTACTAATCATTATCCTTAGTGATCATTCGACATCTGAACGTTTTGAAGCACCATTAATCCTCCGTGGGACTTAACGATCCGGGAATCCACTATATTCCAAGAGAAATTGCATTGGTTTTAGACTGTTTTAATTTTATTACGGTTGACCATTCACAAGTGGTTGACTTGTGTGATAAACTTGACGGTTTGCCACCGATCACACACACACACAAAAAATCCCTAATCCTAGGCTCAACAAGTGTACATGATTTATGCATTGTGCTTGAGCATGGCTCCAAGAAGGCTCAACTTTAATTCAAATTTATATGAAGTTAGTTTTCATAACCAAACTAATTTAAAATGTATATAAACGTTATGTTCTACAGGTGAACATTTATAATTGTATATGTACTTTATTAACTAACACATTAACTTTTACTTTACTCAACATACGTTATCTCATAAGAAAAAATATGAATATACACGCTATCACATTGTCCGGTGGTTAATGGTTATACATATGTTGAAGAAACTTAAGGTACTCTTTTATCCAACGGTTAATCCCATTTAAATGCGCAACAACTTTGGTTGGTGCAAAAAATTGATGGTAATACATCTAGCGACTTACCCACCAAACATGACCGGATAAGGAACCCTTACACCACTTCACTTTTCACATCATATCAGCTTTCTTTCTCTTTCATCACTATCTCATTTTTTACTCACACCATCTCACACCACTTTACCTATCAATACATTTTATTTATTTATTAAAATAACACACTAAATATCTCACACAAACATTCACAAACAAAAAAACAAATAATAAAAACACTAGAAAGACTCACATTTACACGGAACCCAAAAGGTGAGACCTTCACCTTTCGCTGACCTCGCCATCTTCTCACACCCAACGCTCAATGAGTTTTGCCGCGTGACCCATGGCTTGCCAACTGCATGTACAACGTTGGGAGCAACCTAATAATACCCTTATATTATCATCTCAAATTATTTACTCTAGTTTATTATAAAATTTTAAGTGAGTTATTTTTTTTACAAAATCTATTTTTGTTTCTAACTGACTTCTCATGATGTAGATCTAGTCATGTTCGCGGTGATTTAAGTTGGAATTATTTGTTTGGTGATCCATTTAGTAGATGTTTTTTCACACGGATCCATCATCAATGGAAGGCCAAGATTAAATCTTCAAACACACACAAAAATCATCAAACAAACACAAATATCCATTGGGTAAAAGACTCTCTTTTACCTTTATATATCACACCAAACATGCACTTTTTCTAACTTGCAAGGTTGAGATCTAACCTAAAACACTCGGCAGCTTATGTACCATACAACCCATAATTTGCCATAAGTTATTTTCAGATGTTGCTCTTTTTGTCTTGACAACGGTGTGGTCCGTGGACTAGACTACGTTCACAATGAGGTTAGACACTCGTTTTGATTGTGAATACTCATATTATTTGATGTTTATATGATAAAACAAAGTAAGTCTTTTCAACATTGAAATGTCTTTCTTTTGTGTATTTGGCATAAACTACTAGTTAAAAGATTTTCTTGTAGTGATTAGGTTTCTGTCGATACATAATTGAATGGCATTTGGTGTTTCACAAAATAGGCTTAACTGTTGCTTGATGTTATGATACATATTGTGATTTGTAGTAGGCTCGTAGAATTTTATATTCGTAGAAACAGACTTACGGGTGATTGTTTTTGTTGAATTATGTTCACGATAATCTCAGTTATGTATGTTGTAGTTATCTCAAGCCTTTCAGCGTAAACACACATGTTTTGTCTCCAGCTTCTAATAAATATATGTGTTTGGTTGATCGAATTGTGTCCCAAGTTATTAAGTTATATAGGTAACCAACGTATCGATGTCTTGGGTGGAATTAAAATAATTTTTTCTTTCAAATTAGCACTTTCTCGGTTGAACCCGCTGCATTTTCTTCATTTTTTAGTGGGGAAATTAAGTTTATCTTTAAAATCTCTTGTTTCTCGTCCAAAAAAGAAACTAGTACGTATCTCACTAAGTAAAATTATGTTTCGATTTACTTTCGGTTATTTACGAGCTCAATGACCAAGTATAAAATTCAATCAAACATAACTATAAAAATACCCAACTCTTATCACTTCATAACAGTTCTATAGTTAAAGTTAGAAGTATGATCGAATATTGAATGATGTTATTAAAGTTTTGAACCACCACAATTCTTTATATGTATAAAGTACAAGCATGCATGAATGATCATATCACTTGTCAAATTCACAACATATTATTAGACAAAAACACGTTTTGTTTATGAATGCACACTCTCATTTAGCTTTTGCATTTTTTACTTACCATAATTTCATTATTTACTTCATACATACTTACTCTAATTTCCTTCATCTACCACCAACAATAAATTATATATATATACTATTTATGGTTGGAGGGTGTATAAAAATATAATGTATAAATGAGTGTGTGTCAACATTTGATTGGTCCAATACAAGTTGTAGTACACAATACAAAGTTGTGGCATGCTATCATTGGTTGAAGTGTGTTTGCATTTTTACTGTTCACCGTATACTACATGGTATGTCAGCCATGTATACTCATACCACACACAACCGCCTCTCTATCTCTAGAAATTTCTCTCCTCTTTACCTTGAACCTTCTTCCATCAAAAATTTTCCTCTCCAAGATATTGTCAGCTCATCAGGTACACTAACAAATACCGATATCCACAACTAACACAAACCCTAAAGAGATCTAAAGACAGCCATGAGTCATATCTTCCTGTGATGAAGGTTCGACACATACCTTCATCAAAGGCGTTGGAAAAAAAACAATAACTTTTATAGACGTAAATCTGCTGCTTTGATGTAAGTCATTCTGATTTTTTTTATTCCTAAGGTTTTAATGAATTGGTGTTTAATTGTTTGATGAGTAAAAATGAATTGGGTCCTAATTATTTGACATTAAATATACTAATGTTATTATTAACTCTATGGAATTGATTTTTGCATATTGTATTTGAGGTAGGTCAATCAGAGTAGAAGTATTTTTTTTTTATTAATTTTCAGTATCCTTATGTGTGTTTCGATTGGGTTTGGAATTGTACTATGGCTCCTGTTGCAGCATGATTTATTGCTGTTTCTTTTATGAAGTTACAGTTGCGGGACCATAAGGGAGTGAAGGGATCAGCTACGGAGAAGGAGATTGTAGGCTGGGGTTGTGTTGCCTATCAAACATAATGTTTAGGCACATTTGATGGCACTTTCGGCCATCCGATTCCTGGAGAACGCACCAGAGAACTTACTCAGTTAATGGTCCCTCCGTGGAGTTACACTACAGAGAGAAAACAAATCTTCTCTGGACGTTACTCCACACCACCTCTGAACGTCAAATGTGCCTATATCTTGGCGTGGCATCACCACGACAATGGTGTTTGCAGCCATGATATGGTACTCTAAGCCATGACGGGCGTTTATTCAATAGTTTGTGCGTGCTTTGGATGTGCATACATGTAAATGCATACTGCATAATATCTTGAGGGTACGCTGATTTTGAACGGCTCGGGTTAAAAGTCACACTGCACGTATCTTGGCATGGCAGGCTGTTAGGCTTGCAGCCATGACGGGCGCACCCACCTGTTCTTAATTGCTACCCTATCTGAAGCACTACAGAGAGAAAATAGATCTTCTCTTGACGTTACTCCACACCACCTCTGTCTGTGAAATGTGCCTATATCTTGGCGTGGCACCACCATCACAGTGGTGTTTGCAGCCATGATATGGTACTGTGAGCCATGACGGGCGTTTATTGTCGTATCCCTGTTAAATGAGTTCATGGTTGAAAGGTTACCGGATATTGGATCAAATCGGGCCCATGTATTGGTGGGATAGACTTTCCTAAGGCAACGTATAATGCTTACACCCATGGAAAATGTATCCTTTTTCTTTAACTAAATATAGTTACCAAGGCGATGATGATAATTACATTTGACTTACTTTCGTATCTTGGCGTGGCAACCGCACTTGAGCTGTGGATGCAGCCATGGCGAGAAGTTTGGTGAATTTGTGTATCTGAGCCTATTTATTGCTTCAAAAACCTTATGTAACCACCTTGGCTGTTGTGCCTTTTGTTAAAATCCAAACGGGTCAGGTTGAAATAATCACCAAACACTTTTTGTAAGTATCATAACTTTTATCAAATTTATGTTAAAGGTACTGACGTCATATGCATTTAAAACTTCCATGTTTTCGTTTGTACTCTCACGGTTTGATATAGTGAATTTTGTTATTGTTTCAGCGGATGTGACAGTTTCGTTCAAATTGGAGGATTTGAAAGAGGCTGGGGTGATGTTACTGATTTGCAGCCCGAGCGAACAGGGACTCAAAGGTAATGATGTTATACGAAGCTTAATAAGGTAATGTTAGTGATGCACATCAAAATAGGTATTGTTAGATCTGAATAAGCTATGATGATGATTTTATACCACTGATGTCACGCATTGTAAATTCCTCTGTTATATTTTGATATCAGGTATTCTTAGATGTCATCGAAACTATAGATAGATAATTTGATCAGAAGTTGTTGGAGCATTAAAGATGAAGACATGCTTGAGGTTACAACTGCTCTCACCCATTGATAAACAGTCATTAAACAATCACAAACATCCTTAAAAAAATTATTTCAAAAGGGAATAGCAGATGAGCAGTTTTCATAAGCAATACTAAACACCCCGTTAGCCATTAGTAAGGAGAAACAAGTAGTTTAGAGAAATGCATCTCGGTATAGATTTGCAAATATAAGTTAATAGTCTAATATCGATCTGCCTATGCAGAAAAACACTTATAAATAACGGAGAGAATCGCAAAAGAAAATCAAAAGTGAAGAAAATCAAAAGTGGACGAGAAAGGAAGATGAAGCGCTGTATTGAATGTGATAAGGTTATGAGTTTTTAAAAAGTTCTGGTTTGCCCATGTTTAGCCATAGGGTGCGGTCCGGCTGTTGAACTTTGGGTCTGGAGTGGTACGCAAGGATGTGGACATTCCTTCCAGTCCTATGCAGCCTGAAGCAGGAATATCGATTCACATATGTACTGTGCATGATCACAATACCAGCTAAGGTAAAATTGTTTTTGGATTTTTACTTGGTTTCAAGTGTTGGCATATGTTGGCACACGCTTTTCAAATTTCGTATCTCTTATTCCTTATAATTGCAGCCATGATTGAGACAGCCATTGTCCCAGAATGTATTTGACAATCCATTCCTGAACCGGTCTGTGTATGGTGCCAAGAAAAGTTTGTTCACCTAGATGTTCGGAGGTCGTTTTCATTGTCACGTCTATTGTAAATGTTTACGTACATTTCGGTCACTGTTTATTAACATCTTTATGTTCCTATTATTGTAGATGGACATGATTGGAGTCAATAACAATGATACACAACGATGTGGTCACTCCCTCCGATAATTCGCAGCTGCAAGAAGGAGTATCGGTTTACACACGCACTGAGCATGTTCACGGTACCATCTCAAGCAGTCAAACATGTGCACCACGTGCACAGCTCATCACTTTTTTAGATTAAGGTTACCTCATGAGTCATGAGCCAGTTGAATAAGCTTGACCCAAACAGGACCATAGATATCAGATGCGCATTTTCGGTACCTTCTATGATACATGTCTGCTTTCCATTTTGATACAAGTTTTTTGATACACGTGACCGTTATTAACAATGAAATTGAGCAAAAGGATAGCAACAATGATAGAAAATAGTGAGATTTACATACGAAGAGTGTCCTTGCAAAAGCTCGATACCTGAGGAGGCTTATCCCCTTTTAGAAGATTACGAGCTCCTTATAATGGTAATTACATACCCCCTTATCTCTTCATAAACATCCATGCTCGCTTTATAAAGTTTTTGTGACTTTCAGTGTTACCATTTTCGTGTTTTCTTCAGGAAGCATTGAGACCATTTTCGTTTTTCTTCAAGAAGCATTCAGACCAGCTATCACCAGCCACAATTCCAAATATGGTTTTGGCGGTAACGCAGCTACCCTAACAACCAGCTATCACCAGCCACAAAGTCTTCCAGGTTTTCATTCTAACTGCACTATACTCCTACGTACTACTATTAATAATAATCAAGCAAACCCACCAGCTATCTACCCCAATTATAAGTTTCAGGTATTGGATAATTTATTTGATAGGAATAGTTATTGGTCAATTGGGTCATGCATCAAATAAATCAGCCACCGATAGGTTTAATGACTATGAAATAAATTGTCACCGGCCACCGATATGTTTAATTATTCCTATCATTGGAAAAGTTGGCAGCTTATAATTTCATCAAGCTTTATTGAAAATTGTATAAAATAATTTATTGGAACGTGGATACTTTATTTGATTTACGACCCGTTTGACCGATAATCTATTTAGTAGAGGTTGGTTGAAAATTGTTGATCAGTACTATGTTGGATCAAATAACCCTATTCATGTGCTTGATTGTTGCGTAAAGGATTAGTTTGTCATTTGGTTGGTTCGAGTTGTTCTACATCAAATTCGTCAAATTAAATGTTATAGGAGAAGGGAACAGGTGAAAGTGTAAAACAGCTTGAAAGTAGTTAACCTTCTATAAATGCATGGAAACATTTAATTATAAATGAATACAATTACAACTTGGTTGAATCTTTTCTTTAAAAAAAATTTTGTTTATAGTATATTGGAGAAAAATGGCGAATTTATGAAAGTGTATGGTTAAGCGGATGTTGTATCAAGGGGTTCATGAGTTATAATTGTGTGCAATTATGTGTTGATTTGAGGAATTATAAGTTCAGGTTATATGTTAATTGGTTCAGGTTATATGTTTATTGGTTGTTTCAGTTACGTTAGTTGATTTTATTTCGCGCGCTATAGTTTTGTGATGGTATTCGTTGACATGTCAGGTGGTAATAATGAGGAAAGGGAGAGATGCTGGTAGCAGGAGTGTGCAAAATGTGATGACGGTTCCATGGAAGAGTAGTAGGTATGCATTCCCATGGCTGTTATTGAGATTAGTGAACATGAGTTTATGACCAATCGACCACATGAGGATCAGGTTAAAGCAGTTGCAATGCTTTATGGCATGTGTATCAGGTAATGCCGATTTATCCATTTAGACGTCAAGGTGTTAACCTTGATCATATATGTTTTTATTTATATATAGCTGAGTTGGTGAGAATCTGACTATTTAGGGGATTTAGAGGGTGTTTATATATAACTGAGTTGGTGAGAATCTGCTAATAAATAGTATTTATTAGCGAAGTACGGACACAATTGATTTTAAAGGCTAATGTGGCAACCTGTTGTGGCAGAGCAAACTTTACAGGGTCATTGTATCCTGGCATGATAAGTATGAGTATACCTGCAACAATCTAATACAACCACAAATGATTAAGATTTGTCAAAATTTGATGTTTGCTTATGGTTTTAATGGACAACAAAATTATGAAAGTACCCGAGTCAAAAAGATATACAGCTCTTTGATAGGCTCAGATAACTTAGGTTGGTCCTTAGAGGCCAAATTCTGCAATTAATGAATGTGTATTACCTGTGATCACCAATATGTATCTTTTTATAATTTTAAGGTGATGGATTAACCTGGATAATTACAGTAACAACAGCTGGTAGCTTCATTACCTGACCATTAAGAAACCCATGGTAAATTCGTGTGTGCGTCAATACAGATAGTTTGAATCAATGTTGTTATCGCACAAACTGAATATTGAAATGTAGTGATTTCTTGGCTCCAAAAGTCAATACAAATTGATATGGTTGAAGGTCAAATATATGTGACTGCCAGGATGACTTGATACAATGGAGACAAGTTGACCTTATAGAGCCTTAAAAGTTTAGTTTCAGTTTATCCTCTTCATTTTCCTGCTAAAGTTACCCAAGTATAAAAACGGTTTTTATCTCATGAAAGAGTAATATCTGTTATAAGAAAAACGGATAGAGAAGAAGTGCGGGTAACGAAACGAGCGGATAATAATCTGAGGCCAACACTTTAGCCTAAAATGTTACTACCCAAAAAAAATAAACAAACAATGCCTTGCACTATAGCTTAGCTTTGGTCAGGTTATCTCACATTTGCCATGTGTGTTTTTTCCATTCAAAGCTTTACATATCTGATAATTTGTTCTTTTATCTATGGCTGTCAGGTCACCATCTAATGGAGCTGACGTGCAGCTGAGAGATTGGGGGGACATGCTAATGATTTAAGTGTGATAGCAGTAAGTAAGACAAAACCTATGTCTCTTATCTGACAAATGTATGAGGTTAAACATTTCCAACAAAATAAGATTGCATGTGTTTAACTAGAAGTTTTTTGAAAAGAGCCATTTGGTGTTTCTAGCTGCTGGATATTGTTTTTTGTCTTGGTGATTTTAATTTGAAATTCAATTGATATTTTGTTTGTGCACTTGAACTTATAGTGTAACTCTTTGAGTTGCTACGTTCTTGAACTTCCTGTATATTGATTAACTTGGTGGTATTTGATTTTTTTAAAGAGAGTTGGCTAGATGTGGCAAGAATTGTAGATTACAGGGTCCTCTCTACAGTGAAATCAAAGATTGCGAGGAAGCAATACAGACACATGCTTAGACTTATCAGGAAACCAAGGTTAGTAATTGTATTTGACTCGCAACAATCTATGTTGTTTAGGTGTGGTAAAATGGGTGGATTAGGTAAACGGGTTAAAGTCAATAGACTTATTTTCCAAATGGGTAAATTGAGGCTAGACTAGGCGTACTTTGATAGACCGAAATGATTCCATATTTATAAGTGTGAACCGGAAGTTGTTACACAGCATTTGACATGCGTTTCGATTGAATATGTTTTAGTTATGAGCTGACTATTAAGGAATAGCTTTACTCCCTTTGTCCATTCTCAAAGGAGAAAACGTTCTTGATTTTTTTGGCAAAGGCATCACATGATGATGAGTTCAAAATGCTTTAGGATTACTGTTTGCTTTGTGCATTTTTTACTTGGGCCTATTATATATATATACTATTTATGGTTGGAGGGTGTATAAAAATATAATGTATAAATGAGTGTGTGTCAACATTTGATTGGTCCAATACAAGTTGTAGTACACAATACAAAGTTGTGGCATGCTATCATTGGTTGAAGTATAGTTCAACTTGATGAAACTCCTCAAAATAAATATGAAATTGGCTAAGTATCTAAAAGTTACGGCCATGTGTTTTTAAGTTTGTGTTTCTACCATTGGCGAAAAAAGTAATGACAAATTCTATGTGCGATTCCCACTACGTTATTGGATTTTAATTATGTTACTTATTGTTATCGTTAAATATCTGTTAAGCAAGTGTATTAATCACCATTCTTTTGACTTGCATATATTGCAGGTGATGTGGCAAAGTGAGATCCATGGGAACCAATGAGTGAAGCATGGTTAAGAATATGTTTAAACTATCCTTGACGAACATCGACACTAGCAATAATGGAACACTACGATTTATTTCAAGCACAAAATGAATCAAGACATACATAAATTAAGTTACAAACGCAAAGAACATATTCTAATTTCATGCTTAGATTAATAGTATGTGTTGTGGACACTGTATCTGGAACCAAAATACATATTGTTATTTAGTTGTGATCTTATTGCACGACGATGTTGTTAACTCCATTTCAAGCCTACATAACTTTTGTCGTATTGAATAACTATGTGGTTTTCATTAGAATGTATAAAATAGGATAGTTCCTTATTCCACAAAACATTAACATAATTCTAATAAACATAAACATAGCCGTCCCGCAGCAACGCGCGGGTTCCCCTGCTAGTTTATATCAATGCACACTCTTATTTTGTTTTTGCATTTTCTACCGCCAAAAGATTTTAAATCATTGGAGGGCCAAGATTAAATCTTCAAACAAACGCAAAAATCCTCAAGCAAACACAAATGTCCATTGGGTAAAAGACTCTCTTTTACCTTTTTATATCAGACATTGAGACACACCAAAGATACACTTTTTTCTAACTTGCAAGGTTGAGATCTAACCTAAAGCACTCAGCACCTTATGTACCATACAACCCAGAATTTGACATCCGTTATTTTCAGATGTTGCTCTTTTTCGTCTTGACAATGGTGTAGTCCGTGGGCTAGACTACATTCATAATGAGGTTAGACACTTGTTTTTATTGTGAATAGTCATATTATTTTATGTATATATGATAAAACAAAGTAAGTCTTTTCAACATTTAAGTGTCTTTCTTTTGTGTATTTGGCATAAACTACTAGCAGTTTACGTGACTCCTTGTTATTAGTTGGCTGATTCCTGGAACTTAAGAATCCAACTCAACGATCCAACCCAAGATGAAATCGATTTTGACCCTTTATCATAACTTCACACGAATCCATCATCAATGGAAGGCCAAGATTAAATCTTCAAACACACACAAAAATCCTCAAACAAACACAAATATCCATTGGGTAAAAGACTCTCTTTTACCTTTATATATCACACCAAACATACACTTTTTCTAACTTGCAAGGTTGAGATCTAACCTAAAACACTCGGCAGCTTATGTACCATACAACCCATAATTTGCCATAAGTTATTTTCAGATGTTGCTCTTTTTGTCTTGACAACGGTGTGGTCCGTGGACTAGACTACGTTCATAATGAGGTTAGACACTCGTTTTGATTGTGAATACTCATATTATTTGATGTTTATATGATAAAACAAAGTAAGTCTTTTCAATATTGAAGTGTCTTTCTTTTGTGTATTTGGCATAAACTACTAGTTAAAAGATTTTCTTGTAGTGATTAGGTTTCTGTCGATACATAATTGAATGGCATTTGGTGTTTCACAAAATACGCTTAACTGTTGCTTGATGTTATTATTGTCCCTACGGATCTTGGATCAATCATGGATGAATCATGTTTGACTATGCACAGATTGTGCAGTGACTCTTTGTTGTAACAGAGGGTGGGAATGTTTAAGATAAAACACACAATACTAATATTATTCCACACTAATAAACGTTTACACTTGGTACATATTTATAGCATGCGAATGGTTGTGTTCCAACCATCACACCGGTTAACAGGGTTGTGACCTTCGACACACCCTTTCACAATTTACGGAAATTAACTAAATAAACCTTAAGGTTACAATCTTTCTATCTAACAACATTGGTCCTTCTACTTTCAAGACTTATGTTTTCTTGATTACTTTACTTCCAACATTCACTTCCCTAATCAAGAAATCATAATCTTCGCTCTGTTCTTGTTCATCCCAATTGCAGTCCCGTTCCTTCTTTGCTTCTTTTGTATTTGATCGCCTTGTTACTTGTCTTTTCTTTCATGTTCACTTGCCTTTTATCGTTCCATGGATCATCGTCCTTGTTCTTATCTTCTTCATGTGATCCATCCTAACACCAAACCTGTCCATTACTTGTTCTTTTGTTCCATCCCTAACTGCTCCATCCCTGTGTAGACCCGTCACACACGCAAGCCTTGTGGGTCTCTATTTTCTGATCCAACCGCTTCTTCCCACTTCTTCTTTTGGCTTCTCTTCTTGCAGCGTCTTGGTAACCATTATCAAGCCTATGAACCGTTTTCTTGCCATGTCTTATTCCGCCATATCGCATAAGACATCTCTCTTCCACAGGCATTACTATCTTGCAAATAACATGACCTTCTTTATGTTCTTCATACTTTGTTTTCTAGGTTTTTCTTGTTCTTCAGTGGCGATAACTTTCTGGACTTGCAATGATCGATCCATGTTAACCACATGGTCTGATACCATTTATTGTCCCTACGGATCTTGGATCAATCATGGATGAATCATGTTTGAGTATGCATGATTGTGCAATGACTCTTTGTTGTAACAGAGGGTGGGAATGTTTAAGATAAAACACACAATACTAATATTATTCCACACCAATAAACGTTTACACTTGGTACATATTTATAGCATGCGAATGGTTGTGTTCCAACCATCACACCGGTTAAAAGGGTTGTGACCCAAGCGACGCACCCTTTCACAATTTACAGGAAATTAACTAAATAAACTAACTTAACAGTTACAATCTTTCTATCTAACAACATTGGTCCTTCTACTTTCAAGACTTATGTTTTCTTGATTATTTTACTTCCAACAGTTATGATACATATTGTGATTTGTAGTAGGCTCGTAGAATTTTATATTCGTAGAAACAGACTTACGGGTGATTGTTTTTGTTGAATTATGTTCACGATAATCTCAATTATGTATGTTGTAGTTATCTCAAGCCTTTGGTAAACACACATGTTTTGTCTCCGACTTCTAATAAATATATGTGTTTGGTTGATCGAATTGTGTCCCAAGTTATTAAGTTATATAGGTAACCAACGTATCGATGTCTTGGGTGGAATTAAAATAATTTTTTCTTTCAAATTAGCACTTTCTCGGTTGAACCCGCTGCATTTTCTTCATTTTTTAGTAGGGAAATTAAGTTTATCTTTAAAATCTCTTGTTTCTCGTCCAAAAAAGAAACTAGTACGTATCTCACTAAGTAAAATTATGTTTCGATTTACTTTCGGTTATTTACGAGCTCAATGACCAAGTATAAAATTCAATCAAACATAACTATAAAAATACCCAACTCTTATCACTTCATAACAGTTCTATAGTTAAAGTTAGAAGTATGATCGAATATTGAATGATGTTATTAAAGTTTTGAACCACCACAATTCTTTATATGTATAAAGTACAAGCATGCATGAATGATCATATCACTTGTCAAATTCACAACATATTATTAGACAAAAACACGTTTTGTTTACGAATGCACACTCTCATTTAGCTTTTGCGTTTTTTACTTACCATAATTTCATTATTTACTTCATACCTACTTACTCTAATTTCCTTCATCTACCACCACCAATAAATTTATATCAATGCACACTCTTATTTTGTTTTTGCATTTTCTACCGCCAAAAGATTTTAAATCATTTCACCACTTATTAAAGGCCCCAAACATCTTTCATCCGCATACGCACCTCCTTGCATTTTTCATCAATGTTGCATCCTTATGATGCAACTTAATTGAGTTCGAAAGAGAGCCGAAGCAAAGACCTCTACCACTGAATAGGATTTAACTTAGCTTAGAAATAAATTTTAGTCCTTACATTTTTTTTGTTTTTGTTTTAGTACTACACTGATAATATTTCACCTCTAAATTTATTGTGTTTAGTGAGCTTATTAAAATGACTATTAATGTGAAGTTGCATGTGAAGCTAAAATTCAAGCTTCAAGCCTTTAATATTTTTCTTAGCATGTTTATATATTGGATAAAAAAGATGTTGATTATTATATCACCTATTAATCTATGTCAATCCTTCTAAGAGTATGCGGTACGGGGATGGGACGGCTCAAGCCGTCTGGTAAATACCACGGTATGGCCCAACACCATACCACAATTCGTGTTTTCGTGTTTGGTGCCATCGAGACCAACCCAAATGTTCCATTATTATTATTATTATTATTATTATTATTATTATTATGTGTTGTATTTGTATTTTAGTCGATAATGTATGAGCCATAAGTTACACAATGGCACCTCAATTTGGTGTTATGAATGGAGGGTGTTTTTGGTGTTGTACATGATTACGATGTTATGAGAAAATGTGCTGATGCGACAATATTTTTCCCTATGATACCACCCGAAGACACCAAGGTACCTAGTGGTCTAAAGGTTAAAATGCGCACATGCCACTCTACATCAATGCTAACGACAAATTTTAAACCTCTCCTTGTTTGGACGAGACACTATGAATACACCTTTTACGAATCGAAAATAAAAATCTATTTCTATTAAACACTCGCCTAACTATAGAAAATATAATGAACATGAAGCCATCTTGGGCAAGGGTAACAAAAATCTTGACTTCCCCGAATCACAAGAACATGGATACCGGTGGGCCAGCTAGTAAGATGTCCGGAAACGGTAATTAGGCTGCATACATTAGAGTAAAAAAAAATGCTCGACTTCCCCGATTCACTTGAGCATGGATCATTCACTTTTTACCCGTCTATGTTACTATGTTTGTTAGCGCATTTTCGTTGCATGCGTAGCTCTAGAAAGCCCTTCCATGA
The DNA here is from genome assembly GCA_910596185.1 of Chrysanthemum makinoi. Lineage (NCBI taxonomy): Eukaryota > Viridiplantae > Streptophyta > Magnoliopsida > Asterales > Asteraceae > Chrysanthemum > Chrysanthemum makinoi. The sequence continues at coordinate 226,981,958 of OU343218.1, forward strand.
CGAAGGAAATAACAGTTATCAAGTTACGTACATATAGTCTACTATATATAGCAAAATTGTACTGTAGTCAATCTTGAATATTGAGCAGTGTATAATTTTATTATTGCCACATAATAAATAAACAACAAAAACAGATCGAGGTACATGGTACTGATGTTCTACTAATTAACCATTCATAAACCATGTTTAACTATATCTTCTAACGAGTAACGACCGCACGCACTCTAGCTTATATATGTCACACACATTAAAACACACACTTTTTGTAATACAACCGATCGAAAGGATACATAAAAAAAGTTAAAAACATAACCAGCCCTACTTAAAATAGTTTACATGACTCCTTGCTATTCCTGGAACTTGAGAATCCAACTCAACGATCCAACCCAAGATGAAATCGATCTTGACCCTTTATCATTACATCACACGGATCCATCATCAATGGAAGGCCAAGATTAAATCTTCAAACAAACACAAAAATCCTCAAACAAACACAAATGTCCATTGGGTAAAAGACTCTCTTTTACCTTTATACTCCGTATATCACACCAAACATACACTTTTTCTAACTTGCAAGGTTCATCATTGGAGATCTAACCTAAAACACTCAGCAGCTTATGTACCAATGTACCATACAACCCGGAATTTGCCATCAGTTATTTTCAGATGTTGCTCTTTTTGTCTTGACAACGGTGTGGTCCGTGGACTAGACTACGTTCATAATGAGGTTAGACACTCGTTTTGATTGTGAATACTCATATTATTTGATGTTTATATGATAAAACAAAGTAAGTCTTTTCAACATATAAGTGTTTTTCCTTTGCGTATTTGGCTATATGTCATAAATACTGGTTTAAAGATGTTGGTAATGATTTGTCAGTAGTGATTCAGTTTCTGTGGATACATAATTGAATGGCATTTGGTGTTTCACAAAATAAGCTTAATTGTTGCTTGATGTTATGATACATATTGTGATTTGTGGTAGGCTCATAGAATTTTATATTCGTAGAAACAGACTTACGGGTGATTGTTTTTGTTGAATTATGTTCACGATAATCTTAGTTATGTATGTTTTAGTTATCTCTAGCCTTTAAGCTTAAACACACATGTTCTGTCTCCAGCTTCTAGTATGTGATCATTGTGATAAGTATAGCTTACAATGCGTTTGCTACTCCTTCTGTTATGATTTGACTCTAGAGCTTAGCTCGTAGTGATTTGTTGATGTGGAGATTGAGTTTTTTTGCTAGCTTTTGCGGTTTTTTAATCTTCTTTTTTGTGCGTAAGTTTATGATTAAAGTAGTCTCACTTATGGTAGTTATTGCTAGCTATTTGGCTCAAAACCAAATTTTCAATCTGCACTAGTACTTAGAACAGTAAGTAAGTAACTGAACTTTGCTTGAGTTTGCAACGATTGTGATTGGCTTAGCGTTTTGTTGTTGTAGTTATGCTTCAGAGCGTAGTGTTCCCTATTGTTTGTGGCTTAGTTTTTTAAAATATGGGAATTGACTAATTTATGAATATTTGTTGATTTTGTCTATAGAGCATCAGCCATAGACGCGCTTCACACAACCTCTTTTGATCTGGAGGGAAGAATCTTGACTTTATAAGGGTGGTGAACCGGTACATGATGAGTGGATGTCAAAATTTCCGTGGCAATTCGTTAAAATAATGAAGAATGGAAAGCACGGGTATGCCCTAAGTAATGGAAGAGATGCATGTTACCTATACGAATGTCAAAGTGTGTATCATCTCTTCCAAATCATCAGAAATCTCTTAAGTCATGAGACTAAAATAAGAAATCAAGTAAAGGCGGAACCTAACAAAACCACATGGTTGATTGAAATGTTTGACGAAAATAAAGGATTTGATAGTTATTTGATGAGAAAGTTCCCAAACTTAATCAATTAAGCTTACAATGTTTTGAAAGTTAGCCTTCATAAAGACCCAAAATTTCGTAAGTTTTATCAACCACAGAGTTAGGATCTCGAGGTTGCCTGCTAGGTGATTTTCTCATAAGTACTATTTTTCTTTTTTCTTTTGTAAAAAAAATGCTATGATTGCTTGATGTAAGCAGAAGAAATTTTGATGATGGTGATACTATAATGCTGATACTCTTAAGAACACTTATTTGAGAATGAATTGCTTGATCTTGTTCTGTGTTATGATATATTTAAATGTATGTTTTTAAGTACTCTTGATTGATCATGTTGTTTTGTTTTGATTTGAATGGATGGTTTTATGTGTAAGAATTTTTATCATGAGCCTTTTGCTCCTTCCTCCCAATTCTTATATTGTAGCTTTTAGGCCCAAGTTTAAAACAAGTTGTTGCCCCCGACCCTGATTTTTTTTAATATGTTTATTTATTGTTTTATTGGACCAAACAAAGGGCACATCAACACTTTAAAAACACTACTAACTTAGTATAAGTGCTACCAACTCAATATCTACATACCTTTCCTTTTATTTCATATCTCTTGGATCATAAATTCTCCATCTCTCGTGCATATTCATTCTAACACATGATGTGTTCTTCCCTCAATGTCGTGGCATAACGTTATTTCCCAATCTCTTTCATGAAAATGTTGATCCAGTTAAGTCCAAAAAATGGCAAGGTTGCCTATGTACACAACTTATTTGTTAAATTTATACAAAGAACCACTCAACCACCCCTTTTATTTTTTAATCACAGCATGAGTCATTCACCTAAAAAAATGGGAATACTCGAGAACTTACAAAGAAAAGAAAGCCGGGGAAAAGTGGATTAAAGAGAACTTTTAAGTACTTTTTTTTTTTTCTCTTCCCGGAGAATATATAAATGAATGAAAGAGTTTAGGATACAATGGAAGGCGATAATGAGCCATCTTATAAAACCTAAACACGAGAACCTATATGCTTAGCGCAACTCTAAACATAACAACCAAAGAGGACTATCAAAACTTCCTAGAGGACATATCAAAATCAAAACCAAGAAATACTAAGACCACTAGGCAGTGAGAACAAAGCATCAGCCATCATCCATTAGAAGACTAGTTAGCCTCCAAATTCTTCTCATTTGATCAACTCTTGATTTTCTCTTGAAAGGGATTGACGCTAGTTTAAGATGAACCATATCAAAAATGATCTTCGCCACTTGATCGGGGGTTCTAAAACCGCTACCGTGAATCCTGTGATTACGTTCCTGCCATACAAAATACGTTGAAGTAGCTAAGATTAAGCGACTAACAATAATAGTCACATTGTTTTGTTTAGCAGTAGGAAGAAGCCATCCCATAATATCACTCCATCTTGAAGATGAGAAACCAATATCAGCTATACGTAACACTTTATTCCAAAAGAGCGAAGCGAAGGAGCATTCAAAGAATAACTGATCGTGAGAATCGGGTTGAGTCTTGCACAACGGACACCGAAGCAAGTTTAAGTCAATAGAGTTACCGACATCCCATTGCCTCATTCTATCTTGTGTAAGTAATCGACGCTTCAAAACGAGCCAAAGATGAATCGCGTGTCTTGGAATAATAACCTTCGACCAGACAATGTGCAACCAACCTACATCAACACCATGTTGTCGAACACATTGCCATGCATGGTTAACCGAGCACGTAGTTAAAGACCCGTCATGCATTCTCCAACAAAACGAGTCAATCTGATTATCGTCAAGGTGAGGAACACTAATCTTAGAGAGCACAGGAACAACATGATTCCATGAAGAAGGCCACGTCCATGACTCCTGTAAGACTATATCCTTCACATATTCTTTTCTCGTGTAACTCGCATTGAATAATAAACGATTAGGCAAATGAGTAGTAAGTGGACACTTAATGTCCCATGTATCAAACCACGCTGACGCCTTAGCACCATTGCCTAATTTCACCCATATATGAGGGCGGATAAGATCACGAATTTGCAATAATTTCCGTCAACCCCAACTCACATTAGCCATTTTTAAGGGTGAAGATGCTTTGAGGGAAAAAGAGTGTACTTAAACATTAGAGTATGTGACAATAGTTTAAAATTTAGGACTTTCAAACTATTGGCTCATGATTTTTAAGTACGTTCTTCTTGATGGTGTTTCAAATCAAGTGTATTCAATTCAGTTTAAAAACATGTTTTTATTTTTATTTTATTTTATTGCAAAAAAACACTTCTATAAACAGCTTCAACAAAGTTGAAGAAAATAGATACAAAATGGCCAAGATCCTTATTTCAATTTGGCTATATGAAGTTGAAAAGGATCTAAGACTAAACTGAAAAACAAGAGAACTACATGTACTTGAAAATCAAGCACCAACATGTTTTTATTACTATATAGTAGACGTGCGTGTACATGTGTTTAGCACTTTCGCATATACTAGTCTTCTTCCCCGAGTCACCTGAACATGGATCATTCTCTTTTTACCTGTTTATATATAAAAATACAAAGATAAGTTATTACAACTAGCAGGGTACCCGCGCGTTGCGGCGGCGGGTACCCCGAAATTAAATTTTCCGGTGAATCATGTATTTTAGTTTATTATGTTCTTTTGACAATAAATTTACGGATATCAAAAATTTCGTTTAACCGTTGCCGTTGGCCGTGCCTATTTGGCCATGCCGTTCGGGCTCGAGCCCGTTGGCCGTTAAGAGTTGAACTTAAGCCCATTTTGCCGGATTGACCGTTAGGGCTGAATATCTGTATAATGTGCTTTATTATTTTTATTAGTGGCATTTAATGCGGGGTTAGCGTTCGGTGAATCGCAAAATAAAATTTTCGATCAATCATGTATTTTAGTTTATTACGTTCTTTTTATAATAAATTTACAGTTCAAAATTTCGTTTAGCTTCGTCGTTAGCTCGAGCCCGTTTACCCGTGCCGGGGCTCGACACGTTTGGCCGATGCCGTTTGGATATCGTTGGCTTGAATATTTGTATAATGTTCTTTATTATTTGTATTAGTGACATTTTAATGCAGGAATTATGTTTAAGTTGGTTGTACAATATGTTTGATAATTTGTATTTTTTGTGTAAGGGGTGTTTTAATAACTGCATTAATTGTATTTGTTGACCAGTTAATTAACTACATTAAATATCTTAACCACATTAATAGTGCTTTATATTTTATACATTAAGCTTTAAGACTTATAAGTCTTAAAATTAAGATTGATGAGAAACATCATTAATAGTGCATTATGTATTGTACAATAGGCTTTGTATTTTGTAAGTCTTAATTTTAAGACCATGAGGAGAGAAATTCATTCCTCTATTATAAGTAGTATAGATACATCATTGATGCAACATGTTATAACCTTTAAAACTATGTCCATTATATACATACTCAAAAATAACTATAGTATCAAACGGTAAACAAAACCGATTGCAAAAAACGCACTAGACAGTTTTACTTGTAAAATCTGTAAGAAAATAATATTAAAAAATTTACTTGCATTGGGAGGGTAAATATGTAAAATTATGATAAAAGAGATGACTTAATACAAAGACGTTCACTCACATCATCACATGGCTTTTTCCAAGAGGTAATCCATTTAAATTAAGCACCAAACAAACATTCAATCAATGACTTTCTATTTATGAATTAAGACTCTTTAAGTCATTATCAAACATTACCTTATTCTAATCAACATCTAGTTTCCGGAACTGAGGTTCAAATTAGAATCAACAAAGTAGGAAAGAGTATTTTCTTCCAATGCAAAATTACCAATGTGTTACGATAACTAGTATAAACTCAGCAATTTGTTATGGTGTACAAGAACGACAAGAAATAATATATAGAAGGGTTTCTAAAAACAGCAAAATAAAATATCATGACAATTCCATCATAAACTCCTTTGAATGAAGTCCCATATTCTTTCTTCCATGTAAAGGCGGTCCTTCAGAGGGCGAGGCATATGTCGGGCATCCGGGAATATCAGCAATTCGTAAACTTTTCGAGCTCCGATCAATGCATTTAAAAGTCTGGCTGTATGCCTGAAGTGCACGTTCTCATCAATCAAACCATGAACCAGCAACAACTTCCCATTCAGCTTACCCACATGGTTCATTACCGAACCAAATGAATAACCTGATTTGTTCTCATCAGGCTTACCCATGTACTTTTCTGTGTAAAAGGAATCATACCCGTCCCACGAGGTCACAGGTGCACCCGAAATGGCACACTTGAAAACATCAGGAAACCTTGAGAGCGCCATGGCAGAGAGGTATCCTCCATAGCTCCACCCATACAATCCAATGTTACTTGCTTTTGCTAGCCCTTCTTTGATCAGCCACTCGGCTCCATCAACCTGATCCTCAGCGTCAAAACGCCCAAAGTTGTGCTTCATTGCAGCTTCAAAAGCTAGTCCTCGTCGGGAACTACCCCTGTTATCCATCTGGAGAGTGTACACCAGCGTACAGAAAGTTAACAAATTTTGTGCAGGGGCAGAAAATATAGCAAATTTACCTAGCTTATCAGATCTCCAACAGACGAAAGGGTAAATAAAATATAACTAAAAAGAGAACAGATCAAACAAATTAGAAAGTCGCCTAAAGTCCCCAATTAAAGGCTTAAAACCTCCAAAAACCTATTATAAAAGGCCTAGAAATTATCTATCGTAGTTTATGCAGTTATAATTAGGAAACTAACAAATAATTAAGTTTAAAAATAGAAAAAAAAGTGTTGAGGGGCAATGAGCAATCCGACCAAACTTAGAACAAGTGCTATCAGGATTCATAGTGCACCATTCATTCATATTGCAGAATCTAGGTTAGTAGCTAAGGTTGGGGACTACCTTCCATACTAGGATGCCTTTACTTCTAAGATACTGAGCTCTCATATCAACCGTGTTGGCCCAAGAATCACTGACAAGCTGTACGCCAGGACCACCATACACGGAAAGCATAGTTTTATATGGTGGAGGTCCAAACTTTTCTTCGTCAGGTTTATATAAAGCCCCGTATAGAATGGTACCATCTTTTGCTTGTATTTGGTAGATTTTTGGAGGCTGAAGTTGCAGATTTTTAACTCTTGGAATTGCAGAAGCTTGTTGTTCATACAGAGACATAATTAAGCTACCATCATTTAAGGAGCAAAGTGATACCGTAGGAGGCGAATCTAGTGAGTCGTGTGCATCTACAAATTTCTGCATCTGATGATCAAGCACCACAACATGCTTTCCTTTGCCATGGGTTAGCTTCACTGGGCTTTCTAATGCATTCGTTGGAAAAAGTTTAGAACGATACAGATGACACTCCAGTGGACCATCTAGAGTTCCAGTGAAATATATAAAACCTGAGGCTTCATTGACCCCTACAATCTGCTCTACCATCCATTCGCCTTGTGTTATTGGTCCCAGACAGACCCCATTTTCATCATGCAAATAAAGATGTCTAAATCCTGTTTTTTCGCTAGCCCAAAGAAAGCCACCTCCTTTATCCAAAGGTGTGAAGCAATCATGTAGATTGATCCACATGTCGTGTTCTTCAACGAGGATACATTTACCTTGCCCTGTTTTAATATCGAACTTAACGAGCTTAAGTTTGGAATGAGACCTGTTTAATACTTGTGCAACAAGAATATTTCCGTGCATCCAGTTGACTCTAGCCAAATACTCATCATCAGGATTCCCACCGCAGCAAGGATCCATCCAAGTCACGGGTCCTCCAATAACAGGAACAACCCCGAGACGAACTTTGACATTTGAGGCCCCGGCAAAAGGGTAGGCATGTTCTTCTTGAGCCTCTGAACCAACTGTACTCTTACCTTGGTGCATTATTCTATACAGAGGTATCTCAGATGAATCCACCTCAGTAAACGCTATGCATTTGCTGTCTGGTGACCACCAATAACCATTCTTTCGGTCCATCTCTTCCTACAGTTTATAGAACATTAGACCTGGCTATCATTTTTGACTAACAAATACCATGATGACTACAATATCTTCATTCATTGTGTGTGAGTGTGTGTGAGAGTGTGTGTGTGTAAAAGCTGGTAGAACAAGAATCTCACCTGTGCTATATACTCGGCAACAGCATGCGTCTGTGACAAATAACAAAAAGTTAATGCCAGGACATACAATTCATAATAGGAAAGTTTTGTATTTAATGATATCAACATCAAACAGAATTTGCGTAGCATATTATGCAGTCAGAAAACAGACATTTCAGAAAACAAAGTGCCCCAAATATGACCAGGGTAAAGATATTCTATCAGATAACAACAGATAAGGATGCGCTTCAAAAGATTTAAATCGGTGGGGAAACCCTACCCCCTGCACCCTTTTGGGTGCCAACAGACCCTTCCCCAAGGACCAAGCCCCAAGCAATGAGCACTTGTTCCAGTGACCTTTTAGCCAGGAGTTGGGATTGAGCCCAAGATCTATTTCCAAAAGCATGCTCCAATGGTAACAGATAAGGATTTTAAACTCACGAAAAGCAACTAACTTTGAATTTGAAACATAAATCTCCTACAAAATCTTTGCTTATGTGCACACATAGCAAGTTTGCCCCTTTTTTAGCAGAAATATCCATTCTTTGACACCATAACGCAGTGCTTCTAGCTTATTATATTTCAACTTTATGCACAACAGAGCTATATTACATAAAATTTAAACTCATGGCTTCTGATTCCTCCAACAAAATGCTTTCAGCTTGTACGCTTCTTGAGTTTCTTACTCTGCCTAAACTTTTGCATTTGTTTCTTAAATTCTGCCAAATATCATTCTAGAGAACTATTGAGCAAATTGCTGAGCTTTAACAGAAAAACAGAATGCAGGCATATGGTACAAATGCATGTTCACAGATAGAATAGTTCTAATAACAGAACATTTTTCATGCTGTTATATCTGATTGCGTGTAGAGGTAGCTAACCTTGGTTGTCCCATTAGCGCCAGATGTCAAACGTTTTGATCTGTTGTACAAAAGATCCAAGGCATGTAGTTCGTGATTTCTTACATACGCAAGCATAGTACCATCTGGAGAAAGATGAGGATCAACAATTGGGGAGGAATCACTAGAAAGCTTAAGCTGTGGTTGTAAAGAATGATCCATGAAATAAATCTGTTCAAAAAACACAAAACCAAGTAATAAGTAAATGAATTATAAAATTTTCACCAAATTTGTCATTAAATAAGGGATAGGCACGTGTAGTACCCCGGCAGGCAAAGGGACCATAATTGTGGTCTTTTTGGAGCTGGTTTTGACCCATTCATAGCGTGTGACTCCCAAACCGCGCTCTCTTGATCTTTCCCTCCTAAGCTTTTCTTCTTCTGATAAGTTATCTTCATCAAGGCCACCGCCATCAGGAGGAGTAAAAAACAGTTGTTGGGTACCAGTTGTGAGATCAAAGATAAAGACTTTCCTGTTCAATGTGTGATCAGGACTAAACAGGAAAGATATAAGATTGTCATCAGGACTAAAGTTTACAGAAGTTGGAGAAGCGTAACCAGGCAACGGGTAGTGCACAATCTGGTCAATCGGAAAGGAAATTTGGCCGTGAGTGTCGGAATGAGGCATATCGTGTGAGTATTTAAACTTTTTGTTTTCAGCGGATTGCATCAGAAAGGAAAAAGTGACCGGATTGACGTGTTTAGGATAGCAATGACACTACGACTAGAATAACATGATGATTCTCTGCAGACCAACAAAAAAAGTTGAAACATTTATTTATGTTATCTAAACACACAATATGGTTGAGAGCAAGTACATTATTAATGAATGAGCAAACAATAATATAAAAGGAAGGAAATCGATTGAATCAGGGATTATATATATATATATATATATATATAAACCCTACTACTAATGCTAATACTGTTGTTGATATATGGTATGATAATAATGAAGCCCAGTTATAACCCTTTTTCTGATTAAATCAAATGATGATGATGATGATGATAAGTACTGTAATAAATAAAAAGAAACCAACCTTGAAGGAAAAGTAGGGGATCGATTAATGGACAAATGTCATATGATGATGATGATGATTGTCTTCTGTTTACGACAACTAAAACTTACTGTACTTCTAAGATGTTGTTGTTTTGACTTTTTGGTCAAACTTAGATTGTTACGATTGAATAATATATCTAGATAAACACAATAATATGCTTGCTTATCGACTATAACTATAATTATTCTAGGTTATTATAATAGAGTTAATTGCATTTTTGGTCCTCGTGGTTCGGCTAAATTGCAGGTTTGGTTTTTAAAACTTTGAAAGTGCAGCGAAAGTCTCTATTTTGAAATTTGAGTTGCATTTTTGGTCTTTTTTTTGTGTGAAATGACCAAAGTATCTTTGTCTTTTCTGAAGAAGACAAAGGGTATTTTAGTCATTTAACTTTATCCAAGCTTCAAAATGAGCATTTTCAAAATTTTAAAGACCAAATCTACAATTTGGCCAAACCACAAAGACCAAAAATGCAATTAACTCTTATTAATACTATCATTTTTAGATCTAATCCTACTCATTCTTAATTTTTCTTCCTAAATCATCCTTCTAATTACTAAGAGATGACAAGTATAATCTACTAATTATCTCTCTTCATCTTTGTTATTTGATCATTTCATTTTATATCATCGTATTACAGCTAGGGGCGGAAATGAGCCGAACCGCTCGTGAAAAGTTTGGAATCGAATCGGTAAAAAGCTCGAACGAGCCGAGCTTAAACGAGCTCTCGAGCCTAAGTTGCAGCTCGTTTATTAATCGAGCTCGAGCCCGAGATTTACATACAAAGCTCGTTTGGGCTCGCGAGCCTAAACGACATTATGATATTTTTAGTATTAAACATATATACGAGCCGAGCTCGAGCTCGAGCCAAGCTTTAACTTTTCTTTGCCAAATCGTATAAACGAGCCGCGTTCGAGCTTTTTAAAACTTAAACGAGCCTAACTCAAGCCAAGCTTTAGCTTTTCTTTGCCAAATTGTATCAGAGCCCGAGCCTATATAACATACCACGAGCCGAGCTCGAGCTTAAAATTTAAGGCTCAAAACAAGCCGAGCTCGAGTTCGAGCTTTTTAAAACTTAAACAAGCCGAGCCCGGGCTCAGCTCGGCTCGGCTCGTTTTCAACCCTAGTCACAGCTAATTATTTGCTTCTTATTATTATTATTTACATTGTTTTAATATCTTTTTCACTTTTTTATGGCATTTGTGTCTACATTTTTTTTTACCTCCCAACACAATCAGTACTATGTGAAAGAAGGTGTCACATTGTGTATATTATAATTCCAACACAAGTCAAGTATCTGTAAGTTCATATTCTCACAAGCATAACTACAACTACACCACAACGAAGATATATAAAGATTAAATAAAATGATTTGGTATGCAAACACCGCTTTCAGAATTCTGTTGTTCCTTCCAGATCTTCCCCGTAACTCTAAGTTTAAGTTCCTTTCTATCACCACCCGAGAAAAAAAGTGCCATGTTTCTCTGTATTATCAGCCCGTCATGACTGTCTTTTACCTTCTTATGGCTATCTCTTATGCTCCTCGGTGTACCTTCCCACATCAGCTTTCGCCCATTCCCTCCAACTTCTAAACTGTAGCTGTAGCTTCGCGCTTCAACTTCATCACCCATAAACCTAACAAACGCCATGTATACTGGTGCCATCCCGAGCTGAAAGGCTTCAAAGTGAAGACAGAAATACTCTCCATAACAATTAAAAACCTGAAAAACCAATCAAAATAATGTAAAACAGAAAGCTTTTCACATTCGACAAAAGTATTAGCATGATTCATGAGAACTTACTGTAAGCATCCAAGTGGCATTTTCAACTTCACGAGGGTTAGATTTAACATAACGATGGTTAAATGTGCAGCCCGAGTGCATATCTACTTTATGGTCATCTCTGAGATGTGTGACAAGAAAAGGTATGTCTCCAGTGACTGAACACTCTGATCCAGCATAGGGGCAATTATAGGGTCTAAAGTTGCATAGTGTTTCGTGTTTAAGTTTGCTGTAATATGGGAATATTTCGGGGCATCCTAACGAGTAATATCTGCAAGGGAGTTCAAGAGATTCGGCTACCTTCTCCAATGCTAAGCATCTAATATCTCCCAGCTCTTGTCTGCAAGTTGGGCATCTGTTGTGCACTCGTGTTTTACAAGTTGAGCATAACGTGTGTCCATTTGGACACTGCAATGAACCAAATTTAACAACCGTAAACAAGAATTCTAGTAGCCAGTAGCCAAGAAAATCTAGCAATTGTATGGCATTCACAAATTATATATAATTGGTAGTTGGAATGAAACCGCATAAGCACATCCTATCCCTCAGCACCCTATTTTGCTAAAACTGATCATTCCGTTAACATAACCTTAAATGGAATCCCAATCATCCCCTAAAACTTCCGTAAACAACTAATACTAAACATAATCATATAATCAAAATAAATGAAAAGCCATGATTAAGGAAATGAAACATAACCTGATGAATAGGAGGATACATAGAATTAGTACAAACAGGACACTCCAATAACTCATGAACACTTGTAGCAGGAGGCAACCCCCCAATCATTATATTATTATTAACGCGAAGAGGAGCCTTTTGAATGAACTTTTGTGAGTGGATCTCTGCATCTTCCAATCCATCTGAAGAAGATACACACTCTATATTATCCAAATCCATTTTCTTTTATCTTTATCCAATAAATAAATAAAAAATCCAAACTTTATCTTTCTTGATCACACAAACCCAACAAGAAATCAGGAAAAAGATTCAAACCCAATTCAAGATTTAATGAAACAAAGAGACCCTTTTCATGATTTCAACAGAAGAGTTGAATTGACTGAGAATGGATCAAACCGACAAAAGATGATTTTTTTAATAGGAAGGAAGGAGTCATTGGTGGTTGCTTCTTGTTATTGTAAGTTTGTGTAGTATAAAAAATGGGGTGAGTTGGAGGGAAAAAAAAGTAAGGTATAATACTATAATTGGTTGGCACCATGATAACAAAGAGACCTTGTAACAAAAGCATAACAACACAACTGTGTTTTGGGTCCATCTTCTTTTCACCCACTATTCTTTCTTTTCTTTAGTGCAATATGTATGCATTTAGGCCTTTCTTGTTTTTCTTTACCCTTATAATATAAGTTTGTATCTGCGCGTTTTATTACCTAAAAGTATACACCTCTTGGTTGATCAGCAACTTTATCTACGGTAACGCTGTTGGTAAATTTGGCTGGGGTTTATCTACCATTGTTAGCTCGATTTCACGCTTGGCTTGGGGACTAACTGTATTAGTGTCTTTTTTTCTTTTCTAAAAAGACATGCATACATAGCCCTTGGGCTATGTTTAGCAAAATGTGAAGAAAAAATTGCAAAACAGGTTTTGTCGGGACCAGGGCAAGACCACCAATGCTGAATTGGTCATACTTCTTAGGGGCTGGGACCAGACCTTTAACACACGAAGACTGGGCTAGGCCTGATGAGACCCAGTCCTTGTGTAGTGCAACTAAACAATAGACCCCACTGAGCTCCATGTTTCTAGTGTAATGTGTAATGCAAGCATCAAGAGTCGGTCAAGACAAAATATAAACGAATGTATAAACACGGTTTCAGATTTGTACCTTCTAGAACTGAAAAAACTCTAGTGCAACAAAAACATGCAACAAGAGCGCGATTTATAATGGATTTAGCTTACATATATACATACTACAGATTACAGATTGTGTTGGTTTTGCTGCAGAATGGGATATTATTACAACTTATACATAATAATCTATTATACTGTACAGTACACATGTTACGAATTTATCAATCTAGAACATGATTTACAGTGCAACAATCGAAGGCAGCTCGGCTTCTCCGTCTGCCCCGTCCATAATGCTCGTCTGCAATAAGCACACACTCTGAGTCTAGTATAACAAAAAGTGTATTCTTAAATTTTAGCATGGACCTACCTCTATATCTTTAACATCATTTTCTGATAAATAGCGTTCCAGTGCCCCTTTACCATACAAGATTTTAGCACCACAACCTTGTCCTTCAACTCCAACAGCCTCCTCATCAACTACAACAGCATCTATTATGTCGTCCCCAGTTCTTTCATCAGGAATCTGTAACAGAATCATACAAAATCATAATGCTTTCTAATTCAAATGATTGGTTGACATATTAAGAGGAAGACTAGGGGCCTAGGGCTTACAAACCTCGTACATGGCATCCATCAAAATATTCTCTAACAATGACCTCAACCCCCGAGCACCGGTGTTTTTAGTTATTGCCTTTTTTGCAATTAGTTTTAATGCACCTTCGGTATAATGTAGCTTAACCTAAAGAACAAGAACAAAGAAAGATAATTGACATATAAACATCAAAATGTATCTCTCTTTCTATCAACCATGAGAAAACTTACTCCATTCATCTGAAACAATTTCTTGTATTGTTTGCCTAATGCATTCTTCGGCTCAGTTAGCACCTGCATAAATATGTAAATGCTCGTGAGGATAAACCTGACTAAACATTAATGCAAAAAACAATCCAAAATCTTAAATAAAGTTTTACCTGAATTAGTTGATTTTCTGTAAGAGCCAATAAATTAACCAGAATCGGAAACCGTCCAACAAATTCAGGAATCAATCCATAAGCAATGAGATCGCTGCTTTCAACCTGACAAAAACGAATGTCTTTTAAGTTTCCTAACACCACATTCCTATTATAGTTTTCTAATACAATATGATTGCTGGTTTCTAGTGTTCAAAATTTTCCAAACACTAGTCATCACCAGAGTATAACCTTGGGAGTTTTGACTATATCAGTTCTGAATACTCAATATTGCATAATCACTATCAAAACTATCATATACAAAAATGGAGTGAGCTTACAGTTTCCAACAAAGATGAAGTCACTGCAGCAGTTGTAACACCTCCGGTTCTCATGTTTGCACGAACAGGTGCCCCAAATCCAATGGAAGAGTCTTGCCGTCTAAAATAACACAATAGTGTGATACAACAGCACTCACACAAATTAAAGAAGACACAAATAACACATACCTTTCTGAAATGGTTTTCTCAAGATCTATAAACGCACCACCACATATAAACAGAATATCTTTTGTATCGATCTGCAGAAAAATACAAATAAACTGGATGATAAACTTAGAATCTATGTATGAGCACCGCATAAAGAACGACAGAAAGCAATGATTTATCATCTGGTTAAAGGGAAATGGGACACTATAAAAGTCTTTCAGAGAGCAAGCAAGAGTAACCTTTGAAATCAGTTTATTAGAAATAATACTTAATATATTATTGATTCACCAAAGTATAAATTGATAGACAAAAAAAGTGTTTGAATGCCACCTCAACCCAACCTGTTTAAGAGCCTACAGATTTACCCGTTATCCGATCCAACATAATATGATAGCCCATTACTAAAATCTTTTTGACTCGAGTAGAATCAAGTGGACAAAGGGAAGATCTGGAAGTTCTTCTTGGTCAGAAAAGAATGTAATTTACCTGAATGTTGTCTCCTCTAGGATGCTTTCTTGCACCCTTTTCGGGGACATTGACAATCTGAAATACAAATGTAATGAAAACATTATTTTAATTTTTAGTTTTGACATTGACACAGTTATTAAAATAGAGCTGAATTATTTTAACATGCAGAAAATTAAGAACTTACAGTTCCTTCAAGCATCTTTAGTAATGCCTGCTGCACACCCTCACCCGATACATCTCTGCTTATGTTAAGACTCTCAGCCTATGGATATGAAGGGGGAAAACAAGAACTTAACCGATGGTACACATGAAAGGTGAGTACATGTTATTTCTGAAAGTGAACAAATTTAAGCAAAACCTTCTTTGTGATCTTGTCAACTTCATCTATATAAACGATACCCTGCTGTGCTGCTGCTACATTATAGTCAGCAACCTGCATTTAGAAAGGAAAAAATATTATGATCAGTTATATGAAGCATATAAATACCACCAATTAGTGATCGATCATTGCCTAAGAATAGGTGTATGTGACATACTGTCAAAAGCTTGTATAAAATAGATTCCACGTCTTCCCCGACATAGCCTGCCTGCAAATCACAAAATGTTCAGTACAGTAACACAATAGGTCAAATGCAAACAAAGTTTATTCATGTTTTGTAGCCTGTGGCGATTATTAATGGCTCAAAGTACCAGCCAAGTGCAAACATATCTCCTATGTGACTAACTATAAATATCTACTTACCTGAGTGAGTGTAGTTGCATCTGCAATAACAAATGGTACGTTCACTAAGCGTGCCAATGTTTTTGCAAGTAGTGTCTTCCCTGTAATCAAAATTCACAAGTACTCAAGTGTGAGATTAATAGGGAGACTGAATAGGCTATACAATACCAGAATCACACAAGTTTAATCTACCCCTTAAGGAGTAGGACATGTTACCTGAACCTGTAGGGCCCATTACAAGAATATTACTTTTTTCAAGTTCAACAGCTTCACTATCCACCTGATTTGCCTTCTCGTGTCCTGAATGTCCTGCAGGCCTAACTTTCCAAGTTGTGATATCATATATCAGAAGTACTTTACAGCCGAAAGCTGCTTATTATAGTCGCCACACTATAGGGTATGTACGTGTAGTATTGTTGGTCCAAACTCCAAAGGTATAATAACAATATTTTTTGAAGCTAAATTTTTAACTTTTTTTTAAAGTAGAAAATCATCATAGGGTATGCAGCAGACCATATAGGTCCACACCTAGCCTGCATAATCGCTTGATCCTCCATATGGATGATGCGGGATAGTAAGTCCTTCATAGTATATAACTGACAAGATAGATCGAAAATCATCGTCACCTATCATGTTCTTATCTTGCTTCTACTTAACAAAACGCTCCTTACATTATAGGTCGTCATAAAACTGATATGTAGGCATGTAATTGTAAAGTGTCATAACTAGTATTATATCTTGCTCACTATCAGAACACTGTAACTAAAACATATACTTCAATATGTATCACGTCACATTTTCATATCGCATATTCTACAAACATATCATTTTGCAACGGACAGAGAACAATGTGCTTACTTTTGTGAACTATCAATAAAGATCCTCTTGTAATGATTGTAAACCGCCACAGAAAGCACCTATATGAACAGAATTCTAATCAGTGCTTGATAAACAGACCTTTTTCGCAACACTATTATAAACAACGCTAAAGAGATAAGGCAAATCTATAACCAAGAACTGTAAAACAGCAATAAAGATACTATTTTCAACATAAAAGACAACCTTTTTAGCTCGTTCTTGACCAATAACAAACTTATCAAGCCCTTTACATATCTCCTTAGGAGTCGGAAAACTATTACCCAAATTAGACCCACCCCAATTCCCATCCCCTGAACCCGAACCAAACCCTTCCGTATTCGGTTTACCCACACCGGGCAAAGGAACAATCTTAACACCATCACCAGCAGGTTGCCAGACCTCAGGTGGGTCACCACCACCAAGACTACCACCAAACATATTAGTACTACTTTTAAAAAAAGCATAACCCTTATGATGAGGATCTAATTTAGCTAATATGGGTCTGGAACAAGTGTGCAGATCATGAGTTAGTATTAAGTGCTTAAGAGATGATAAATAAGCTGTGGTTCTTGGTGACTTTGATCTTAAAACAGCAGCAACTGCCATTGTCATTAACTTAAATAAACCCAACAACAAAAAAGATTGAATCTTTTTAAGAAAACTTTTGTGGGTATTAAGAAAAAGGTTGTTTTTTTAGGATAAATGGTGGTCGGAAAACATGAGAAACAACAAGAAATGTTTTTTTTTTTTTTGAAGTGAAAGAAGATGAAGGTTGGAATATTTGTGGGTCAATAATGTTTGGATTCTAGAAGATAATTTTTTTATTTTATTTAAATATTTATGTGACAAAGATTAGATAATTTGGTAAGGACTTAAAAATAGAAAGTTGACAAATGTGGTAAAAAGGGAATGAATTTGATGATAAATAAATTACAGCAGCTTTTTGAGTCATGTACTAGAAAATCTTTTTTTTTAAGGATAAGTTACTTGTCATGGTTTACTTACTACTACAATATTCCAAAATCAATCAATCTGTCTATCAATTTGTCACCACACAAGAAACCATGGTCATTTTCTTTACAAATTAAATATAAGCAGTTTCTAATGTTGCCTACTTTATGCATAACAAATCTAATGACGGGTATTTTTAGTCATGTTTATATTATGATTTATGAGCGTCGTTAAATCATTCTAAGAGGGCCAGGTACCCTTTGCCAAGAGTGGCGATCTCGCGTTTTTTCGTCCCGCGTCATCATGACCAACTTAAATGGTTTTGGAAAACGTAACACGACGGCGCTATTAGACGATCTGTATTAGGTTTTTTGTATTTAGACCCGTATGTATTAGGCCCATATGTATTTTATATATACTCATATTATGTACCGAATATTAACAAGAGAGATACACAGAAAAATTATACTGATCTAGGTGCTCCTAATTATTTTTTGGGTATTTCGGTTACACGTGACTCTTCTGGGATGTTTTTGTCACAACGTAAGTATGCTATGGAGGTTTTAGAGCGTGCACATATGGTTGGATGTAATCCTTCTCGGACTCCTGTTGATACTGAGTCCAAGTTGGGTGCTAGTGGTACTCCGGTTGATGATCCCACGTTATACCGAAGTCTTGCAGGTTCTCTTCAGTATCTCACATTTACTAGACCAGACATTACATATGTTGTGCATCAGGTCTGTCTTTTTATGCATGATCCGCGTGAGCCGCACTTCTCTGCTCTTAAGCGGATTTTGCGGTATGTTTAGGGGACTTTGGACTATGGTTTACAGTTGTTTTCATCTACTACTGACTCCTTGATTGCCTATTCGGATGCTGATTGGGCTGGTTGCCCAACTACTCGACGGTCTACTTCTGGATATTGTGTTTTTCTTGGTAACAACTTACTCTCCTGGTCCTCTAAACGTCAACCGACGCTTTCTCGTTCCAGTGCTGAGGCTGAGTATTGTGGTGTTGCTAATGTTGTTGCTGAGACATGTTGGATTCAGAATTTACTTTGTGAGCTTCATACTCCGTTATCTTCAGCCACTGTTGTGTATTGTGATAACGTGAGTGCTGTGTACTTGTCCTCTAATCCTGTTCAGCATCAGCGGACAAAGCACATTGAGATTGATATTCATTTTGTTCGTGATTTGGTTGCTACTGGTCAAGTTCGAGTTCTACATGTTACTTCTCGGTTTCAGTATGCTGATATTTTTACCAAAGGGTTGCCGTCTATCTTGTTTACTGAGTTTCGTGACAGCTTGAGTGTTCGGTCTCCTCCCGCTCAAACTGCGGGAGAGTGTTAGACGATATGTATTAGGCTTTTTGTATTTAGGCCCGTATGTATTAAGCCATATGTATTTTATATTTACTCATATTATGTACCGAATATTAACAAGAGAGATAATTATACCGATCATTATATTATCTTACAGGCGCTAGTCTCATACCGGACCTCGCATTTTCCCGTCAAATGGTCTCGTTTTTTTACTTTTTTTGTTATATGTGAGGTCCAGGGGTGCACGACGGCACCAAAATCTGATGTTATATTAAGGAGTGGTGTTTCTAGTGTTGTGATGAATTGTGATGTTATGGGAAAATATGCTGATGTGAACACTTTTCCTCACGACATTAGCGGAATGACTCTAGAATACTTAGTGCTCTAATTACATAATTCTATTACTTATCCTTCTAGTCATATAGTTAAGACATTCTATTACTTATCCTTCTAGTCATATAGTTAAGACATTTGAAGAATTGATTAGAGAACAAGATGAGAGATAATCATTCAAAATACGCATGTGACATTTTTTTTATGAATGGAGAAAGATTTATTTTGAATAAAAATAGAATATATATTGATTTTGAATCACAAAATATCAAAATTGTGATTGGACACTAGTAATTGTCTCTAGAATCTGAATCTTTAGTGTACTTTATGCATCTTAAAGGGTACATTCACATTGTCCATCGAGAACAAAATATCCAAGTGTTGAGGAAGAGGTGGAAGTATAAGGTTCTCACACCATACTTCAATTGTCATCACAAAATCCATGACTTAACATACCAACAAAACTAATGCTTGTACGAATTAAAAAGAGTTACAAGTACGTTAACGAAGTGAAATGATACTTATTTGTTTGGAATCTAGTATGAATAACACCAAAGTCGTGAAAAGATGTTGCCGCATCTAGCATAACATCAAAAAAACACCGAAGTATATTTTAACCGCATTTGTAACACTTAAAATCTACTAGTAGGTCACTAGAAAGGACCTAGAATATCGGTGCAACAACGTTGAAACCATAACGTTTGACAAGGTGTAGGGAAACATTTATTTCCGAAACAAGGGTATGGTGACGTTTGGCATCAGGCCCTTAACATTGTCGGAAATGGTATGAAAACGTAACCTCTAGATGATGATTTTAGATATGGACTTTGTGTATAACAATGCCATTGCCAACAAATTGAATGTTTAAATTTAGTATAAAAAATCTTGAAAAGACAAACTAGAATATGTTTGATGATCAACATAGACTTTTTTTATCATCTAGAAGATGAAAGTCTTATTTGATTAGTGTATGGAATTGTATTATAACAATAAATGTAGTCGAATCGTATAAACAAGTCATGGCTCGTATAACTATAAAATGTTGTTATGCAAATAATGTGTTTTTTTTTTTCTTTTGTGTTTACTAAAGTGACAGAATAAAAGTGAGGCATGTCTGTCTAGCAAATGTTGTGTTAATTTCGTTTGTCATTTTATTTCTTATTGTTACTTGTATATATATGTTAAAACATGTCGATAGTCACAAATGGTCCTATGGTCTAGTGGTTAGGACATTGGACTCTGAATCCAGTAACCCGAGTTCAAGTCTCGGTAGGACCTTATATTTTTGTTATTATTTTTCAATTTATTACTAATTTTTATTTCTTCAGTTATGTACACTAAAAAATTCTCATTAAATTTGTGAAGATAGTTGGTCTTTTTATATCTGCTACAAAATAAGTAAATGTTTACATATCACACGTTTAAGGTTTAACCTATTGGTTAAAGAGATCAATCTTCAATTTGAATATTTGATAGTAGGTGCAACGGTAATTTAGAGTTTTGTAGTTGTAATATATCTGTTTTCCTACTAGTGTTTGCATACTATTTTGTAGTTTCTACTAATGTTTCGGTTGAGAATCTGGAGCATAACAAAACCCTTGAAGCGCGAGTTTGTGGGATTGCAGAAAAGAAAGGTTGCACCCCGTCACAACTAGCATTGGCATGGGTTCATCACTACGATTGAAAACCATAAACAGAATATAGGAGTTTTGTATGTCAAGCTTTTTTTTGAAAGGCAAAGTATTACATATAAATATAACTAAAAGATAAATGTACAAGTAAAGAAACAAGAACAACTCTAACGACCTAAGCCTTAGAGCCTCACAGACTCGACCAGTCGACCCCTCAAAAGTTAGAAATACATGACCAACAAAACAAAACGTTATCCCACTATAATAAAATTCTGCATCCATGACCTACTTGAGCTACGAAACCAGATAACTTTGGCCAAAAAAAAAATAAGCAACAATATTTCAGTACGTCTCATGCAGTCATGCTTGCATCACCTCACCACAAAGCCGATTCAAAGCCATGCCCCAAAGCCGATTCAAAACATCATAACTCTAGTATAGTTTGAAACACCATAAAGAACAAGGAATTGTACTTAAACAGACAATAGTTTGAATCAATGCTATTTGATCCAATTTTCCCCTGTTGCTTGCTGGCAAATCCTTTAACTGCAGCTTCACTTGAGTCCGAAAGGTTGAACACCTTGGTGCCACATACCACTTCCTGAAAAACAAAACCTAGTCCATGTGCTGCTGAGCTCCAAAACTCCTATGGAACATTCACAATCTTAAGTAAGACCAGTGTTTTCTGAAAGTTTTTACACTTCAGCAGAAGCTAGTGTGGAATCTTTTGGGTTCTTAACAAGCAACCTAACAAGGCTACCACGCCTGCCTAAAAACAATCTTTTCACCTCACGCTTCCCTCCAAGCATCTTCACCCTTGAAAACCTGCAATCTTTGAAACTGAAGCAACCGACTTCTTCTTCGCCCCTATCAAAGTACAACGCTTCATCGGTCTTGACCATTTTTTTCACAAGATTTTACCTTGTGAAAAAAATGGTTGAGACCGATGAAGCGTTGTGCTTTGATAGGGGCGAAGAAGAAGTCGGTTGCTTCAGTTTCAAAGATTGCACTACATATAAAGTTCTCATAAGTTGGTCTTTTGATAGAATGACTACATAAAGAGATCAATCTTGAATTCGATAGTAGGTGAAATCGTTACATAGGGGTTTGTAGTAAGAAAATATCTACTAGGAGGATGTGTGTAGCATCGCCCTTGGTAGGAAAATGATATTTTCTATCATAGGAGGAACTTAATTCTGAAGCCCAGAAAAATGTACAGAATGTACATCCACAACCGAAAACACTACAACAGTTGTAAGCCGGGCAACAACAAACTAAACAAACACTTCAGTTTCTGCTATTCATCACACAAGAACGCAGTCTCTTACATAAACTAAGTATTATTTTGAACCTTAAACTAGAATCTTCAGCTGAAAACACGTATCATCTAGGAGTCGGTCTCCTTGGAGTAGCTGGAATTGGATACTGCATTATTACACAACACAAATATCACGAATGACAAAGCACATAAACAAATCACAAGTCTTGCGGGAACAACTTCTGCTACACACAATTTAGTTTTGGATATCGAATTTGGACTAGGATTATGGTAATTTACCTGCATAGCATATGGCGAGTTTTGAGCCATGGACCTAAAGAACTCTTGCCTCTTAACATCGAAAGTGTACCTCACATGTTTTAAAGCTTGCTCTCCTTGCTTCAGTTCTTCCAACGTTGAATCCTTTTTCCATTTCAATTCCTTCATTTTCTTTTCAATATCAACTAAGTTCTCTGGTAGACAAGAGCTTATTCCAAATTTAACATCCATCTCGTCCCTGCTGCAACATCAGATAAATTCTTTTTCAGATAAATTATTTGAAAAAGAAAATACACAAGTTTACAGGCTTCGCAATCATGGACTGCAATCAATCCACAGAAAGTCTTCATGAGACCAGATTTCATCATTCAGCTTCAGATATTCCACTATCGCCAAAATCAAAGATTACTCCATTTTTATTTTATGTCAAGTTTGTTTGGGGATTTTTCATCAATCAGAGTTATCGTGGGCAGGAAATTTCAGTAATTTAGGCGTAAACTTGATGGTTTGTCGAACCTGTCGATATTTTGAAATGTGCTATAATATCTTCATCTAAAGCAAAAAGACGGCATTTTTTGTTATCTCTTAATAAAATTATTAGAAACCTGGCACTTTTTGTAAGAAAATAAGGTGAGAGACTTTAACTAATAGTGCAAGGTGAGTAAGAATGTGAATAACAATTACACAACAGGTTAAAAAATTTCTGAGAGTATTTATTTCTTACCAAGTGCCAATAACAAATATACCATTGCTCTTTATTATCCCACCATCAAGTGAAATGGCTCCATCAGATAAAAAAGGGAGGGCCTGAAGCATGTGTGCTCTCGTTTTGTAAACTTGCAACCTTGAGAAGAGAGTATAGAAAAGAGTCTCTCTTAATCCACGTCCATCGCTCGTAAGAGAAGACAGATGTGCAAAATCAACATTGATCATATTTACAGCAAACCCAAGAAACCCATCAGGAGTCACACCATTTGGTAACTTGGGTTTCACAAGAGCAAGCCTCCTTTGCGGGTCATCAGGTATAAATTCACCAACGTACGGTCTGAAACCATAACCAAAAACAGAGAGGCACACATATTAGATGGTATATCAAGAATGATATTCCCTGTGGAAGGTGGACTAGATGATAGGAAACACAAACCTCAAATTTTCAAGACAGAACACATTAAATCGTCCATCTATGGTCCTTTCGACTGAAGCTGCAAGCCCATGAAGTCCGGAGTTTTTACATACAAGGCCTTCTTTGTCATAACTTTCCAGAGCTTCAACACCTTTATATGTAGTGCAAACTAGTGCTAACATAGTATCTAGCCCAAGGTATTCCGATAGAATCCTGGTCTCCAGCAGAGTTTGAAATTGAATGTGTGTTAAGATTAGATAAATAAGAATATAGCCCAAGGGGTGTTTGGATGCGAGTTTTGGCAGTGATTAACTGGTTGATGTGACTTTAAGAAGCAACAATCAATTTTTGTGTTTTTGTAACCTACTTGTACGTATCTCAAAGTTTAATGATAGCAGCAACAATCTAAGTGCCGTAAGGTAAAACTATAATGGCTATAAAATGTATATAGAAATGATGGATGAATGGAAGTTACCTGCTAACGTTGTCATCATTAACTTTTCCAAGAGTAGCAACAACACCTAAGACATCGTTGGTAGAAGAAGCCAGATCAGCATGATGCTTCAGTTGGCATACAACGCCAGCAGCTGATTTCTCATGCTGCATTATATGTTCGACGGTTTCATTCTGATTCTGCTTGTGAGAGCGATCTTCCCCATCCACTAGCATAGGTGTGCTTGATGGATTATTTTTTCCAAGAATAACTAAAAATTTACATGATATGATATATATAAATCTCGCATATATGATAACGGAGATGCTAAACACATGTATCGGTTTATGAACTCTTAAATGTACCTTGCATATCATTGATCTGGTCATTTAAGCTGTTTATACAAGTCGTTAAATGTATAAGGTTATCTTCATGATGCTTAACGTTCTGTCCTAGCACCAACAATTCATTCTCAAGTTTCTGCAAGATTAACAATCAGGATTAATCTTATTATCGTAGGATCCATTATTTCTAGTTATGCTAAAATAATTGGAATAAAGTATTAGTGATCTAAATGCCTATAACAACCTTTGAAGAATGGACAACCGATTCTGCCTGAGATAATGGATTGTGTGGCACTCCATTCATAGCAACATAAGACGCGTCATTCTGACAAACATAGTTGACTTGTGGTGGAACTTGTACATTTAACATATTTGCATGAATCGGCATCTGAAATTAGAAAACCATATTTGTAGAAGTAAGTAAAATGTAAGTGTGACATTAGTAAAGATTATAAAATCAGAGCAAAAGGGCCATATTTATAGCTATCAAATCATATACCCTAAGTCTTATAGTCATCAAGATTTTCTAGTTTGATTAGCAAGTTAATTAGCACGCATCAACGCTGCTTGCTTGAGAAATTTAAAGCTTAAACTTGTAACAATTAGACTAGGTGTTATGGTCTCACCACCAAACCTATTTTTGTAACAACTTTAATTAAAAACTAAATTAAACTTTTATTCATAACTGAGAACATCATTAAAAATAAAAAATGGCATACGATGTTTCTTGTACTTGGCGAACTTTCACATTTTCGTCTATTCTTAATAAACAACGCCGCACTTATTAAAAATGACAAGTTCCTGCTATTAACTTCTTCTTCTTCTTCATCCGAAGAGGTAAAAAATAAATCTTCGGAATTCATTTGGTGCTGTATTTGGATAATGAGAAAGAATGTGTTTTGAAAGTGTGAATTAAAATGAAATATATTTAAAAATGTCTCAAACGGTCATTTTGTATATAACGCGTGAAGGTACCACACCCCCATTTAGAGTAACAATTAAATTAAATGAAACCCCAATTCAAAAAGCAATCAATTGAAATGAAATGAAATAATAAGCAATTGAAATGAGAAACAAGAAGAAAAAGAAGAAATGTGAGGCCTAAAGAAAAGGGGCGGGGTGATACCTGTGGCTGTTGTTGAGGATGTTGATGTTGTTGGTTACTGGGTGAAAACATGGTTAGTCGTTAATCTGTCAATTTGATGACTTCTTGTTCTTGTTGTTTTTGGGTGGTACGAGGAACACGCAGTCAAAGTGTTTGTGTGTGTGTGTGTGTGTGTGTGTGTAATTAGAACAAGGGAGGGTACGTCACAACAACTGTTGTACTTTGTTTTGTTGGAGTGACTACTTTTTTCTTGGAACAGATTTGAGTTTCAACCCTTTGACTTTTAACTCTTTCACACTTTTACTTCTTCACTTTCTCAATCAACAAATTATATATATATATATATATATATATATATATATATATATTTTTTAAATGTGAATTTCTTATAAGGTGCTTCGTGTCGCGGTTCAACGGGGAGATCTAGACTACGTTATCTAAACCGGTCCACGCTAGAGAGCTCCCCGAAACGAAATGCCTATTTCAAATACCCAATGAGGGGAAAACCCCCTACTAATCCGCCCGAAGGCACGACAATTAATAAGGGTAAACCCTTGCCTTTTCCAAGGTTCGAACATGGGGTTACCAGACCCAAACCGCTTCATTAAAGGACTATCTTGAAGGAAAATCCCTCATTCAAACCCCTTGCAGGATTTGAACTCAAGACCTCCTTCCCCCAAGAGCCCCTAAAGACTCCAAAGTGGCCAACTGAGCTAAGCCAGTTGGTTAACAAATTCTACTTAGCTTCCACTTTTTATACACTTAGGGGGGAGAGAGTGGTCACCTAACACTATCCAAATTGCCACGTCATCTCTATTCAATAAAAACCCTCAAACTCAAAACTACCCAATTCTACCCTAACACTACCCAAATTGGTGGGAGTAGTACCCAATCCTACCCAATTTCTTTTTTTTTTTCCACAAATATATTTTTTTTATTGTTTTTTCGTTTATTTGAATAAATGAATTATTAGTACAAAATTATTTAATAAAATGTTAACAAAAAAATATTAACCAAAAAATACATAGTATGATATATTCCCAGCTACAAAATGTAAACCTAATTTTAAAATATGTAGTATGGCACCCAACTGGTATGTACCTCGGCCCAATATCACATTCTATAAACCTGGCCCAATTTTAAAATGATTAAACCTAATCTTCTTTGCCTTCAAACCACAAGCAGCACACTTTGTCTTCTTCATGCTACCAAACCTGAAAAAAAAAAAAAAAAAAAAAAAAAAAAAAAAAAAAAAAAAAAAACCGCATACAAAAAACACAGCAAACACAAACACATCACTAACACAACACACAAAAAAAGCTTCCTCACCACGATCGGCTTTCCAGCCCGATTTGGTACCCGATTTTGCCTACCCAACTAGGTGGGGGCGGTGTTACCGATCGACACTGAAGCCCTACCCGAGTCCACTCCCTCCCCTCTTAAATATACATGTACCACACTTTAACTTAGTGTATCATTCACACTCGGGTGAAAACGAGCCGAGCCGAGCTCGATCCTGTCAAAGCTCGAGCTCGGCTTGTGTTATGTTATACAGGCTCGGGTTTGGCTCGAGCTCAGCTCGTTTATATGATTTGGCAATAAAAAGTTAAAGCTTGGCTCAAGCTCGGCTCGTAATATATCTATTTTGAACTCGTTTATAAGTTCGCCTATAATACAAATGCGTAACCTTTTATGTATGTTAAATAGCCTTGTGAGCCCAAACGAGCTTCGTATGTAAAGCTCGAGCTTGATTGATAAATGAGCTGAAACTTAGGCTTGAGCTCGGGCTCAAGCTTGTTTAAACTCAGCTCGTTCGAGATTTTTACTGATCCAGTCTCAAACTTTTCATGAGCGAGTCAGCTCATTTCCACCCCAATTCACACACCATTAAAGCAAAGATACTTTCATAATTTGTTAAGCCAAGGGTTTACGTCATATACTAAACATATATTTTTCCAAATGTTTCACTATCATACGTGTATTTTAAAAAAAAATGTAAAAGCCACAAATAACTAATGTACTTTTGATTTGTTCGAATATGACTAACATACTTTTAAAATGTGCTATAACTATTATACTTTCAAACTTTAACCAACATGACTAACCACTTGGCATGATAATTACACAGTTAGTCCTCAATACATAAACAATTACACCGTTGGTCCTCAATACATAACTACAGTTAATCCCCAATACATAATAGGATTAATATACAAAGATGTTACCAAAGTTTTAAAAAAAAGTTCACCTAAGCTACTCAAGTTTCAAAATTATCATCTAAGTTACTCAAGTTCATGGGTAAATGAAATTTCAGTAACTTAAGCGAACTTTTTTTCAAACTTTAGTGACTTCTTTGTATATTAATCTTAAATTAAATATGCCACGTCGGATTTTAACATGTTATATTAGGTTAGAAACAAAAAAGTAACAAATTTAACCAGTTGCAAAAACTTGAGTAACTTTAATGACAGTTTTGAAACTTTAGTAACTTATGACGACTTTTTATCAAACTTTAATAATTTCTTTGTATATTAACCCTTACATCTATATCAAGTTATTAACTAGTTTCCTACTTAACGAAGGCTATAATGTGCATATAAATGAAACTGAGTAATGGAGTAATCCTCTTTTTGCTTTGGAGAGGGGTCCTTTCAAGTTGTATGTCACAACTTAACTCGATTTACTATAAATCAATGACCCATCACCCACTAGGGATCCATACATATATTACTATTCTTGAGTAAATTGTGGAACTTCTTAATATATATTTAGCAATTATTTATCTAAAATAAGTTATTTTATGACAACCTCAAGCTGTTTATGTTATCAATTTGTTTTGGAAGGCAACATTTAGCCTTTGTTTGAAAATGCAATAGCCAAATAAAATTTCTTAAGAAAATTCTGAAGTTTTGAACTAGTTTTGTACTTTTGTGAACACCAACATATTTAGTTTCGTAACACAAAACAAAGACTAGAAAGGTAGGTAAACATGATTAGAACAAACACAAGACGGGGGTTGGAGTTAAATAGGAGTTGATTTATGTCAATGATTGCAATGTATATAACACATCATAATTCTTTTGTGTTGTTTTCTGAAATGGCTTGGCATATGTATTCTTTGTCAGGACCCTGATTTTGTTGTGGAACCGATGATTGCAATGTTATACTGACTGTAAATACCCTCGATGTACAACCAAAAAAGTTATGTTGACTTTGGCAATCCTGGTCAAAGGACTTGTTTAGACTATAAAAGCATTGTTTTGGACCACCGGCGATGAAAATGCCTAGTTTTGATTCAACGTGATGTGTGTGTACAAGATTAGAGACCAATGGTGTATTTTACTCTTATTTATACCTTTTTTTCTCGTTGCATAAGGCGAAATAAAGCCCATTCATCCAAGTTACCATCCTCCACCACATGTGCTTTCGTTACCTATCTTCAAGATAAATATATTGTGTTCCATCACATTTTTACCACTCACTAATGAATTTGAAGGTAAGGGTTTGAATTGGCAAGCTAAGTTAAGGGTTTGGTGGTTGGTGGTACTTTATTGAATACAAATCACAAGCGTTGTTTATTTGTCTTCAATTTAGGCAGCGATGTAATTAAAGTTGAACTTGTGTTCGTGTTCTTTTTGTCATGGTTGAAGTGAGTATCAACATATTTTTTTTTTAAATGATAAGGTATAGTTGAATTAAATTAATTGAAAGTAAAATATAAGTAAGGTATAGTTGAATTAAAAAGAATTGAAAGTAAAATATAAAAAAGTGTGATAGATGGACAGAAGGGATTGATCCTTAGACCTCTTATATGAAGAGTAAAGATGATAGCCATTTGAACCATCCATCACCTCACTATACATTTACTTTTAATATAACTTAACTACTTTTTGAAGAATCCTTTTATCATTCAACTTTTCCTTCAAGCCAAAGTTTTTCCTTTCAATAATATTCTAACTCTTATAACTAGTTTTTTGTAAATGTTTTTTTTAATTTATTTTGGACGGCTTATATACATGTTTCTTTTTTCTTTTTCTTTTTTATTATTATTTTTTTTTTAAAGATATGGGTACGAGGTAGGGATGCCAAAAGCATCTGAAACCGAGGGGGAAAACCGAAACCCGAACCGGTTGGGTCGGGTTCGGAGGCGAGTTGGCGGGTTTGGATGCGGATTTGAGTATTGATAAAAAATTTAGCCGGTGACGGGTTCTGATAATACCCGCCCGATTACCCGTACCCGTATCCATATCCATATCCGGTTACACGAATTTATACCCGCTTTATTGATATGATAATTAACTAGAGTATATATATACATTATATATAATCTTTTCCATTATTTTTTTTATATAAGTATCTATTACATAACACATTTTATTTTGTACATGAATTATTGCGTTAAATCGTTTAATACGATAATCATTTTCTTTAATTTAAAAAAAAAAATTGAATGTATTAGGGTGTTTTCTTTGTTTAGTCGGTGGTCTATAGTGTCACTTAATCTTAATACCATTATTTTGTTCATATAATATTTAATTGGGGATAACCGATACTCGCGAGGAAACCCGAAAAACCGATAGATAATATTAACCGAGTATCCAAAGGATAATGGGTGGTACAGACTTGATATTATAAACGGGTGTGGGTACAGGTACACTAAAACTCGCTTCAAACTCGACCCGTTGCTATCCCTAGTACGAGGATAAAGTTTTAGGATTCATTTTCAAAAAAGCCATTAATATGCTTTGTGGTTTCTCTGTAGTCAAATTTGATTTATTCATGATGATAAATAACATCATATTGGCATAATAAAAAAGTGAATAAATACTCGAATAACATCATACAATACAGTATTAGTTATTTGTGGCTTTTGCCTTAAAAATACTACTTGTATGATATCTAAACTTTCATATTCGTGCTAAAGGTTGAAGAAGGTTGAAGAAGGGGTGTTTTTGAAACAACGCATATGAGTAATTATGGGTTTAACATAGAAAATGTACACAGAGTAATACTCAATGGATCCATGAACTTAGTTATTAAAGTGATAATGAACCCTTAATCATATATGAACTAAAGTTATTTGTGGCTTTTGCCTTAAAAATACTACTTGTATGATATCTAAACTTTCATATTCGTGCTAAAGGTTGAAGAAGGTTGAAGAAGGGGTGTTTGAAACAAGGCGTATGAGTAATTATGGATTTAACATAGAAAATGTACACAGAGTAATACTCAATGGATCCATGAACTTAGTTATTAAAGTGATAAGAGCACTCCCAACGGTAACGCCGTAACGGCGTTAAACGAGAAAAAACGGCGTTACGGGCGTTATTACCGTTGGGACCTCGGCGTTAAAGAGAAAAAACGGAGCCCGCGTTGCCAAAGCAACGGGCGTTATAGGGGAGGAGCAAAAAAAAAATCAAAAATTTACACTTTCTACCCTTAAACGGCTACTAGCCGTTATTTTCAAAAAATTTCAAAACCACCCTAAACGGCTACTAGCCGTTATTTTCAAAAAATTTTCAAAACCTTTTTACCACTATAAATACCCAATTAAAACACCATTTTTTTTCACACTTCCACTACTAAATCCTCTCCATTCTCTCAATCTTTCAACTTCTATTAACTGCAAAAAAAAAAACAATGTCGGGAGGCAACGATGATACTTTCTACAATCTTCTTGCTAGTGGGTGGAATCCCTCAAACCCGGGTTCATCATCTAACCCGAACGCCGGTTCATCTTCAATCCCCAACCCACTAGGCTTATCGAGCCAAGAAATGTATCAACAACATCAAGCATTTCTGTATTGGCAACAACAAAACCAACAAAACACCTTAAATTCTAACTTTCAAAACCTACAATTCACACAACAATCACAACAATCACAAACTGAAACACATGATGTTGCTAACACACCCACGCCTCCAAAAGGAAAAGGTCGCATTAAGCGAAAAGCAAAGAAATCCAAAGACCCCGAGCCCGAACCAGTTGATTCTGATGAAGGCGAAGTTGTTGTTCACCACGTTGGACTCCACAGAGGAAGCATTACTTGCAAGATGTTACATAGTCAAGCTTTGAGGATCCGAAAGTTGGAAAGTGCCAACCCAAGGATACGTTTTGGTATCGGGTGCGAAATGAGTTCAATAGAAACAACTTTCAACGGCGCAACAAGGACATGCTGTCAAGCAAGTGGAAAACTGTGAACGGCATATGCACAAAGTTCAACTCTCATTACAACCGCTCAAACGCGATCAACGTAAGCGGGAAAGTGAGTGGATGTGATGCAACGGGCAAAGCAATGGTATCGTGAGGAAACCAAGGGATCAGCTTTTGGCCTCGAAGACGCTTGGTAGGTTTTGCGTCATTATAAGAAATGGAACGCTAAACCGGTCGATTTAACCGGCGAAGTCCCAAGCCAAACAAACGAGGATTTGTTTGGTCAAGATGAACAACCTCGCCCCATGGGAAAGAAACGTGCTAGTAAGAAACCAAGATCCGATACTACAACAAGTACTGGGGAACAAGCATGGAGGAACGAGCTCGTCAGCTTATTTCACCGAAACTATGGCAAACGAGTTTCGTATGAAACGAGAAGTCTCCGGCGCGATCGGGCCAAGCAGGAAAAGATCTGACAATAACCCGTTGGAAGAAATAAAGTTTTTGATGACGCCTCTGCGGGCAAGATCCAATAGTCGTGCAGTGGATCAATGACGAAAAAGATCGAATCATCGCAAAATATAACTTGAAACCTCGTCGAGATCGTATTCTCGCCATTTACTTTAATTTGTTGTAACGTTTTATTTCGTTGTATGGTTTTTTTTATTTCGTTGTATTTTTTTTTAGTCTCGTATTGTAATATGTTTTAAGTTTTAATGAAATGTTTGTTTTAGTTTAAAAAATGAAGTGTTTGATTTAGTTTAGGGGTTGAAATTGAAAATATGAAATATTAGTGGTGTTATGGTGTTATTGGGATGTTATTGTTGTGGGTGTTTTTTGAGGATGTTAATGTTAAATGGTAAAGCTGATGTGGCGCTGACGTGGACGGTGTTATTGGTGTTATGGTGTTATTGTTGGGAGTGCTCTAATGAACCCTTAATCATATATGAACTAAAGAAACCATGACAATTAACTCAACCCTCGTTAGCTGTATGAACGAGGCTTAGCTTTAGGCAAGTGTCGTGTACACTTCTTTATGTTGTCTTCAACTTCACATTTATTTTAGAAAGCAACAAGTTAACCATGATTCTTTACTTGAGTATATTATTTATATATTATAAGTTTTTTTTTCTTTCTTTTTCTCTAAACACATACATTCACAAATCACTATCATTCATTCATTCATTATGATGACTCTTCAGCTAATGTATCCTACTTTCACTTGCAAATCAAACCATTATATAACTCATAAGCCCTCAGTGAAATGGGGTGTTAATAGGCAATTCGTGTTTTCTTCTTGTTCTAAAAATAGTAGGACAAGGGACTGTATCAAGTTAAGGGTGAGTAGTGACAATTCTCAAGAAAAATGGTTCTTTACTTATAAAGATGAAGAAATTAATAGACTTTTATTGGGTGATGAGAAAGATAATTCTGCTTCAGTCGATGGGTTTCAGTTAGTTCCTCAATCTGGTATGCTGTGTTTTCTTACTTTATACGTAGCTTTTTACAAATTTTGATACATTTGAGCTTCATGAGGTTTGTTTATTTTGTACTAATTATAGATAGCTTTAACCGTGCGTTACAAGTTTAATGTGATTATCAGTTTACTCGTGTAACGCTTCATACCCAAAACAAATTTTGTGCCTTTTGACAAATAATGTAGCTTTGGCAAAAGGTGTTTACTGTATGTGGAATGTAATCAGGTGTAAATAATCTGGCAAGAAACTGATGATTGAGACTACTTAACTTCAATTACAAAAATAATCTAAGTTGCCACAGGTATAGTAGGCATGGTTTCACTATTTATTTATAAAAATGTATGATAACTCCCAGGTGATATGGAAGTTAGCAACTTTCATGCTGACAAAGAAGAAAAGGTTGTAGATGATGATTTGACAAAGGAAAAACTTGCAGAAGTGACATACAACATAGTTTTTGTTACTTCTGAGGCGTCACCATACTCAAAGACTGGAGGCTTAGGTGATGTTTGTGGTTCCTTACCTATTGCACTTGCAGCACGTGGACATCGTGTAATGGTTATCACTCCAAGATATATGCATGGTGGCCCTTCTGATGAAAACTTTGCTGGAACTACCGATCTTGATTGCCGAACTAAGGTTTATTGCTTTGGTGGGGCCCAGGATGTTGATTTCTTTCATGAGTACAGAGAAGGTGTTGATTGGGTATGACTAATATTGAAATCATAACATTAGCTCTTATAGAACTTGTGTTGCTGGAGATAATATTGAAATGTGGTTTCAGGTGTTTGTGGACCACCCTTGCTATCATCGTCCTGGAAATCCGTATGGTGATATGTATGGCGCATTTGGAGATAACCAGGTACTATTTGAGGAAGTTAAGTATGATATGCTGGCATAACTAATTATTTATCTTTTTATTAAGAATAATCGATATTTATACCATTTTTTGATTAAGCAGTTTCGGTTCACATTACTATGCCATGCAGCATGTGAGGCTCCTTTAGTTCTTCCTTTAGGAGGTTTTACGTATGGAGAAAAATGTTTGTTCCTTGCTAATGATTGGCCTGCTGGGCTTGTGCCAGTGTATGCGATCAACTCTTTAACATCTGTGGTTTTTGTTTATGTACATTGTACTTGACATTTCTAATAACGAATAACCTGTATGCACACTTAAGAGTTCGTTTATAAATACTGAATTTCATTTGGTTTTCTGTATTAGCCTATTGGCAGCAAAGTATCGTCCACATGGAATCTACAAGGATGCTCGGAGTATCGCTGTGATTCATAATCTTTCACACCAGGTAGGATTCTTTTCATTATATATAACTTTCTTGCTGGTTCATTAACTGTTGTTTAAGATAGACCAAAATGAAATATTACGTCTGTTCGGTGAAAGTCACATTATCTGATTAGGTACATGGTTTTAGGGATATATTCCACTATTTCACAAATGCATAAGATTATTCTTTAATGATACGAGTTAATATAACCTTTATATGAAAATGGAAGGGAGTTGAGCCTGCAGCAACTTACGGGAATTTAGGATTGCCTTCGGAATGGTATGGAGCTTTGGAATGGGTATTTCCTACGTGGGCAAGGACACATGCTCTAGACACCGGTCAAGCTGTTAATATATTAAAAGGCTTAATTGTGACTTCTGATCGGATTTTGACAGTTAGCCAGGTAACGGATCTCTTCATTATTTTGGATGAGTTGTGCATTTATCACATGGATGAGTGTTATTTTGCTTCTAGTTGTATTTCCAATTAATGTCTTTTAATTGGGTATCAATATATTCATGTCCCATAGTTGTTTTATTCAGGGTTATTCTTTGGAAATAACAACCCCAGATGGTGGTTATGGTATGAATGAGCTACTGACAAGCCGAAAATCTGTCGTGAACGGTATGTAGTATTTCTGTCTACAATCTACTTTCATAAAAATTCATGAAATGTTAATCGACACTTATATTGTGACGATGACTACATGGGTAACTGGTTATGCAGGGATAACTAACGGTATTGATGTTACTGAATGGGATCCTTCCTCTGATGAGCATATTGCTTCTCATTACACTGTCAATGACCTTTCAGGAAAGGTAGTTATTGCAAGTTTTTTAATGTTTAAATGTTACTCAAACGACACTTAGATTGCAGTGATTTAATGGTTGCAGACAAAGTGCAAGATTGCTCTGCAAAAAAAATTAGGTCTTCCAGTTCGCCCGGATTGCCCATTGGTAAAATATTCTTTTGTTGATGGATGGATTCAGTAAAACAACTCTCCCTTTTGCTATAACCGACTCATATCTGACTTCTGCGTGATAGGTTGGATTTATTGGAAGACTGGACTACCAAAAAGGCATCGATATAATACTCTCTGCAACTCCAACTTTGCTACAAGATGATGTGCAATTTGTAAGCAACTATAATATTTAATTGAAGAATGCAACTTTTTGAAAGTTCCATTGATGGATAGATAAACATCAGATTATTGTTTAGGTTATGCTTGGATCTGGAGAGAAACAATATGAAGCGTGGATGAGGGCGACTGAAGCAGCATTTAATTATAAATTCCGAGGATGGGTTGGGTTTAATGTCCCCATTTCTCACCAGATTACTGCAGGGTATATCCATAGCTGATAAGCGTGTGTATTCTACAAAAAATCATTTTAATAAAACACTCATGAAGATTGTGGAATGTGCAGTTGTGATATCCTATTAATGCCCTCAAGATTTGAGCCATGTGGTCTAAATCAGTTGTATGCAATGAGATATGGAACTGTACCAGTTGTCCATGGAACCGGAGGACTTAGAGTGAGTTGAAGTTATAATCATAATTGTGTTTAAGTTGTATATAAAAGAAGCGTGAAAATTGAATGCACCCTTCTGAATTATAGGACACTGTGGAAACTTTCAACCCATATGCTAAAGAAGGCAAAGGGGAAGGTTCCGGGTATGTACTTCTTCACTTCATGAGCATTTGTGGATCGACTGTTGTAGAACTAATCTGTGTGTTCTTACTACAAAATAATGCATCCATGAAGAAGTGCAAATTCTGAGTTTTTAATTGCTCTGCAAATTTCTTACAGATGGGCCTTCTCACCACTGACAAGAGAATGCACGTTGAATGTGAGTTACATCTAAACTCTATATCATTTAGCTAGTTGGATTCGCATGTTACTTTAAATGACTGTTCACTTAGGAAACTGCAATTAAGTATTAGGCGCGAGTAAATCGGATTGACTAATGTTGTAGGCATTGAGGGTAGCGATAAGGACATACAGGGATCACAAGACCACTTGGGAAGGATTGATGAGGAGAGGAATGGAGAGAGAATGTTCATGGGATAACGCTGCAGTACAGTATGAGCAAGTTTTCCAGTGGGCGTTCATAGATCCACCTTATGCCAGCTGATTAACAAAGCAACATACTCCACCAAGGCAACAATAATTAAGAGAAACTCTCACTCATGCCGACACACCCTTTAGGGGTTGGCCACATGATCATCTGACTGCGTATCTGATCCAATGAGGTTTTCTAATTTTGGTGTTTTGGGTGAACCTAGTGGTGTAAGATGGATGTATATTTGTTGACATCTGAATATTTTGGAATTGTTATGTTAAGGAGACCTAGTGAGATGCATTATGGTCTACAATCTATGTTTCACAAATATATAGTTTTTCATAAGAAACTGAGGCTAAAATTTACATGCCGTCTTCATTAAGAGTCCTCATACAAAACATGAAAGATCTATAATTCAATGACAGGGTTTTAGATGTAAAAAGTATCTCATATTCCCTGTTATGTAACACTAACCCTGGTTCATTCACTCATATGATGTAACATGCATAATCATGTTTGTAGTATAGAAGTTTAAAGTTTGTATATAATTGAAGCGGAAAAGGAGTCTCTGTATTGCCAAAGAGACCATGCTCCTCATTGTTCTATTGGGATTAGCAAGAAATTTGCATAGCCAAAGACATTGCTTTTCTTGAAACTATTGCAATAAAACAGCTTTGTGATGCGCACTCTATAAATATTGTTATTAGTTTGCCAATCTAAATAGAAATAACCTCACTGGTACACATATTTATCCTCAAATGGTGTCCGATGACATGATTTGTACAGAATCACGAGACGACATACCAGATTAGTAAGTATTTGGAAACACTTCTGTTTTGGTAAGGGCAGATCAGCCAATAGAGGAATACCTAGCCACAAGGCGTGAGCTTCGAATTTCCAGCACCTCGAGGGTTTTCATCTTTCCAGTCGTCGAAGGCCCTTGCCTTATCTTGGGCAGCCTCATCATCTTCATCTTCATCATCGTCACCGCCGCCTGCTCTTGGCTTCCACTTCTCAGTGTGCCATGAGGAATTGGCTTCTTCTATCATCTTAGCAGTTTGCTCTTGCCATGTATTCATCATCTCCATCTCCTTCAATCCAGCTTCTTCTATGCTCATTGTTGGCATTCTGATATTATACAAAACGTGTCATAATGAAAACAGCATATAGAAACCTTAGCAAGTATTATTGGAAAACGCAGTTACTTAATCAGGCTTTAGAACGATGAAGTTTGAAAGTTGAAGTATACAACATAATGATACCTGTGACTAGGTTGGAAAACTTGTGCAGCAATCCTTTCTCTTTCACTAGTTATGCTTCCACCCACAAGACTAGCTGGTCCAAACATGAGTGGTTGGTGTTTGTGATCATGCGCCTGTGAAACCTTAGCTCTCCCCTCCAAAACGTCTTGAGCAAAAGTAGCACATGTGATAGGCACTGCTGGTTTTGTGTATCGAGCTCGAGCAGCAGCATTGCGGTGCCAGTCTTCTACAGTCTTGGCACGTTCATCAAGAATAGCCTGTGATATTTCAACATTTCCTTCCTGCAGACAATATAAGCTCACAATGAGAAGGCAACAAGTACTATTTTTTTTTTACCGGATATACTTTTAGGCATTTCTAAAGATATATTCCAATTTTGGTACTATTAATCATAAGGCAGACTTGTATACACAAGTACACACACATTTGACATGTATTATGCTTAGCTCCATGATAAGTTATTATACCTGCTTTTGCTTTTCCTTTATTGCAGAAAGCATTTCTTCCTCTTTCTTCAGCATTTCCATCAGATCAAGAGCCTACAGTATGTTTATTATAACAAATGATTAACTAAAGATGCAAAACCAAAAGATTGAGTCGAAAAACGAATACACAAACACACACAAACCTTGCAGATGGCCAATGATATCGTAGTAAGCCATGCCTACAAATTTACAGAAATAAAAATGAATTAAGTGAAGCCAACAAGAACAGTATTGATGGTAATGAACGAGTTATTATTCATTAAGAAAATGTAACAGCACTGCTAAATAGCAGGCGGGCAATGTATTCACACTATGAACATA
The DNA here is from genome assembly GCA_910596185.1 of Chrysanthemum makinoi. NCBI lineage: Eukaryota > Viridiplantae > Streptophyta > Magnoliopsida > Asterales > Asteraceae > Chrysanthemum > Chrysanthemum makinoi. The sequence continues at coordinate 227,020,766 of OU343218.1, forward strand.
TAATGGGAATATGTTATATTTTATAGTATACAACAAAAGTCAAAGAGGAGAGGTTCCTAGTATAATTATGTAACTCACCTCCCTTTCTTCTTCCCCGTCATCATCTTGCACATCATCATCTCCAGTGTCAACCGGAGAAGATAGTGCAGCAGCTCTAGTTGAGCGCCCACGCCGTTCCTTCCGCTCATTTAACTCTAAGAGCTTTGACTCTGCAGCACGCTGACGCTTGAACCGAGCAATCTGGATAGGGCCAGTTAAAGTTAGCATCTTAATATCGGTGAAACTTATAATAAAGAAATGAATGATGCAAATAGGACAGGTTTTGTTTCAAGCTAAATAGTTAGTTTTGGGAAAATATCTGAGCAAAAGCTGACCTTCTTAGCCCTCCTATCTACAACGGCATTCTGACCTCCTTGTGCAGAGGTTTCCAACTCATCTTCAGGCACGAGCTCCATTGCATCACAAAATGAAATAAATTCCTAGAGATGGGTTCATTCAAAGTTATGTATGCAAGCAAAACACTTGACTATTATATGTCGTAACAGGTAAAAATTGAATTTTAGAAACAGTAATACCTTCAACTTAGCCTGTGAAAGCTTTAAAATATCTATCCTGTCATCGTGTCCTCCAGTCTTCTCCATCAATTCAGCAAGATAAAAAGGCACCTGTTTACATAATAAGACTTATCCGTTACAAGTTCTCCAAAGAGAAAATGCGTTAAGTCTATAAACAATATTATGCAAAAGGCAATCGGATGCCACATGCCCACATACATAAAAGCGTCTAACATTTACAACAGAGGTGAATCATAGCAGATAAGATTAGTCGTTGAGGTTTGGCGTTTGTCAAAGTAAGAGTTGATATCATTTATCATACAGAAGAGTAGAGGTAAGCAATAGCGGTCCTCACCTCACATGCCCTAACAATATTACGAGTATGTGAAGATACCACTGTAACCTACTTGTGACATATATATCTACAAGGATAAGGAGGTCCGGTATTGCAAGTTTGGAAAGGATCTAAATGTACAGTCCTAGCATCAACAACAACACCACCCAATCCTGCCGGAGCGGGGTATGAGGGAGGTAGGATGTAGACAGTCATATCAGGAACATTAACTAAATTTTCCAATTTCTAACCAAGCCATCAACTACAAGAGCTATCTTACACATATGAGACGAATCTATCCATAATTTAAGCCAAACGCAGGGAATGGAAATAGAATAAGATCGTGAAGAAAGAAATGATATATATTTTCAAGGGTTTAGGCCACAAAATAGCAACGAAGTTTGAAACAAAGTTCTGTCTTGGTGCGTGAAGTATAAAAAATATGATTAAAAGGGTATGATAACACATCAAAATGGAACACTTTATAAAAATTCGTTACATTTAGTGATATGTTTTCATATTTCACGTACCAAGACGGGTGGGTGTTTGTAAAAAAATTGGTTGCTATTTTATGACCTAAACCCGTTTTTGAATTAGAAAACAAAATAATAATCTGCAAGTTTGTTTGGTATTAAAAAAAAGAAAAAGAAAAGGAATTACCAAGATATACTTGAGATTAGTGGTGCTAATATCATGTTTAGTCTCATTGGTAGAAAAAAGCCCTAACTTATATATCATTTCCTCGCAATGCTGCAATGCTTCACACCCTTTTCTCAACGTCTCCTATTAAAGTTATCATTATCACATGTTTATATAATTTTCAAAAAACGACTAGAATAATAATTGATAGATAGAAATATACCTTATCGAGGGTGGATTCGGATGATTGAAGGTGAATTTTACGAGCTTGATCGAACAGACTAGGAAGAGACATGTCTTCCATTTTTAATACCGAAGACATCAATTAATCAATCGTTACTTCCAGAGAGAAAGAGATGATGGATGAATAATGCTATCGGGTACGGATCTGGTTTCAAACCCAAGCCCACGGCTTCCTTTCTTTTATTATTCGGTATATGACCGACCTATTATTATATCATACATACATACGTGTCTCTTCTCACAGCCGTCAATGTTTTCGCTGGATCGATCATTTTGACCGTTAGATCAGACTTATTCAACTTTCGCCCGCCCCCGGTTATAAAATTGTTACTTTAGACTAAACACAATGGCAACCTAGTTCACTTATCTCATTAGCTTTTATCTAGGCCGAGCAGTTGTCACAGGGTAACCTGAGACTTTTTTTTTCTAATTCAAATATTTTTAAGACTAAAATACATCGTTGGTCCCTAAACTTGTACCAAAGCATCATGATGGAAAAACTCGGCTTTTCATCTCACATGTCACACAGCAAAACATGGCCTTTAAATGCCAGATTAGTCCTTTGACAAAGTCAAAGTCTGATTTTTGTTTTGTAGTCGAGGGTATTTTAGTCCATACACATTTATATTTTTATAACACATTTATATTTTACCCCTTCATCTTTCATCCTCGTTATCATCTCCTCAAATCATTCATCTCTCCAAATCATCATCTCCCCAAGTCATACAACTTAACATAAGTGTAAACCCGAAGAATCTGAGAGGTTTTAGTACTGAATCGGTAGTGTGGCTGTGGAATAGGATTATCACATTGAATAATTGATCAACCAAGCCGCGTAAATGCATGTGCTCTGTATTGTTTTTTTTTTTTTTTTTTTTGGCTCAATTTATATTCTTGTGTTGTGTTCTAGTGTGGTTGGTGATTCTACGAGAGTAATTGTTATATACTCGACACAGATTTTAATTGAGGGCATTTGTTTTCATGAGGTGCTCTGTATTTGTTGTCAATATGAGCAATTATTTTCATCTAAACCCAAAACAGTGTTCTTTTTTATGATGATTATTTCTATGCAGTCCTTATTTAATGTATTATAGTTATAGTTCAAGGATTTGTTAATTGTTTTGGATGCAAAAGTGAAGTTGTTTGATAATAACTATGGAGTTAATTCATTTATTACTAGCTGTGATATGACAATGGCAGCTTTTCTAAGAGTTGCATCTTGGCACAAAGATACGCATTATGATAACAAGATTGCTATGTGAAGAGCCTTAAAGCGTTGCCAGGGTTTGAAACTTTTGAAAGATAATGCCATGATTGGTAACTTTTTTTAAAGAACAAATTAAAATTAGAAGTTACAGAACATTTACTTCTTTAATTTAGGAGCTATTTATGCTCACATGCATCTTCCTAGGAACATGGAGTGTTTTGATCAGTTTCTCGTTATGTGCACATGGAGTGTCCAGACTCTAGATCGAGATCATCTTTACGTGAGTGTGAACATGGAGTTTTAAAGATCAGCTATGCTTTATAGACTACTGAGAGCAGTATATATAGTAGTATACAACAGGTTATTTTTAGTTCTCAGAAGAAAATATAAAGTCACATCTGTGCGATTTTAGAAGCCAAGATATGCTTTCCTGCCTCTCCCAATCAATTTAATATATGGGCAATCAACTATAGGCTTTATTAGATGTGTCCATGCTTAACACTGATAAATGTATTGTGCATGACAAGGCTCTGCACATTTGTGTTGAGTTAGACCCCTTTCTTAGTTAGATATAATTGAACTGAGATATTCCTTAAAATTTTGCTATATGTCCAAGGTGTAGACTCCAAGCTTATTGTGACTATGGTTTTAACTAGATCTCCATGTATGTAAAGAAATAAAAGGATATCTCTGGTTTATATCTGAAGGTGTAGAATCCATAAGCTGCACAATTTGCTAGAGGCAACATAATAAGAGTTTAACTTGGGTCCTTTATGATAAAGAGTCTGAGCCTAAATTCATGTGTGTTCCAATCTCTGACCACAGATACCGTGCAATCACAAGTGCGTATTACAGAGGAGCTGTTGGTGCTTTACTAGTCTACGACATAACACGCCGTGTCACCTTTGAGAATGTTGAGAGGTGGTTGAAAGAGCTTAGAGACCATAGCGACTCAAACATTGTGATAATGCTAGTAGGAAACAAGCGGACTTGCGTCACTTACGTCGGCAGCTATTACAACAGAAGATGCCAAACCTATGCTAAAAGGAAAAGACCTATTTTATTGAGACATCGGCTTTGGAGGCCCTCAATGTTGAAAATGCTTTCACTGAAGTACTTACCCAAATATACCATGTTGTAAGCAAAAAAGCACTTGACATGGGAACGATCCTAGTGCATTGCCTAAAGGTCAAACCATTAACATCGGGTCAAAAGATGATGTTTCTGCAGTGAAGAAAGCCGGGTTCTTTGTTCTACTTAGAAACAATAGCGATTATCGATTGTTTTGAGCAAATCTGAAGTCTTTAACAAGAAAAGTAGATCAGGCTACTGGTTTTACTCACATTTTTTCTGGTCTTTTTGTACTTTAGCCCTTCATCTTTCATCCTCGTCATCATCTCAGATTCTTTGGGTTTACACTTACGTTAAGTTGGGTGATCAATTATTCAATGATGATTTGGGGGAGATGATCAGGATGATGTTGGGGAGATGATGATTTGGAGAGATGAATGATTTGGGAAGATGATGACGAGGATGAAAGATGAAGGGGTAAAATATAAATGTGTTATAAAAGTATAAATATGTATGGACTAAAATACCCTCGAGTACAAAACAAAAATCAGACTTTAACTTTGTCAAAGGACTAATCTGGCATTTAAAGGCCATGTTTTGGACCTGTGGCGATGAAAAGGCCGAGTTTTGTCCCATCATGATGCTTTGGTACAAGTTTAGGGAACAACGGTGTATTTTAGTCTATTTTTAACAACAAATGTAAAATTCATTAAAAATAAATAAAAACATTACAATATATTAAAAATAAAACGATACGAAATACATAATACATAAATCCTAAATCTTAAATCCTAATCTGAATACTCCTCGTTCGCAGAATCATACGAGGGATGTATATAATCCTCGAGGCGAGACAAAGCTTCCTCATCTACCGGAGATTCCTGCATCATCATCTTTGTTCACCCGATAGCTCCAATTGACTTTGGTGTTGATGTTGTTCGTTACCCTTTGAACACACCGCCACAACTTGTCAATAATTTCGTCATCTCTGTGGGCTTCCTCCTTCAGAAATTTCTCGATCACACCTTTTCGTTCGGTCGATGTCGTTGCAACTCTTGTAGTTTTCTCTCATCTGCAACTTCTCCGTCCTCCCCTGCTCAAACAATTGGATGACGCGTATAATAGCGTCTTTTCGAGCCTCATCGTAGTTATTGCATTGATTTTGAACGTACGTTTGCATATCTTTATCGGAATCTTTTCTATTAATTTATTTAATTTAATTAATGGTAGAGATTAACCTAATAAATAAATTTAACTTCATGTTTTTTTTTTGTCATTTTATTTTTTTATTCATATTTTTTTTGTCTTTTTCTTTTAATTCACGTTTTTTTTAAACTCACATTTTTTTTAGTTCACGTTATTTACGTTTTTTTAATTCGCGTTTTTTTCTTCGCTTTCATACGTTTTCGTCCGTTTTCATACGTTTCCGCCCGTTTTCTTACGTTTTCGTCCATTTTCGTCCGTTTTCATACTTGCTTTTACACTTTCATACGTTTTCGTCTGTTTTCACGCATATTCGTCCATTTTCTTACGTTTTCGTCCGTTTTCATACATTTTCCTCCGTTTTTAAATGTTTTCGGCCGTTTTTAAACGTTTTCATATGATCACAAGTGATATTATGTGGTATTTAGAATATAACTTTTTTTTTGTGCAAAGGTGAAAGTTTTATTAATAACACAAAATAAAACATCAAAGATTCAAGAGATAGACATGCCTAAACTCTTATCACAAAAACAACCACTACCTCAGACAACACTAAACTACAATCTCAAACATACTAACTCGGAACATCAGATATAATACACTACCAATCAAAACAGTGACTATGCAGCTCCACTTTCACCTTAATACCGCGCTACCATCTAACTACATTTCCATATCATCCCCCACCCAGACCATTCAACCAACACCCACAACAGTCAAGGTAGGGAAGGATGTACGACTTCGTTAAGAACCCAAACCATTCCAGTCAAGGGCTCTTCTAAGACCCCTACATTTCCCTCTTTACAAAAGGCTTCAAGGTCCTAGAAACACTCACCTTGATGGAGAATCTACATGCCCCCTTAGTGGTACACTAAAAGGACCAAGTAGGGTCATCTTTCATCCCTCACTATTCCAAACATCCTATGTACCACCCTACAGTCCATTTACCCAACACTATGGGAAACCTACATTATGACTAGCTTAAAACATAACACAAAGGATATATCAGTAACTCTGAATAGCTACCTAACAAAGGCCTGTTATACAAAATGACTGACTACACCAGTGTATTATGTTTTAACTATCAAGGTACTAGGCCATCCATAGATATCACAAGTTATTTAGAATATAACTTGTGATATTCTAAATATCACAAGTGATTTTCAACTAATATTTTGTAACATGAAAATCACAATTGATATTCAGAATATCACAAAGTGATATCCAGAAAATGACAAGTGATATTCATAATATCACAAAGTGATATTCAGAATATCACAAATATATAATTTGAATAACAGCTACATAGTTTGGGGGTATTTGTTTAACCTTATTTTATTTGCTTATGAGTTTATGTGATTTCGGTTTATGTTTCACAAGCTTAATTTGCTTATTTTGAAACTTATAAAAATATGTAAGTTTATATTTACCACGTATAAAGAGAAAATGGTCAAATTTTGGTTTAGAGTTCATACATATTCGTCCGTTTTCATACGTTTTCGTCTGTTTTTAAATGTTTTCGGTCGTTTTCATATGTTTCTGAATATCACAAGTGATATTCTGTTCTGTGATATTCAGATAATCACAAGTGATATTCTATTCAGATGATCACAAATGATATTCTATGATATTCAGAAAATCACTTGTGATATTCTATTCAAAATATAAGAAGTGATTTTCTGAATATTACAAGTGATTTTTAACTAATGTTTGTAAAATGAAAATCACAAATGATATTCAGAAATACCACAAAGTGATATCCAGAAAATCACAAATGATATTCATAATATCACCAAGTGATATTCATAATATCACAAAGTGATATTCAGAAAATCACAAGTGATATTCTGAATATCACATAAAATCACTTGTGATAGTCAGAAACGTATGAAAACGGACGAAAACGTAAGAAAATGAACGAATACGTATGAAAACGGACGAAAACGTATGAAAGCGTAAAACACGTTTGAAAATGGATGAAAACGTATGAAAAATAGACGAAAACGAAAGAAAACTGATGAAAGCGTATGAAAACGAACGAAAAAGGACAAAAACATATGAAAACGGGCAAAAACGTATGAAAACGGACGAAAACGTATGAAAACGAAGAAAAAAAAACACGAATTAAAAAAACGTTAATTAATAAAAAAAACGTGAATTTAAAAATAATAATAATAATAATAAATGTGAATAAAATAAAAAACGTGAATTGAAAAAATATATATATGTGTGAATAAAAATAAAAAGTCACAAAGATAAAAAAAAAACATGGACTTAAGTATACCTTTAAATATTAGGTTAATCAAAACCTCAAACACACACATACACTCTTAGTCGGTTTTCTTTAGTAAATCAAGGCGTTCGTTCAAATAAAAAACGTTATTGATGGGGGGCGAGGTTACGATGATCTGTGTGGACACTTCGATCACTAATCCCTGTTTGTTTCATGATCAAATTGACGCTGTTGAAATCTATTGTGAACGTAAACTGAAAGCTCATCCTGATAATCTTGTTGGCATAGTTACATCATCTTGGCAACTAGATAATGGTAGTTTCCTTGCTCCTACTAATTGTCTAGATAAGGTCTCCTATTGTCTTAACTGTTTAGAAAGATGCGAGTATGAATATACAAACTTACTTGGAGGGTTCGAGCGTTGGTTTGGTCCTTTCCTGGTTGATATGAAAAAAAGGATTGTTGTGTTTACTGGAGGCCCTCTATTTTCCACTGCCGGTGAATTGCCAGAGTCCTTAAAAAAGGGACGTGTGGTTCTTGATGTTATCGACTTTTGTCCCCGGGTCAAGGGCAAAAAAAGAGATTCTTCTAAGGCAAAGGCATTGGTTGATGCTATGAATGATAATAATGACGGCCACTATTTTCTTATTTAAAACGATGGATTCTCTCTCTCACACCACATATTAAGAAGCATGTTATTGATGGAGGGCGAGGTTACGATGATCTGTGTGGACACTTCGATCACTAATCTCTGTTGGTTTCATGATCAAATCCACGCTGTTAAAATGTATTGTGAACGTAAACTCAAAGCTCATCCCGACAGTCTTTTTAGCATAGCTAGATTTGGTCAACAAGACTTTAGTATTTGCCTTTATCCTACTAATTGTCTAGAAAACGTCACTTGTATACTTGGTACTTTAAAACCACTCGAGCAAGAATATACAGACTTACTTCAAGCTTTCAAGTTCCTTTGTCTTGGTTGGTTTGGTCAGGCAATGAAAAAAAGGATTGTTGTGTTTTCTGGAACTCCTCTACTTTCCACTACGGGTGAATTGCCAGAACCTATTCCCCCTTCTTAAAAAAGGGACGTGTGGGTCTTGATGTTATTGACTTTGGTCCCCGGGTCAAGGGCAAAGAAGATTCTAAGGCAAAATATCTCAAGGCCTTGGTTGATGCTATGAATGATAATAATGAGAATGAAGAGGACCACTATTTTCTTATTGAAAACGATGGATTCTCTCTCTCACACCACATATCAAGCTCTATAATCCCCGAAGAAGCTCCAATCATCCGCATCCCCGATATACCTGATGATATCGTTGAAGATTCTTGCCGGTTCAACGATGTTGAAGAAGTAGTTGATTCTGGCTGGATCACTGACGATGAAGGAGAACTATTTAGTGACGTTGAAGAATAAGTAGTTGTTTCTAGCGGCTGGGATTGAAGTATTGAACTATATTGCAAATGTTTCTGTTTTGGAACATTTATGTTTCTATTTATTTAAGTAAGATCAAAGTCTGTTCAAAAAAAAAAAAAAAATCTTAGGTTAATCCCACCATTAAATTAAACTAGATGAATGATGGGGACTGTCCCTTAATAAGTAAAATAAAGTGACTCTTCCTTTCTATTTTCCTTCATTTAAAATTTGTTAACTATAACTGAGGGTGCGTTTGGTTTTCAGTTAGTAATCACTATTAATATGGGTATGATAGTATGTTGCATGGTTCTAAAAGGCTCGTAAAGGTCTCGTAAAAGCGTGAGGCTTGATCATTCCGTCACGACGCCTTATGTCATGTCTTTTTGTAAAGTCCACTATTCCTATTTTATGTATGTTCAATAGGTCAATAATATTAGAAATGGCAAAACGTACGGGTCAAGTTGGGTAATACGCTAAAAAGATTACGGGTCGAATGGGTTGTTTCTACTAAAAAAAGGGGGTCACGGGTCACGTCGGTGTTGAATAAGTAGTTCAGTTGAGTAGTTTTAATAATTATATGTAACTGGATACATCAATTGTTCTTGTTTCGGTTGTATATGAATAGAAGAATAAAGAATACTAAAACATTGGATAGATTATTCTTCATTAAAGGAAGAGATGTGCATTAGCTTGTTGCTTTTTATACAATCAAAATATGAATGCCTCATCTTATTAGTTTTGCATATTTAAACGAATCGAAATCAACAAAACATACTTCATTTTTAGCTTTAGCTCAACAAGTATCCTGCTTTACAGGTCCTCCAACAAAACCATAATCTTGGAACTAGTAAAGATTCTAAAGATACAAGATAAAGAAGGACAAACCAATCTTTTTCTGTTATTAAATTCTGTTTAGGGGTCCATCAAGACCTGGTTTCTTGGGTGTCAGCATCATGATGTTGATCATTTCTAAATGACACTGATTTTCTTTGTTACTTCAACACTATTTGGACCCAAAACCATCATACATTTATAATAACACTCTCTTTCTTTCTTTACAGATGCATTAACAATAAATCATTCTTTCTTAGTGGGTATCTTAGTTTAGGATCTTGCCTTGTTCTCAATTATTACATCACGTGTACTGTTCGTAATTGTCTCTTTTTATAATGGGGTCTTAGTTTGCAAGCAATCCATGGTTCCAAAATTTTGAACTTATACTAAGATTGCAGCTTTTTTGTAAAGAATATACAGGTAAGCCACTAAGTAAAGTTACAATGGGACTGCTAGCTTGGGTAGGCTCATTTAGGTGCTTAATATATTGCACATTGTGTCATCCGAGCACAAAAAGCTCAAAACAAGTTTTTCTTTAGTGAGCAAAAAGCCAATAAGCTTAAGCTACAAATTTGGAGTTTTCTACAGATGCATAAGCTAAAAATTCATTTATCATAATGCTATAAGATAAGCGCGCATACATGTACTTTAAACATGCTCTACATCTACTAAGTTTATGCAGTACAGATAGCTTTTTGGACCCTGACTGATTTGGGACACCTTATGGGAAAGATAGCATAGACAAACCCTTTTTTTGCTTTATAGTAATAATAGGTACAAAATAACAACCAGGATTTTAAGAATTTGCCTCCTATAATAGCCTTAACTTATGGCCCAGAAGAACAAAAAGTCAGGTAAAGTGGGGTCCAAGGGCCTGCCTTTACTGAAACCAAGGGAACAATTGATCATGTTTTTCTAATTCTTATCAGTTACATGCATTATTAATGCTCTTTTTAACTGAATTTAAGTCATCCACATGTTTAAGTACCTCCTTTCGCATCTGCTTTTGGCGATTTATATATCAGAGCTCTAAAACTTATGCACATCATCAAGATTTTGCTGTTGGATAGTGGGCTTCATTAGTTCATGTTCTAACTGAACACAAACCATATCTTTTACTCTTGTAAGTTTTGGCACTGTTTTATTTCGTATACTCGTAGAATTCCTCAAAATTTATTTGGCATTAGATTCTATCGAGTTTCTGTTATTAATGGTCGGAAGTTTTTTATGCACATTTGTAGTAATTTAACCTTCAGACCCATAATTCCAGACCTGGTATGCACTATCTTTTCAGGGTAACCAAAAGCATACCATGTAGGTCCGTTCGCACATGCATGTAGACCTAACATTTTATTTTATTTTTCTGTACAGGAGTAACCAAGGTTTTGCCATGAATGATAATGGGATTACAAGATCATGTACGGTTATATCTAATGAAAAATCGAGCAACTTGTATTTGACATTATTTGGTGTTGCATGTGCACTATATTCATCCAAACTCAAGGAAAATCAGACAGAAATTACAAATGAAATGGGTAGTCGTGATGCTATTGTTATGGGTTTGCTTCTCTTGAGAGTTCAGAGAGAAGAACAAGTCAAAACCGAGAAATGTGAGCTTTTAAATAAGCTAAAATATGCAGAAGCAAATATAGAAGAGTTAAAGAGAAGGCGAGTCGAAGATGCAAAAGCTAATGAAAAAGTTGTAAGCATCTTTGCAGCACACGAGCAGCGCTGGTTAACGGAAAGGAAGAAACTTAATCAGCAAATTCGATATCTTCTGAATGATTTACAAGTTATCAATACAAATAGAGAGCAAAATGCATCCGAATTGCATGGTCAGTTACACGAGAAAGACAAGTTGTTGGAGGATGAAAAGCTTAAGAGGCGAGAGCTAGAAGAAACTGTTAAAAAGGCCGATAAGTTGAACGAAGAGTTAAGAGAAAAGTTGCAACGCGAAGCTCAAGAGCATTCCAAAGAGATGTGGAAGCATAAAAGTGCTTTTATTGAGCTTGTATCAGCCCAAAGGCAGCTTGAAGCAGAGATGGGCAGAGCTGTTAGACAAATTGAAGCAGAAAAACAAGAGCTTGATGCAGTTTTAGAACAAAAAGAACAATATGTTTTAATGGCACAAAAGCTTTCAATGGAATTGATCAAAACACGGAATGATTTGGAGCAAAAAGACAAAATTTTGTCAGCTATGCTGAGGAAATCTAAAATGGATACAGCTGAGAAGCAAATGCTACTGAAAGAAGTCAAAATGTCAAAGAGTAAGAGACAACAAGCTGTTCTAGAATCAGAAAAGTCAAAGACAGTACATGAGTCACGACATGAAAGATACTCACTCAGAAGTATGCTATCTAGGCATCACAAATCCAAACCTGAAGCCATTACAGGCCTGAAAGGGGTCCCAACTGTTGCAGCAGTGTCATCACACAGAAGATCACAGCTGACCAATCTGTTTGAGGATGAGCACTCAGAGTTGAAGGAAGAGCAAGAGATAGCTTCTCCCTTTTCTCAACAATCTATAAAAGAGGCAAGCGAAGAATTGGGTAAATATTTTTGAACTTTGAGCATCACGTCGTTCCTATTAATTTTAATATTCGCTAATTTATAGTTTTATAGTAAAAGTTTTAAAAACCTCAAAAAATTTATGACTTGGTACATCTTGGTTGAAGTTCTTGCAGCAGATATCAGACAACTGGAAGGATGGGTTCAATGTGAAGCTGAGAAATATGCAAGTGTCCTTGAGAAAAGGCATGAGCTCGAGGTTAATGCTTTTGCAGAACAATTAAGACTCAAAGATGAAAAATTAGAAGCTTTTCGTTGGCATTCAGTGAGTATGGATATTGAGTTGAAACGTCTTCAGTCTCACATAGAAAGGCTTGGCCATGATCTACGGGAGCTCAAAGAAAAAAATCAAAAAGTGGAAGCTTTATTGGGGGACCGTGAATCAGAATTGCGCGTCTTGAAAGAGCAAATGGAATCAGAAATACAACTCAGAACTCCAAAATCCCAGAAAGCTTATTCAAACTCAAACTCACTATCACCCTCACATCCCCTTGCTACAGAACATGATCAAGAAGTTCGTTCTGAAGAAATGCCAGAGGAAGACGTGTTTAAAGATACCATGTTGACAGTCCAATCTCCAGATAAGGAATTTGAAGATATGAAAGACGCGTCTTTGGATTTAATGGCTATTGGAGAACAATGTCGGAGGAAAGAAGATATTTGTAGTGCCGAAAACATATCATCATCGACATGGAAAATGGATCTTCATGCTCTCGGGGTGTTTTACAAGATCAAGAGGCTTAAACAACAACTTCTCATGTTCGAGAGGCTAAGTGGAAAGCGAGAAAGTTGTGAAAATAGTGATTGTGATGATAAGAGGCAGTTCTATAGCGTCATGTCTTTGATCAATAAACAAGTTACTAGATATCAGTCTCTCCAAGAAAAGGCTAATGATATCTGTAAGCGAATGGTAAGCATTCAAATTCTTAGATCTAAGTGGTTACAAATCTTTACACTTTATTGACATTTTTGGTACTTTTTTTCAGCATGAAAATGATCAGGATGCAAACAATGGAAGATCTATCACTGCAAAGTCTAAGGATGAAACTAAGAGATTGGAGCACTATCTTGAAGAGACGTTCCAGTTGCAGAGGTACATAGTTGCAACAGGACAGAAATTGATAGAGATACAGTCCAAGGTTGCTACAGGTTTTGTTGGTATTCCAGTTGATGCCGCAGCGGCCAGTTTTGACATGATGAAATTTGCTGATTGCCTTCGAACTCTCTTCAGGGAAGTCCAAAGAGGTTTGGAAGTTCGAATATCTCGGATCATAGGAGACCTTGAGGGCCCCCTTGCTTGGGATGGAATGATACATCCAAGAAATTAGCACTTTGATATTGTCTATTTTTTCTGGCATTGTGCATTGCTGAATATGTATAGGAAACAGCTGAAGTGGTTTGCAAAAAACAATGTATAGGAAAATAAACAAAGTTTTGATGAAAATATCTTCATTAATCAGGTTATTTACAATATTCAGTTATTAATCAAACAAAGATTATATCATTTTGCTCCTACTAGCCCTTTATATGGCTGAAAAATACTACATTCAATATGCAGCAGAATATTCCAATGGCATATTACTTAAATCATTCCATCCGGAGAAGTATTTAAGAGGCAATGTCCTCTTATTAGAGTTCAGAAATCAATACATACTAAGGAGATGTCTGATTGTAGCAGTGGCTAACTGCAATTCCCGCCTCCGGTTCAGATGAAGCTCTAACGCACATATTTCAAGAGTCTATGGAGCAGGTATATATGCAATCCCCATACTTGTGTGCTTGTTAACAATTTTCTTGTAATCTTGATTCCGCAGTATCATTCTACTAAAGGTTACTTTGAAGTATTCCAATCATATTTGCATGTTACAAATCTCGTCAACTTAGTTTGTGAGGTATGGATGAATGATGGCCATATATCAATTGTCAACTGGGTGGGTAAAAAAATCATTCCCTGCAGGAAGAGGGGAAGAATTGGGATTTAGGGGTCCGTTCTACGTATTTTAAGCAAAAACCTTGCATTTAGAAAGAGTATTACCAGTAGGCGTGTAAATGATCTTATGTCAGAGCTGGGCCTACCCTGACTGGCTTTAGACGAATTAAACCTCTTTTTATGTACTCGAATGCCACCACGAATAAGCCAAATACATATAACATGATTAGTCTCAGCTTTCCTGCATTCCCATCATTGGTGGCGGGATTGCTGCTTTCTGTCTCAGAATTTGATCTGCTAGATGATGACCAACCTGTTTTCCAGCAGCCTGAGAATTAAAACCACAACATGTTTGTTAGTTAGAACTGTTGTAAGTGATAAATATATCAGAACAAGGTTTCCGATGCTTACTTGAGCTATTGGGTGATAAATTTGTCCAGTCATATGGGCTTGTCTTCGTTTCTGATGCCCTTATCAAATCCATAAGGGCTTCATTGACCTGTATTTCCAACAAAGTTTGTACATAATTAGAGCCTCAATCACAGAACACAGTCAGTTCTAGTTTATATTTACCAACTAATAGATAAAAGCAAGAAATGGAACTAACATGATAGATATACCTCTTTGGTCCTCTCATGGCTCACAAGATGACCGCCAGGAAGTTCTACCATCCTTGCGAGTGGGTATAGTTTCTCTGCTAGCCTCTGTGCATGAGACATTTGAGCAATGACATCATGCCTACACATTAAGCAATAAATAGCCAGTTAGTAAAAGTACACATTGAGAATAGAGGTGGAAGAGATTAAAGGGATAATTAGATGATACCTTCCATGAATAATGGATATTAAGAAACCTTCTTCATGGATCACTTGAAGTTCGGTTTTAGAAACTTTGTGCGTCCAGCAGGCATTTATCTGGCCATCAAACCCATGGTTTGACTGCATCCCCGATGCTGATATCCCTTTAACATAATCCTGACAAATTATGTTTAGAAAAACATAGTTAGCTTGGCCGAAAATAGAAGTTCAACTTTGTCGTGATGTTGATTGTACATAAAAAGGTCAATCATACTAATCACGTTGCAAATTTTGACTTGACATAGTTTAATTAATGTTTTTAGCCATTTGTCAAATATCTGAAATACTTGAATAAGGAGAAAGAAAAACATCTTATGCGCATGAATTAGTAGCATCAACGATGAAAATGATAGGTAAAGGTTGCAATACTTTAACTTGCAATAAAGAAAAGGTTGCAGTTTTCCGCTAACAGCCCAAATAGGATATTAATGTTATTTGAATAGGATGCAAGTTTGTAGAATCTTTACTTTCTATATAAAGTTATAAACTAGTCAAATTATGGGATAATACACATCAGTTAACAGCCGAAAAAGACTTTATGTGGATGTGGATTGCACTTACTTGATATAGTATATCTCTTCTTGTTTTAAGTCCAACATATTCTTCAAGATATTCCTGCACAAAACATAATATGACTTGTAAGAATACCGTAAAAGAGAAGGAAGGTCATAAGCAATGGATGAAGAACATTAGCAACCTGTGAATAGTGGGTGTCTAAATCAACAGCTGCTCTTTGCTCTGGAGTTTTAGCCCTCAAGAAACGCATTGCAATGGATAATGTTAGACCATCAATCTGCATATAACCGGTTTTATGGGAGTTAGTCGACAAAATCCTTAAACATTTAAACAATGTGGTCTATGAGTAGCATGAGTTTTAGAAAACCCGTACCTTGGGGAAACATTCATAGCCTCCACCGGTTACATTAAGTAAAGCTAAAGACAGAACCCTGTTTGGATAAGTGGCAGCCAGTTTGCAAGCTATCATACCACCTGTATAGTAGCGACACAGGAATATAAGCATAACATAGAGTAGTGGCGAATAGTTTTAGGACAAAAAGAAACCCTTAAGCACAAAGTTATGAAGTATGAGTTACCCATTGAATGGCCAAACACATGTGCTTTGTTCCAACCCAAATGGTCCATTAGCGATATTGCATCTGCAGCCATGATCTTTGTTCTGCACTCAACACGTAAGTCACATTATTCTCTAATCCAAGTATATATAACTTTGTTAACTTATTTCTTTATTATTGTTTTGTTTGTGATTACAACATACATGAAGGCCAAGCAGGTTCCTTTTGAAATTAAATACAGTTAAAGAAAACAAATGAAAGTAATATAGTGGTGTGAATGAAGAATACGTGTAATCGGATTTGTTTTTAGGAACGGAGCTGCGACCCATGCCGCGATTGTCAAAAACACAAACTTGCACACCATTCTTCACACTGCTGCAATCATTTTGATCATTGTGATTGGGTATGGTTGTAGCAGCAAGAAGTAGGCCCTCAACTTGTGGATTCCATGAATCATGTGTTCCAGCCACACCTAATTAACCCACCACCAAAATTCAAGTAACTAACTAAATTCAACAACAAGATAAGTAAAGATAAATATATACCTATGATCATGAGGACTTTAATGGGTCCATTTCCGTATGTTTTGTAAAAAATGTTGACCCCATTTCCGACTTCACAAAACGGCATTTCTCAACACAACTTTTTATTTGATTTGATGATACAGAAGAAGATAAAGTGGGTTTTGATAATCTTTGAATATTGAAAATAAATAAATAAATGTGGTGTTAGAATTACAACAGAAAAAAAAAGGAGGGAGGGAGGGAGGGAGGGATACTTACTTCGAAATATATATAAATACTAGTAAGTTGGTCAGCAGAGGCAACTAAGTCAAAAGTCAACCCGCGTGTCAAACCTATCTCTACTTTCTATTTTTTATTATTATAATCTATTTTTTATTATTATAACTCCACCATATTTTTTGATTAATGCACAACAAATTATGCATTACAGTATTGTACGGTACAAACTGTAATACACAAATTATGATGCACTAATAAAAAAATATGGTGTGAGTATCAATTCCCTTTTTATTTTTATGAATCTTACAAAAATTAACTTAATTTACATTCTATTATTAGTAATTATTAAAATAAATTTAAATATACAGCAATTGTTAAATAACATTTACCTCCAAATTTGTTACTTTGAACGGGTACCATGCTAGTTTTTCATTATTCATTTTGAAAAAATTGCCGTTTACTGTTTTTTATTCATTAGCTCAAATTTATGCGCCAAACACCTCGAATAATTTTATTCGACGAGTTACAATATTGTTAAAGTTAGCATATTTTAATTGGGAGTCATAAATAGACCAAAAAATAAAATAAAAAATCCTTTGGAATATAATATAAAGATATTGATATGAAAAGAGTGGTCAAGATTCATCACTATCTCTCACACGTAAGATAGTGCATTACAAAAAACATGCCATTCATGGCCTTTGGCCGGTTGTAGCCTAACACTGGACAAGTATTCACATTTACTCGCAAGATGTTGACCTTTTGTCCCGTCCGACTTCATTCTGAACCATCGACATATGTTCGACCGTCGTGGCACGCGTTTCACCCAGCATAACTCGAGTATGTTGAGACGAGTTTTGTTTTTGATACACATGACGTACTATAAACACTTGTGTTGCATACTTGTATTTTGTTCGTGGGGCTTAACCAACCACCCTACAACATGAGCCAACAATAACCGGATTATACAAGCACGCACATTTGCATCTTTAAATTTAACCACACCCCCGTGTAGGATGGTTATATATACAAGTGTCATTTTCGGATATGCCTAAAATACATGTGAAATGTTAGGACAAGTTTTAGCCGCTAACACTCCACACGCAAGACTTACTTCCAAGAGAGAAAAGAAACAATTTAGCTTTAATTTAAACCAAAATCATTTACAAATATACAAGTTTGGCCAGAATTGCAGATCAAGTAGCAGGAAATAACCAACCGAGGGTCCAACCAAGTAACACACCAGCACCAACAAGAGCCAAACCCCAAAGAAAGTTTCCGACAGACCTGTGCATTTTGTATCTCTTGGGAGCCTTATGGACCCTTTTCGGTAGCTTGCCTTTAGTGTAGGACCATGTCACAAAATCAGGAAACCGGGTGTATATGGGCTGATACTTGCGACTCCTAAGCTGCAGGCAAAGTGTCTCCAACTGCAGTATGTAGAGCCACTGCTTGTAAGCGAACATCTGGGAAGCCTGCTTGAGAAAGAGGCTGATGACGTTTTCTTTTTCATTATAGGCTTGCTGTGCTGCTGAGCATTGCTGAGTTCACTATTAGGTGTCTCCATGTTATTGGCTTGCTTGGTACTACAATCATGGTTGTAAGGTCAAAGATGACGCAACAAGGTGGTTGGTTACATACAGACTAATCATGCCATGGGTTTTTATCTAACTGAAACTAATCATGCCAGAAAGTATCCATTTGAAACCGATTATGAGTGAATTTTGATTGCTTTGAAGCTCTATAAGCTTCAAGGCTAATGGTGATTATTCTCGGATTATACTCTTGCACTCCAGAATACAGGACACACACAAACATAAATATATCCTTAAATATACACCTACAAATAAGAAAAACATCATATGTAGGACGGCAATCATGTAAATACTTAATATTGAGATATGGTAGCATAGATCCCCAATTTTTACTCAGGTTGAGAACAGTAAACGAGTTTATACCTAAAACACTTGAAAATAGACAGAAGTTCCAGAACAAACATGAATAGCTAAAGTGTTGCAAGACGAAATCTCCTAATTGATACACCAACATTGAAGGACCTACACATGGAAAATAACTTAGGCACGAAGCTTATTTGGCCTAACATGTTCTTGCAGATGACTTACATAAAGCTCATCAAAAACTTGAATTTAATAATATAAAAGACTATGTTCACGTGATAGAAAAGAAAGCCGTTACTTGGACGCCTTCTACAAGAAAGAAGGCCAACCAAAGGTCATAACTGTGGCTATCGTGTTAGGAACAACTTGGTAAGATTTACTCTACGGCCCAACTTGGCAAAAGAAACACCCACCCGCCCACTCACCCTTCGTGTACTCAAATGCTTTCTTTTGGAACAGTCACTTAATAGTCACTCTATCAATATTGACCCACATAACCATAAGAAGACAATAACGTAGCAACAACAATCAACAGAAGAAGTATTACCTAAATGGCGTTTCTGGTGAGCATCCTACAATGCCTGAAGTGTACCGCGAGGTGAGAGATCCTGTTATAGAGCTAAAACATGAGTTATCTTTATCCGGCTCCTGAGGTGAAGAAGCCACCAACAATCCTGTTTTATTTATCTTAGGAAGTGGAAGATCGCAGTTGTCAAAATGTTGGAGTGATTTGTGAGAAACAAAGGAAGCCAAGTCATCCAAGTCAGTAGCGCGCCACTATGGTGCATTCTTCTTAACCCCAATCCATTGTTACTCCAATTCTGAGAAAAGCTTCTCAGGTTCATCAAAAAATGCAACCAACTCATCTTCTTCAGTCCATGATTCTGGAAGTTTAGTCTTTTTCTGCAAAGTGTCTCCAGTTACATCCTTAAGTTCATGGACTCCTACATAATCCGCAAAGGTCTCCTGTCGTGGGATGCATAATGAACCAACAATAACTTTATGTTGCTGGTTCAACCACCATCTGGTGTCAGCCGGTAAATCGTACAAACCTTTTTCTGAATCTGATTTTGAGGAAGATGAGATAAAGCTAGAAGGCCTTGATTTCCTTACGTAATCTTGATCAACTATGCAACGGTTAGCCATACGAAGCCACTTGGTCTTAGCTTCTTCCGAAGCCATTTTCACCTAGTCTGCCCACGAAAAATTCAAAGAGGTATAATATAATCAGAGAACATATTGATAAAGGGGAATATGGCACTATTCTATTTCACAATTCCAGAAGTAACTACAAGTAGTGGTACCATGTAGCTAACAAACCGTTGGTTGCATGACTCAAGTAAGATATGGAGAATGTAACCTTTCCGGATTGACCTACCAGAAGATACTAAATTAGAAATATTCACTCCGTCACAACTAAAATGACCCCCTTTGGGCATCTAGGACAAGACATCATTTGTAATATTACTTTAATTTATTGGAACTTTAAAACAATTCTATGCCTTGTAGTTTGACAACATAATCGGGTTGACCCGGCCGGTTTAACCGGTTGAACCGGGAACCGGACAAATGACCGGGCTGGAACTAACCGGGTTTTGTTCGTTTTAGACTGGATTGAACAACCGGTTTTTACGTGGCCCGAAAACCGTCCGGTTTTGAATATTTTACATCTCTTTTTTTTGCAAAACCCTATTTTTCTTATAAATACAACGTTACTAAAGTTTTAACACTTTAGACCGTCAAACAAGTCAATATCAGTACACGAACAACGGGCAATACTTTTTTAGTGTAGTAATTAATGACAAGTAACTAGATTATCGTAACATAAAGGTAATACAATGATCCAAAGATTAAGTGGTATTTGTTTTAGTAATGAACTTTATAGAAAGTTGATTTTCTATATGTGATCTTGCAATCTACTACAATTCATTTCATTACTTTTTCTAACTTACAATTAAACGAGTCTACAATTCATAATACACATCTCAAATCATGTTACTGAGTTATGTCCATCGAAAAATAAAATCACTGTAAATATTTTGTGCAGAACCATTTGATTATGTTAATTTATAGAAATTATCGTTTGATATATCGGAAAGGGCACGTAGGTGGTAAATCAGGTTGAAAGTGAAAATTGCCAAAAAGTGGCGAATACTATTCAAAAAGTAAACATAGTTAGTGATATATAAGAGTTAACGACACACAAATCACATAAGAATGAATTTATAAAATGCTAAGCAACCAAGCCTCATCTCTAAATTAGCAGAAGTATATGCATTGGGCATTATTAATTTTGGACAGAAAAGCGGGTTGACTCGGCCGGGTCGATTAAAAAAAATGGGTTTTAAAACATTGGATGAGTAGTAGAAAAACATATGTAACCAAATTCTAGATATGTTTGGTAGCATAACCCAATAGATACCTACTGTACATTTCACTTGTTATATTAGTATCACAAAAGGGACATTTATTTAGAAATCAAGTCAAGTGAATAATAGTAAGTGGTTGATACAATATATATATATATATAAACTACTAGTAAAAAATTACAATGATGAAAAGAGTATACCTGCCTGGTTAACATGAAGAACTGTTAATAAGATGAAATCGAAAAAACTCCGGTTTATTGGGTTTGCGTTAATGATCTATCTATCCTACACCAAAAGCAAAGCAAAGCCCCCAATAGTTATACTTCAAACTAAAGGGTTGACAATTAATCATAACCACACGCAATATCACTTTTTTATTATCTATCTTAGTTGTTGTTGGTGGGAAATTAATTTCCTAATCTTTTGTGTTTAATACTTTAAAATATTCTTTCTTGCTTATAATAAGAGAGCCCTCGGCCGCTTTACATCCCCCTAGTTTTTTTTTAACACATAAACATGTCTCCGTTATTAAAGTTACCCATCATACATTCTTAATTAATAAAATCAGTCAATAAAAACTAACGGTACAAATTATTCTCTATTATTTTCTAACGCAAGCAAAAATATTTGCATCGTTAGTCCTCCGTTATCACCACCACACATCTCCTAACTGATTTACATTTTCGTCCCTTTTATGTTTTCGTTCGTTTTTGTCCGTTTTTCTCGCGTTTTCGTCCATTTTTACCCATTTTATAAACAGATGAAAACGTATAAAAACAGAGGAAACAAATAAAAACCTATAAAAACGGACGAAAACGTATAAAAATTGATGAAAACGTATAAAAACGGACGATTTTTTTTTTTAAAAGTATGAAAACGATAAAAAAAAGGGATGAAAACGTATAATAACGGACGAAAACGAATAAAAACCTATGAAAATGAACGAAAACATATAAATACGGATGAAAATGTATAGAAACGGACGAAAACGTATAAAAATGGACGAAAACGGATAAAAATGGATAAGATGTATGAAGATGAACAAAAAAATTATGGACTAAATTCGTGATACCCTACAAACCAAACAGAAATATTGGTCAAGGGACCAAACCCGATACAATTCACAATCATGAAGAGAGGATCCGTTAAAAAAAGATTAGGTATGTCCGTTAAACCCGACAAACTGTTAAATTTTGTGGTATTAATCTGTGGCAAACATGTCATTCTATCAATTGCTAATGGTTTTCAAGTTATGTTCGCGTGCATTACGGGGTTAATCATGGACAAAGCATAAATGGTTTAAAGTTCCAAGAAGTTCATTGCTGATGAGTCATTTATAGCCGTTAGAGGGGTCTTTGTGTATCTTTATCTCCTATTTAATAAGTCCCTTAATCTAGGGTTAAACACAACTGTGTGTGAAGTCATTGTCTCACATTCGTAACACCCCACAAACCAAACGGAAATATTGGTCATGGGACCAAACCCGATACGGTTCACAACCATGGAGAGAGGATCCGTTAAAAAAAGATTAGGGACTATGTCTGTTAAACCCGACAGACAACAAAGACCATTTATGAAATTAACTCTTAAAAAAATACCATATCCAAGCTTTGAACCAGGCCGACCCGATGTTTTTGGTCGGGTCTTGGGTTTGTGATTCAAGTTTTTAGAAAAAGGTATCTTGAAACAAAGATAAGAGAAAGTGTTTCTTCTTGTTGGTCATTATTTTTAAAAATAAAATAAAAATGGCAACAACAATGTCGTCGTCATTTGGTCTCAGCCTTCACTCTTTATACTCAACATCATCTGTAAATAATAAAATCCTTTAATCCCAGCTTCTTCAAAATACTTTTTTCACTCTAAATAATACTAACTTGTTTTTATTAATTAATTATCTCTTTCAGCAGCAGCAAGTCACACGGGGGCGTTCCCACTTTTCAATTCAATCCAAGGTTAGTTTTCATTTGTTATCCAATTTTCTACTACTCTAGTATTAATTTTGTTTTATTAGGCCTCCGATCAATCGCATCGTCGCATATGGAGGAGAAGAAAATTGGTACCTTTTTTATTCTTCATTCTTAGTAGTATTATTTTCTCCAACTGCTTCGTGTTAGAAATGATTACTAAATTGCTTTACCATTCCCTAATCTATCTTTAATATATAAGTCTACTAAAGGTATGTTTGTCATCGAGCGTTTTGAGGCAACTAGCTTTCTAATTTTTTTAACGCTCCAAATCAAAATGCTGCTTCTAGTAGCATTTACTAGCAACTAGCGTTTACACTCAGTAATAATTATAGTTTGTTACCAAACGCTTTATCAAAACAAACATTAAGTCTTGAGTTCAGGATAAATAATGAACTCAGAGTTGACTTGAATTAACATCAGGTTTCCAACTGTTTTTTGGTAGTTGTTCATAAAACCTTGATCATGATTCATAATAGTTTCTCCTTCTGCAACACTCACTAAACACGAGATTTGGACTCACGTCCTAAGGTTTCTAGAGATACTAGTTATACCATTATTACAAAGTGCAAACCAATTAGTCTAAAAAGGGTAAACCAGCATTTTCTTCTATAGCTAGTTTGAGGTCTCATAGTCATTGATATCATAATTAGCAAACAATACTAGTTGCAGATATCGAGTTTAAGTCAAGCTTCTATATTATTAGGAACATCTTGCTATCTGTAACAGGATCCTGTTAACTGCTAAGTATTTGAACAGAGCTATACAAGTGGCTCATCTGATATGATAGTCAGGTTGCTACTTCTGTCGCAACTATAGTTTTTTAGCACATCATGTAAAACTGTCCACTCCCTTGATGTAAAATAAACCCTGTGGATTGACTTGTTATTGGTGTAACATGCTACTAAACTTTGGCTTGGTTGACAGTGTTATAAGTTATATCTTGGCGTATTAACTTGTGCATTATTATAGTTTGTATCTTGTGGTCATTATGTGAGTTTCTGTATAACAAAATGGCTAATCAGAGAAAGGATAGATTGGAAACAAAGAAAAGAAAAAAGCTATAAACTGGAAAATGTAAGACTTTTATTTCTGGTACTTCAAACTTGAGCCATTGAGTAGTACAATATATAGATATGAAGCACTAACTACTTGACTGAAAACTAGGAAACCACTACTTACTACTTTACCTAGTCAAATGTTGAAACACTTACCAAGACTACCCGTAAGACTAGGACTTATTCTGCCCACTAAACTACGACTCAATCAACCAATGACTCAACACAGAAATTGTGACTAAATTAAACCATAACTTAACATTAAAAATAATGACATAAGTCTGCACTAACTTTTGACATCCCCCCTTAGTGCAGACTCACGGCTAGTAACTCCAAGTGCAGCTCTAAAAAAGTCAAACTTTGGCTTTTCTAAAGCTTTTGTAAATATATCAGCAACTTGTGCATTGGTAGGAATTCCTTTCAGCTCAATTTCTCGATCCAACACTTTTTCCCAAATGTAGTGATGACGAACTTCAATGTGCTTGGTTCGCGCGTGAAAAACAGGGTTTGAAGCAAGTTTAATGGTGCTTTCATTATCACATTTCACTTCTACTGCGTACTTGAACTTGCCCATCATATCTCTAACCAACCTTTTAAGCCACATACATTCTTGTGCTGTCATAGTTGTAGCTACATATTCAGCCTCCGTGCTGGATAACGTGACCACTGATTGCTTTTTGCTACACCAAGAGACCATCGCGGAACCTGTACTAAAACAATACCCTGTAGTGGAATGCCTATCGTCTGCATTTCCTGCCCAATCCGCATCAGTAAAGCCGCTCAAACAAAATGCATCTGTTTTCTTATATAAAAGGCCATAGTCAAGATAACCTTTTATATATCTTAGAATCATTTTTGCAGCCTCTAAATGGGATGTTCTTGGCATTGCATGAACTGAGAAACTTTTCCAACACAATAAGAAAGTTCTGGTCTTGTGATCGTCAAATAAATTAAGCTATCAACAAGTTGTCGATACTTCCTAGCATCCTTCAACAACGTGCCTTCATTCTTTGTGAGTTTCAGCTTTGGCTCCATTGGGGCTCTGTTTCATTTGACTTGTCCATGCCAAAACGTTGTAGCAGCTCTTTGGCATATCCTCTTTGAGAAATGAAGTACCCTTGGTCTGTATTTTTAACCTCCAAAGTCCAAACCAAGAAAATAACCAGCCTCTCCTAAATTCTACATCTCAAAACGGACAGAAAGATCATCCTTTAACATAGAAATCTCGGCTTCATTGTCTCCGGTTATTATCATATCGTCTACATAGTGAGGATGCTCCTTAGAAACATAGCCAGTTGGTTGCTCCATAAACACGTCACGATCAAGTTCTCCATAAAGGATATTGTTCTTTGCAGCTTAGCCACACTTTCCAATTCTTATAAGCTGCAAGAGAGAAAATTGTCCTCAAAGTTACCATCTCTGCAACCGGGTTGAACTTTTCCTCATAATCGAACCCGTAGCTTTGAGAGAAACCACGTGCAACAAGTCTAGCTTTGCACCTATTAGCACATCATGTAAAACTGTCCACTCCCCTGATATAAAATAAATCCTGTGGATTGACTTGTTATTGGTATAACATGCTATTAAACTTTGGCTTGGTTGATTGTGTTACACTACAATTTATATCTTGGCTTATTAACTTATCCACTGTTATAAGTTTGTATCTTGTGGTCATTATGTGAGTTTCTGTGCACGCAGACAAAAAAAGATGAGATGATTCGATACGCACAGGAAAGAACCCCATTTGTGGAAGAGCAGGTGCGGGATATATGGGAGACTGGGAAACTGGTGGGTTACGACATTGAGCGACTGAAGTTGTGGGAGGATAATATATTTGTTTTTGTGAACAAGTTGGCTGCTGAGGCTAACGAGTTGGTGGAACAAGACAAAGATGCATATGGGGGGAAGAAGAAAGCAATACTTCACGCAATAAGCAATAGAATGAATGATTTGGGGTTTTATCGACCAGAGGCTTATATGCGAACTGATCCCTTCAAGCATATTACAAAAATGGATACCCATGATGATGATGAGTAGAACTAGTTTAGGACTTCATCGCAGTCGTATTGTTTCATGATCCCGGCTAGTTGGCTGCATGAGTGTGTACTATTAGAGATGGATACAGTAGTACTCCATTAAGGTTTTATTCCAAGTTATAGTTTTTCACTATATTGAAACTTTAGTCCTGTACTGTTATGGCCAATGATGCAAAATGTAACAGTGTCATGTCACTTATAAGCTCTCAAAAACGATAACAAGCAGTTTAGTCTATGAAGTTTCTTAAATATTGAAAATCCAGCATTATGAAAATCATCAGATTAATTGAGGCTGACATCAGATTAAGAAAGAATCCAACACTATGAAATCCCAATTTTAGACATATCTATTATATGCTGCACATTTTACCAAATTCGTCTAGCAAAGTTTTAACATTTTAAACACAGAGAGTTATACACAGATGTTCATATGCACAAGTTCAAGTGTTTCATAGAACAGTAAAATATCATTGTCCTAAATTTTTATATATCACTAGCTGTAATTAGTTGAAACTTTTTGAATTATCACAAGAACAACAAAATCACCAGTAGTTTGTTGTGATTGAACTTTTTGTTAATCAAGTAATGTCAAGTCAAGATTCTAAACACTACAAGATAGTTGAAGTAAATAACAATATAAAATATTTATAGATAACATTGTATATGTTACTAGAGGTGTACATTGACCGTTTTTGACCAAAACCGAACCGGTTTTTGGTCAACGGTCAAGAGCCGGTTTTGGTCCGGTTTGATTTAGAGGGGAAAAAACCCAAACCGGTGATAACCGGTTCGGGCAGGTTTGTAACCGGTTTTTTTTTTAAAAAACCCGGTTGAATCCTTTTATTCATTTCTTTGGTGAGCACGATCATGGCTTGAAAACAGGTTTTCTCAAACCGGCTCGGTTTGAAAAAAAACCGAACCAGTTCCAAAGGTCTACTTTCCAAACCGGTTGGAAACCGCCGGTTTTGCCAAAACCGAACCGGTTTTGGTAAAAAACCGGTATTGACCGGTTTCGGGTTCGGTTTTTTTTCGGTTTCGGGTTTTTTGTACACAACTATCTGTTACGAGTAGGGGTGGAAACAGCGAGCGAGCCCGGCTAGAGCTTCGAGCCGTTCGAGCCTTAAATCTTAAGCAGGAGCTCGGCTCGTGGTATGTTATGTAGGTTCGGGCTCGGCACGAGCTTGGTTCGTTTATACGATTTGGCAATAAAAAGTTAAAGCTTGGCTCGAGCTTGAGCTCGGCTCGTAATATATTTTTATTGAGCTCGTTAATAAGCTTGAGCTCGGCTCGTATATATGTTTAATACTTAAATTATCATAATGTCGTTTAGGCTTGCCAGCCCCAAACGAGCTTTGTATGTAAAGCTCTGGCTCGAGTTCGATTAATAAATGAGCAACTTGCCTCGTTTAGGCTCGGATCGTTCGAGCTTTTTACCGATCCAATCCCGAGCAGCTCGGCTCGGCTCATTTCCACCCCTAAGTTACGAAGTACTACTATGAATATACTACTGTACTATATTTGCTTATAATATAAAAAGAGATTTTTTACTAAAAAAATGTTACTGGTGAGTTAAAAAAGAAAAGTAATGTAATCTAATCCGTTAAAACAGTTGGTGGTCTGTGTTCGCGCTCTTATCCTAGTTTCATTTCTTACTTATTGAAATATCTTTCTAAGACCATTGATATAATTTCTTCTTCTTCTTCTTTTGTTGTTGTTGTTTCATCCATAATCCATATATCATCATCATCATGGCTTTATGGAGTCCACGCTTGCAAAGATTCATACTCAACAACAACAACAATCACGTTGCTAAAATCGACTTAAAGAAGAATAATATACTTACTAGTAGAAAAAGCACCCGAAGCCGAAGGTGTTGCTCTGCGATCGCCATAGACGCTCCTTCCTCGCTATCGGATGGAGTTGGTTCTGGGATCAGATGGGGTTCTGCTAAGTTACAAGGTGCCCGTGAAGAAATGGAAGATGATGCTGTTGTTGTTTCTAACAATGATCTTGATGGTTTCTTTTTTGCTGCTGTTTTCGACGGTCATGCCGGCTTTTCTTCTGTCAAGTTCCTCAGGTTAATTTCTGTCTCCTTCATTTCTTTACATAATTATAGTTTTGCCTAGCTCCTGATTAGTATATATCTTTAAAGGGTATGTAGTAAAGTACTTATATCAGTGTAAAACACACAAATAAGCACTTTTCTGTTTAAACACTACAAACTGCTTATTTGCTTATAAACACGCAAATATATAAGCAATTCCAAAGACCCTCTAAGTAACAAGTATATTATATATAGAACCCTCTTCTGCACAAGAATGAAAATGATACTATAAAAAGTTTATATCGATCTTCTGTATATGGTGTTTTAATGTGTATGACAACATTAGGGAGGAGCTATACAAGGAGTGTGTCAAGTCTCTACAAGGGGGCCAATTGTTAAATAAAAAGGACTATAAAGGAATCGAAATGGCTTTGCAAGAGGCTTTCGAGAACGCTGATGCCAAACTTATGAATTGGTAAGCTCTAACATATACTTGCACTGACAATCTGTATATTGTCAAAAGGAGTATACTTTTTCCAGTATGATTTCATTTTTTGTATTTAATTGCGTTGAAGGTTTAGACGCTGTTTCATTTTGTAAAGGCTTGAGATGAACGGGGACGACGATGAATCTGGTGCAACAGCTACTACTATCTTCATTGGAAATGATATGCTATTCATCTCCCATATTGGTGACTCAAGCGCGGTACAGCCCTAATTAACACCTGTTTTATAAATACGCATGATTGGTTTTGCTCAAGATGTTTCTTCCCTGTATGCCAAAAAGGTGATTTCTATCATTTAAAGTTTCTGGCAAACTTGATGGCAGGTTCTTTCACTATCTGGAAAAGCAGAAGAACTGACCGATTCTCACAGACCTTATGGAAGAAGCAAGGCTTCTCTTCAAGAGATCAAGCGAATCAGAGAAGCAGGTGGATGGGTGTGTTATTCTCTTCTTTTTTTTCCTCTTAGAAGTGGCAAAGTCAAAATTACCTATGGTTTTCTTATATGAACATGGCATAGAGTTTTTCAATTGAAAATCCTCAAACAAGTCAAAATGGCAACTAGTAATATTGATGTATCTTTAAGATAGCATGAAGTTCCACTTGTCACTTCTAGCCTAGGTTCCAGATGGTATTCATGAACTAAATGACGTGCAGCGTACCTGCAACTGAATTACCTGTAACCTATCACGATAACAAAAAAAAATTAATTTGTCACCTGTGCCTAAGGCAGATAGAAAATTACGATCAATTCCTGTTGTTTAATGGTGTACAAAACTGATGTGCAGCTAATGCTTTATGCATATGGTCTTTGTAGATTTCGGATGGAAGAATCTGTGGAGATATATCTGTATCTCGTGCCTTTGGTGACGCGAGGTTTAAGACGAAGAAGAATGAGTAATCCCTCGTTATTTCTTTAATTCTGTATGCTCATGTAGTCATGTATATCAGTAGTTGATATGTACATATAGTGTGTTCAAGCTATATTGACATCCTCTTTACCTATTGAAAGGATGCTGGAAAAGGGACTTGCAGAAGGAAGATGGTCTGAAAAATTTGTCTCTCGGTAGGCTCTCTCGTGTTTTCACCAACTTCATTGGAATTAGTTCGGAATTCTAGTAACATTACAGTTTTTTATAAGAATATTCCTGATGATACTGAGAGCACTAAGGAAGTTTAAATAAGGGATAATGCATGTGAAGGCCAATCAAGTATTCGGCCATTTTTATTAAGGCCAATCAAATACTGTATTAAAACTACTTTATACCACCCAAGTATGTATATGGTTTCATCTATACCTATTTCGTCTAATCAGCCAACACGATTTCAAATGAATAGATGATGAAAATGCTTTAGATGATGAAAATGTTTTTGAATTGTTAGAAAATACAAAAAGGTTAACATACAACATGTTGACAGTTGACACCTGGTCAAATTTATTAGTCTTTTAATACACGTTAAGGACATTTTCGTCGCTTAATCATGATTTTGATTGAAATTAGTATAGATGAAATGGCTTACATACGCTCGTGACCTATAAAGTATATTCAATATTTGGGTGATCTCCACATACATTATCCCTTAAGTAATGAAGGAAAGGAGCAAAAGGAAGGGAAAGCTAAGTTAATATGTAATACAATGCATAAGATGTTTGATTACCATGTACGGATTTATGTCAAATACTTATGTTATAACTTAAGATTATTGGCTACAGTATAAAGTTTGTTGGAGACTTGGTTATTGCTACTCCTGATATTTATCACGTTACTCTCGGTCCTGATGCCGAGTTTGTATTGTTAGCAACTGATGGATTATGGGACTACATTAAAAGGTTCAGTCCTACTTGCGCTACAGTTTCTTATTATCATCATTTTATCTGTTCCAACTCCGAGACTAACATGGCCACAAAATCTACAACTCTCAGCTCGGAAGCAGTCAACTTTGTCAGAAACCAACTTAGAGAACATGGAGATGTTCAGGTAACTGGTATCCTTGTAACGATTGACTGATTTTCAAGAACATATTTATTTATTATAATTATTATTGCTTTCTTGTACAGGTCGCATCTGAAGCTCTAGCTCAAATGGCTTTGGTAATGACCAACATAACGCATTTCTCCCATATTAACTTTGTTATAAGGTTATTTTACTTATATATTCACTTTCATTAACCACCACTTTCTTTATTGCAGGACCAGTATTCTCAAGATAATGTAACCATCGTCATTGCTGATTTGGGGTATGCATTTTTATTTTGTGAACTAGTATTATTCAAGTCCTATTCTACTGTGATCTTTTCTCTGGAGTGATAGATATTAATACTTAAATTTTACAAAATTTACTGTGTTATTCATAGGCGGACAGATTGGCGAAATTTACCTATACAACAGCAAAACTTTGTCTTTGAACTCATCCAAGCCTTTGCAACCATCGGCATTGTGACAATTGGAATATGGATGTCATCTAATGCTTCATTTTGATAACGAACCTTGCAATCTCTGTATATAGTCTATTAATATTCTATTACTGTAAGTGTATAACGGCTTACTTCCATGGCTTATCTATGTGGTTGCATTAGCATAAAAGGAATGAAATCTTGTTTTTAAAATATATCAGATGATAAATAGCTGTATTTATTCTTATGTATCATTGAAGGACGATGCCAAGTATATTCTGATTCGTATTTACAACCAGAGCTCTATCTATGACACCATCTATTATATTCTTAATACACGATTAGTGGCTCATCGGCCATGTCCACCTCCCTTCCGTGGATCATGTTTGGGATTGGATCCTGGATATTGGTAGTCTGTCCCAACGAAAAGCGGCCTGAACTTCTTTGGGCCGTGTTCACCTCCTTTCCGTGGATCCTGGTAGTCTACCACCGCTTTAAAACGCATTAACTTCCCTGCCCTGACGTTGGTGATGCCAATTGCTATACACAGAGAAGAAAAAGTGAGGTAAGTTGATGTCAAGTAATGCATAATAGAAGTTATGAAATGAAGAATGTAAGTAATACATGAAGCAAAGCAAAAGAGTGTCAGTATGCACATAATATGCAACCACATGGTGCGAAGATCAGCCATGAACAAGTTATTAAAATTGATGAATGAGAAGGGAGGGATGGTGAGGTTGCTTATATAGTGCTTTGAGACTTAAGAAGGATGAGGATGATTTCTACTCAGATATTACTAATATCAAAGAGTGAGCTCACTTTCATTAATTCTATGTTATTTTAGACTATTAAAATTTTCTCATTGAAATTAAAAAAAAAAAAAAAAAAAAATCTCTTCTTATATACTGTAACATCTAACATTCAACTGCAGCATTTACTTAGAGTGTGTTTGGTATAAGCCATTTTGAATTAAAGAATGGGAATGGACAAATTAATAGTTGAAAAGTGTGTCCGGTATGAGAGAATAAGGCTGTTGAGAATGTGAATGCTAAGCGTGTGCATATGAATGCACCAGACTATAATTTACCATAAGCATTGTGTAATTTTAGTATTACAGCAAGCATTTTTTTTTTTTAAGTTTCGAATCTGCTAACATACCAAGAAGATTTTTTACTCTAACCTATTCAAATTCGCCATATAACCGAGACAACAGTATATCAAAGTAATTTCTTTTGCGGCTTCTTACTAAAAGTTAAGACGCCGTTTGCAATACATAAATTTTAGTATCTTTAATTTGCTCACTATTTAAATATTACTCGTAAAATTTAGTATCTTTAAAATTCAATTGAGAAAAGATGTCATATCACCTTTTCTTTCATACTTTTTTATACTTAAATAGTGAATTGTATTAATTAATCAAAAACTCTTTCATACTCTTTAGCATTGGTAAAATGAGTATTGTTTACGCCAAATTAGCATTTAAGTCGCATGTATTTATAGTATATGTTACGCAAATTTAGCGAAGTGAGACTATATCATATTATATACGGAGTATTAAATTTTTATTACATCAGATAACTGCTAAATTAAAGTTATAAATTCAGAACGTAAACAGTTCTACCTAAACGACTTGAATTTTTATATTTATAGTATATATTATGTAAATTTAGCAAAGACATACTCTATTATATTATACATTGAGTTTAAGGTACGTCATAGGACCGCTAAATTATTATTTATTCTTTTAATTTGGAGATGTAAATGGTTTTAGTTAAGAAAAAAAATTACGTTTATGCGGATGTTATGGAAATTTGGCAAAGTCAGACTATAACATATTACAATTGAACTTTTTTTTGTTTTTTTTTTTTTTTTGGCGTCAAATAATTGTTGCATTAATTTTATTCCATTTAAAAATGTAAATGGTTTTCTCTAACAGAAATGAAACTTAAGTTTAAAAATGATGAGGATGATTAGAGTGAACTCACTTTCATTGATTCTATGTTAATTCGTCTATTAATTATTCTCAATGAAATTAAAACAATTTTAACTTTCTAATCATTGTAATTTTAATTTTAATTGGAGCTCTCGGATGAAATGTCCTAGTTCCTTTTCTTTGTAATTCTTCCTAGCATCTTGACTATTATTTACCATAAGCATTGTGTAATTTAAGTATTACAGTAGGGGTTTTTTTTAAAGTTTCAAATCTGCTAAGATTGTATATCAAGAAGAGTTTTTACTCTAACCTATTCAAATTCGCCATATAACCGAGACACCAGTATAACAAAGTAATTTCTTTTGCGGCTTCTTACCAAAAGTTAAGACGCCGTTTTCAATACATAAAATTTAGTATCTTTAATTTGCTCACTATTTAAATATTAAAATTTAGTATCTTTAAAATTCAATTGAGAAAAGATGTCATACCACCTTTTCTTTCATACTTTTTTTTTTACCGAAATAGTGAATTGTATTAATTAATCAAAAATTCTTTCATACTCTTTAGCATTGGTAAAATGAGTATTGTTTACGCCAGATTAGCATTTAAGTCGCATGTATTTATAGTATATGTTACGCAAATTTAGCAAAGTGAGACTATATCATATTATATATTAAATTTTTATTACATCAGATAACTGCTAAGTTAAAGTTTTAAATTCAGAACGTAAACAGTTCTACCTAAACGACTTGAATTTTTATATTTATAGTATATATTATGTAAATTTAGCAAAGACATACTCTATTGTATTATACATTGAGTTTAAGGTACGTCATAGGACCGCTAAATTATTATTTATTCTTTTAATTTGGAGATGTAAATGATTTTAGTTAAGAAAAAAAGTTACGTTTATGCACATGTTATGGAAATTTGGCAAAGTCATGCTATAACATATTACAATTGAACTTTTTTTTGCGTCAAATAATTGTTGCATTAATTTTATTTTTATTTAAAAATGTAAACGGTTTTCTCTAACAGAAATGAAAATTAAGTTTAAAAATGATGAGGATGATTAAAGTGAACTCACTTTAATTGATTCTATGTTAATTCAGACCATTAATTATTCTCAATGAAATTAAAACAATTTTAACTTTCTAATCGTTGTAATTTTAACTTTGATTGGAGCTCTTGGATGAAATGTCCTAGTTCCTTTTCTTTGTAATTCTTCCTAGCATCTTGCTAGTTTATAATAAATATGCCGTTAAAAAAAATGAAGTTAAAACAATTTCTTCTTTTATAACATATAACATTAACTCCAACATTTACTTGGAGTGTGTTTGGTATAAGCCATTTTGAATTAAAAAATGGGAATGGACAAAAATATTTGAAAATAAGGCTCTTAAGAATATGAATGGCTAAGCGGGTGCATATGAACTCACTAGACTATAATTTTTTACCATAGGCATTTGTAGTTTTAGTATAACATTAGTATTTTAGTTTTTTTAAAGTTTCGAA
The DNA here is from genome assembly GCA_910596185.1 of Chrysanthemum makinoi. Lineage (NCBI taxonomy): Eukaryota > Viridiplantae > Streptophyta > Magnoliopsida > Asterales > Asteraceae > Chrysanthemum > Chrysanthemum makinoi. The sequence continues at coordinate 227,055,385 of OU343218.1, forward strand.
TTTGCTAACATTGTATACAAAGAAGAGTTTTTTCTCAAATCTATTCAAATTAACTATAAAACCGAGACACCAATAAATCAAAATAATTTCTTTTACGGCTTCTTACCAACAGTTAAGACGCCGTTTTCAATACATATAAGTTACTAGTAGTGTCTTTCATTACAATTTTAAACATTAAAATTTTGTATCTTTAAAATTTTAATTGAGAAAATATGTCATATCACCTTTTCTTTCATACACTTTTAGCGTTGGTAAAATGAGTGGATACTTTTTGTTTACGCCATATGAGCATTTAAGTCGTATGTATTTATAGTATATGTTTCGCAAATTTAGCAAAGTAGAGTATATCATATTATATATTAGTTTTTTATTATGGCAGGTATCCGCTAAATTAAAAAAAATTAATTTATAACGTAAATAGTCCTACCTAAACGATTTGAAATTTATATTTATAGTATATATTATGTAAATTTAGCAAATACATACTATATATTATATTATACATAGAGTTTAATTAAGGTACATCAAAGGACCCCTAAATTATTATTTATTCTTTTAATTTGGAGGTGTAAATGATTTTAGTAAAGAGAATAAAAGATTTAGGCTTATGCTATATGTTATGGAAATTTGGGAAAGCGAGGCTATAACATATTACAATTGAATTATTTTCTTCATAAAATAATCGTTTTATTAATTTTATTTTTATTTAAAAGTGTAAACGGTTTTCACTAACAGAAATAAAACTTAATATTAAGAATGTGAGTAGTTTTAAATACATAACCGAGACACCAATAAATCAGAGTAATTTCTTTTATGCCTTCTTACCAAAAGTTCAAATGCCGTTTTCAATACATAAAATTTAGTATCTTTAGTTTACTCACTATTTAAATATTAAAATTTAGTATCTTTAAAATTCATTTGAGAAAAGTTGTCATATCACATTTTCTTTCATACCCTTTTAGCTTGGTAAAATGACCGGATACTTTTTGTTTACGCTAGATGAACATTTAAATCGCATGTATTTATAGTATATGTTTCACAAATTTAGCAAAGTGAGACTATATCATATTGTATACTAAACTTTATTACGTCAGATTACCGATAAATTAAATTTTTTTAATTCAAAACGTAAACAGTTCTACCTAAACTAGTTAAATTTTATATTTATAGTATATATACGGACTATTATGTAATTTAGCAGATACATACTATACATTATATTATTATACATAGACTTTAAGGTTCGTCACTGCTAAATTATTATTTATTCTTTTAATTTGAAGGTGTAAATGATTTCAGTTAAGAAAATAAAAAATTTACATTTATGCTATATGTTATGGAAATTTGGCAAAGTCAGGGTATGAAAAATTACGATTGATTTTTTTTTTTTTTTTTTTTTTTTGCATCAAATAATCGTTGTATTATTTTATTTTCATTTAAAAGTTTTAAACGGTTTTCTTTAACCGGAATAAAATTTAAAGATGAAAATGTGAGTAGTTCTAACTAAATAAATGAAATTAGTCAAACCAATGTAACTTAACCATTCATATAGTTATACAAGTAATAGGTTGGTTTTAGAAGACTCAAACCAACCTATATAGTTCGATTAATTAGTGACCGTAAAGAGGAACCGGTCATTTTTTTCTTTCTAAACCACAGTTAATTGATGTCATATCAATATTTCTAACAAAATCTTATAGAGTTGGTAAATAATAAAAATAATTTATATCAAAAGAGTCATATGCCGCATGTATTTATATTATATGTTACGCAAATCTAGCAAAGTCAGTACATACTAGACTATAATATAGTAATTTTTGTTACTTCAAATAACCACATATTGAATTAAATTTTTTTAATATAAAGGTGTATATATTGCTACCTAAAGAATTAAATTTTACATTTTAGTAGATACTAGTTATGAGAAAAGTTCAATATAGAACTCATATTTGTCATAAAACCAATCAACCAATCATAGCTACTCATTTCTTTTATTAAAATATATTCACCATTTTTTTTAAAATTAAATATATCACAAACCGTTAATCGTTACGCCAAAAAAATCATACCATCTCGACGAGAATTAAATTATCTTTCTATAGATATGCATTGTTATATACTTTTGACATTTTTTTTTAAATTTCGTCCAGAAGAATCACATGTGATTTGTTAAAATCATATGTGATATGATTTTTACGAATCACATGTGATTTTTAAAAATCACATGTGATTTTTCTGAGCGAAATTTTAAAAAAAACTTCGTCGAAAGTGTATAACAATGCATATCTATAGAAAGATAATTTAATTCTCGTCATGATGGTGTATTTTTTGTAGCTTGAAGATTTACCGTTTGCAAGATATGTTGTTTTATAAAAAAGGTGAAAAATGATTTTTTATTAATTTAGATAAAAAATGGATGGC